>JASFAT010004803.1:0-205167 GCA_031353405.1 Baronia brevicornis
TAACGCGAACCCATAGATTTTTTCCTACCTAGAGTCGTGTAAGGCGGCTATAAAAGTTTCTACTTCAATAATTTGCAATAGAGGCGTTCTATAATGATTATCGATAAGTTAATAACAAAAGAAGCCTCATCGACAACTTCATCGTCGGTTTCATTTGTTACGAAACTAAAGTTAGCGATGAACCCCAAACTGGTGCGCGGCAACCGTGATCGCAACTCAATCTTGTTGCGGTAAGTAATTCGATTAAAGTTGCCAACTTAGTACCGCGCCGCTATTATCCTGAACATTTAACTTTGTTTTGTGGTTTCTTAGCACGCGAGTAGATTTTTTTTTAAAAGTGCAATACTATTATAATACTATCAATATTATTTTATAATTGATGAAATCGTTCAAAATATAGAGGATGGATGAAAGGCGACTGGCAAGAGAAATTTACGTTGCGAATATGGATGGAAGGGTCGGTATAGGAAGACCACGGAAAACATACCTTAACCAAATTGCTGTAGTGTTTAAGAAAGACCAGGTCAAGAGTATCCTTTACCGACGGGCTTGCATGAGAAGAATAATGAAGGAAGCAAGCAAAGTATGCCGAGATCGTAGGAGATCTGTGGTCTCTGGCTACCCCTACGGGAAACGGACGTGACGATATGAATGTATGTAATATACATAAATACACATACAATACAATAAAATTAAAAACGACTAAATCATATCATAAATCCACCGCACCTAAACGAACAAGTTTCCGTCTGCATTATTGCTAAAATTTCTTGGTAAAATCCGGGAATTCCCCATGGTAAAATCGATAAGCGATGCCAAGGGATGAGATGAGCTAGCTACGTATTTTATTTAAAATATAGCTCGTTGGCTCGCTAAATAGTAATTATAAATGCGAAAGTTTGTGAGTATGGATGTATGTTTGTTACTCTTTCATGAAAAAACTACTGGATGGATTTGGAGGAATCTTTACAGTAATATAGGTTATACATCGGAATAACATACAGGGTACAATTTGTAATGATTTTATGTAATTTTGGTCGTAATATAATGATATATGTCAAAAAATTTTGGATGTACGAGTAACTTAATAAATATATAAATTTTTTTACTATTAAGTAAATAAATATATTTATTTAAAATGATCTGTCACGAAACTTAATGTGGCAGACCAAATCCCACGCGAGCGAAGCCGCGGGCAAAAGCTAGTCTGCAATAAAAATGTTGGATACCATCTAACGAACACAATCGTAGTTTTCCAGGCAATGAATTTATCTTTCCTAAGAGACGTTCCGGAAGCGTTCAAACTTTTACTTCTAGATATTAAAATTAAGCTGTTCCCTCTGACTATTGCGACATTACAACAGAGGGTTTCATCCAGTACCATACATTATATTTAGCTAGTGTTTTTAGCGGTCATCACAGCTTTGTCTTAGATTCAGTGTTTAGTAGAATAAGGTTTAGAAAAAATAAAATAATACGTCAAAATAGAAAAGTAGATCTAAAACAACATATTTATTTAATTAAATCAAAATCCACAGCATATCTTATTGTTAAAACTAATATAAATAATTGAAAACTTACGGAACCAATAACGGACTTATATTTTGTCACCTTATCATTAACATTTGTTATCTATCGATGTGGATGTCTATGGTGGCGTTGATTGTTTTCCATCAGGTGACACGCTTGCTCGTTTGTCTTCCCATCATATAAAACAAACTGCCCTGACCCTACAGAGATATATCACAATATATTATATCATACAATCACATATAGATTGATATTAGTTGATTAATGGAATCAGGCGTTACTTTGCGGAAATCTATTACTATGTGGACAGTCAGAACTTTTACTTAGCTAAGATCCGCGACAAACAAAAATACAAGAGTAATAATGTGTGTTTTCTACTGGAAGAAGTAGATTTACAGGAAACTTAAACTAAATCTTACCGAAAAAACGGCCGCCAGCAACTCTGCACCTCCTAACCACTATCAATAACAGCAAACACACCACCACTTTTCGACATTGCACACGACACGTGTTTTCCCCTCAACACGGGGCAACATCAGGTATAGTAGACTCTACGGGAGACAACATCACTTAACGGTTGTCTTCCATTGAGATAGTGGTTGGACAGCGAAGAGTTGCTGACCGTTTTTCGATAATATTTAGTTTAGATAGACAGTAAAACAAAAATAGAAAAATATTAATGTGTATTTTTGATTACAACAAGTAGATTTACGGGGAACTTAAACTTTATCTTATCGAAAAAACGGCCGTCAGCAACTTTCCACCTCCCAAGCACTATCAACAACACCAAACACATACCACCACTTCCACATTGAATACGACACGTGCTTCGCCTCAACACGAGGCATCATCAGGTATAGTAGACTCTACGGAAGACAACCATTTGTAAAAGTAAAAGTTCTAACTGTCCACATAGTTATTAATGGAGTAAGACGTTACCTTGCGGAAATCCATCACTATGTGGACAGTCAAAACTTTTACTTAGCTAAGATCCGCGACAAGCAAAACAATAACAGAAAATTAATAATGTGTGTTAACAACCGAAAAGTCACTTTTCGGTGTTCTTCCGTAAAGTCTACTATACCTGAAGATGCCTCGTGTTGGGCCGAAACACGTGTCGTTTACAAGATGGAAAAGTGATAATGTGTTTTTGGTGTTGTGTATAATGGTTGGTGGGTGGAGAGTTGATGGTCGATTTTCGGTAAGTTTTTGGTTTAAGTTCCAAATAAATCCACTTCATCCAGCAGAAAAACACACATTATTAATTTTCTGATATCGTTTTTCTTGTCGCGGATCTTAGCTAAGTAAAACTTTTGACTGTCCACATAGTGATGGATTTCCGCAAGGTAACGAACACCGAAAAGTGACTTTTCGGTTGTTAACACAATTTATAAATTTTCTGTTATTGTTTTGCTTGTCGCGGATCTTAGCTAAGTAAAACTTTTGATTGTCCACATAATTGTTTGTTAGTTTATTTTTTATATAAAAAGGAAACCAACAGTTATCTACTCCACCAGTTACCAGAATTTATAAAACGTAAATCCAAAATGTACAATAGTAGGTCCATTTCCGCTTTTCCCCTGATTACTCAATTTCACCGGTTTTCGTTTTTGTTATGACTCATTTCCACAGGGATGCGATCTCACAGTGAAAGCTTTTACCAATTTACTTGTAATGTATTTGCTCTGCGCTCAACGGAATGTCTCAGTATCTATCTATATTTAATGCGCGAACTGCGCCAATTGTGAAATTTATGTGTTTTTCTCATTTTATAGAAATAGAAAAGCTTTATTTATGACGTCTGTTTTTACAATACTTAATTTTCGCTTAAAACAGTAATAATATTAAAAATCAAAGAGAAAATAATTTTAATCCAACAAGTGTCATAAAATGGTTCTTGATCAGCATATGTCGGGCGCACTATTGGTGCACCCGGCGCTGGTTTTCAGCAAGAACCAACGTGGTCAGATCGCGGACCTCAGCGACGAAATTGATACGGACACACACACACACACACATACACATACATCCGTATACATACTACTTGTTCTTCTTCTATGTCGTCATGCTTTTGGCGGAGCTGTCGTGGTCGTTATTTATAGTTGTGTTCTGTTCAACCAAGGTTCAAGGGCTTATTAAGAGCGGTCTTCATCTGGTCCGGCCACCATATCCACGTCCACGCGCTCGGGTCCCTTCCACTTTTCCCTGCACCACCAGACGCTCGATGGAGGTGTTATCGCGCCGAGACCCGTGCCCAAAGAAGGAATTCTTTTTATATATCTATTCTGGAGGAATTTCTTGGAGAATAGAGACGTTTATTTTACATACTACTAACACATACTCATATACCCATACACATACAATACAATAAAATTAAAAAAATGAAGTAATTTAATTGTGTGTGTGTGCATTGTGTTTCAATAAATTTTTCATTAGGGGAAGTTTCAAAGTATGATGCTACTTAAATCGAAAGGAAATCGCGTATCACCGTAACGTCAAACGTAAGAATGATAATGACTATCATATGATTAAAACAGTGATTTATACGAAAATAAACTATAAGAAGGTGCGAAAAATTTTATTTATTTTCCGTAATTTTATTTGCTTTGTAACTTTTGTTTAAGTTGTCATGGATTCTAGAATATAAAATTTTCTCTTGGTGTCAAAGATAAGATGGATGGACTATTTAAGTGACAATATGTTCGAGGAAAACGTAAAAATTAAGATGATTATCAGCCGTTGTGTTAATTTTCACGTTTTCATTTTTATTTCTCTATTCTTTTTAATTTATTTTTAAATTAGAATGAAAAGAGAAATTTTTAAATTAAGAAGAAATTGTGTCGAGCCGAACACGTAAGCTAAATACATATAAAAATAAAATTCTTAAATATTTTGCGAAAGCCTATGACCAGCAGAGACTAGAAATATATGGACAGTCAAAAGTTTTACTTAGCTAAGATCCGCGACAAGCAAAACAATAACAGAAAATTAATAATGTGTGTTCTTCCGTTGGGTTTAGTGGATTATTTGGAACTTTAAACCAAAAACTTACCGAAAATCGGCCATCAACTCTCCACCCACCAACCACTATACACAACGCCAAACACACACTATCACTTTTCCATCTTGTACACGACACGTGTTTCGCCCCAACACGAGGCATCTTCAGGTATAGTAGACTCTATGGAAGACAACCGAAAAGTGACCCGCCATTACAACGGGCGCCTTATATAAACAAACCCCCACCCACAATGTAAGAAAACAACATGTGGGCGATACAGGTGTGTCAAAACTTACGTCACCACTTATTATTTAGTAAATAATTAATATATTATTTACTAAATATAATTATTTACTAAATAATAAGTGGTGACGTAAGTTTTGACACACCTGTATCGCCCACATGTTGTTTTCTTACATTGTGGGTGGGGGTTTGTTTATATAAGGCGCCCGTTGTAATGGCGGGTCACTTTTCGGTTGTCTTCCGTAGAGTCTACTATACCTGAAGATGCCTCGTGTTGGGGCGAAACACGTGTCGTGTACAAGATGGAAAAGTGATAGTGTGTGTTTGGCGTTGTGTATAGTGGTTGGTGGGTGGAGAGTTGATGGCCGATTTTCGGTAAGTTTTTGGTTTAAAGTTCCAAATAATCCACTAAACCCAACGGAAGAACACACATTATTAATTTTCTGTTATTGTTTTGCTTGTCGCGGATCTTAGCTAAGTAAAACTTTTGACTGTCCATATAGTGATGGATTTCCGCAAAGTAACGCCTGACTCCATTAATAAGAGACTAGAAAATTTTCAACTCCAACGTAAAATCTGTTCAGCTATACATACGTATGTGAAACGTGGAAAAATACAAAAGACCTAAAACAATACATGTATTCATCAATCGTTGCTTACGCCAAATTCACAAATTTTCTGGCCGGACAACATAATCACCAATGACGAACTGTGGAGAATAAGCAATGAAGATCCGATCCAAATGGAAGTGGATAAGGCACACTATCCAATGCCACGTCATCCATATACCCAGACAAGCCTCCGACTTGAACACGCGGAGAAAACTCAAACAAGGAAATGTGGACGGCCAAAACTAACATGGCGGCGCACAGTTATATCTGAAGCACAGAAAATCGGCTTCTCCTGGCCTGAATTCAACGGAACTGAATGGAGAAACATCACGTCTCCCCTAGGACCCAGATGAGATGTCCAGCAGGGGACTGCCGCAAGCTGATGATAATGATAAATAATAAAAGAAGGATTATTCACATGTAAGAAGTTATTATATGGTATTCAATTATCTTTAGTTATTAGCAAATGTCTATAAAGAGACTTGTAATAAGCCGTAATCCACACCTGTCTTTGTTCTCATAGAATAATCCATCGCTAACAACAATCGACGGCTGAGTATTCGATACTAATGGATGCATGATACCGTCGGCTATTGACTGACCAATTGAATTCATTAATTTGATATTAGTTATTAGCTGAACAAGGTATATAGAATTAACATGATATGTTCATTAATAATTAATGAAGACGTTATAGATATTATGTGGACAGTCAGAATTATTACTTAGCTAAGATCCGCGACAAGCAAACAAAAATGGAAAAATTATAATGTGTGTGTTTTTTTTAATCTATAATACAATTATTCGGCCTATTCTAACGTATTGCTGTAAGGCTTGGACACAAACGCTAAAGAGAGAGAAAAAACTTTTAGTTGCAGAACGAAAAGTCTTCCGAAAGATCCTGGGCCCAACCAAAAGTGATGATGGCACTTGGTGAAATCAAAAAAATGCCGAAATCGAGCATCTGGTGGCCCAATCCAAGTGACTAAGGCTCACCGACTTCGTTGGCTGGGCCACGTTGAGAGAATGGGAGAGGATTGCGCAGTCAAGAGAGCGTATGTGGATCGCCCAACTGGACGACGTCCTGTGGGACGCCCCAAGTACCGCTGGAGAGAAATGATCGAAGATTACTTGCGCAACCTTCAAGTCTGCAACTGGCAGGAGGTGGCGCAGGACAGGGCACGGTGGCGTAAGATCTGTTCGGAGGCTAAGATCCATTTTAGGTTGCTGCGACAACAAAGTTAGTTAGTTAGTCTTTTTTACTTGGAAGAAGTGGATTTACGGAGAACTTAAACTAAATCTTACCGAAAAAACGGCCGCCAGCAACTCTCCACCTCCCAACCACTATCAACAACACCAAACACACCACCACTTTTCCACAATGTATACGAATCGTGTTTCGCCTCAACACGAGGCATCATCAGGTATAGTGACGTATAAATTAAAGGTTGTCTTCCGTAGAGTCTCCTATACCTGATAATGCCTCGTGTTAGGGCGAAACACGTGGCGTGTACATTTTGGAAAAGTAACGCCTGACTCAATTAATCACGTTATAGATGCTACCTTATTTTTACATATATACATACATACATATAGTCACGCCTGTCTCCCTGTAGGGTTAGGCAGAGACCACATATCTCCATCCGCTACGAGTCCGGCACACATTCCTTGCTTCGTCCACACTCATCAATTTTTTCATCCATCCTTCCTCTCACCTTTATCGTAGCGAAACTGCTCTCCGTTAGTCGCTTCGCGAAACAGCTCGTCATTGGTCGCTTTTCGCCCTCGTGGGAATCAGGACGATACGGGTGGCGAACCACGTCACCGTCATTTTTAACAAATTAGGTTTATTATAATTCTTGTATTTATTTCTTGTACGTTAAAGAAATTGATAAACCTCCCACTAATAAACGGTGGGTAACAATAAATAAATAATTGCCACCAGGGAAAAGCTTCATCATGCGGTGGTTCGTGATTCGATTAAAGTCACCAACTTGGAATTGCGCCGTAATTACGTAGTACACTTACTTAAACTTCACGCCGCGGTTTGGCATTGCGTTTACTTCGTGAACTATGTGGACAGTCACAACTTTAACTTAGCTAAGATCCGCGACAAGCGAACGAAAACGGAAAATTAATAATGTGCGTTTTCTATTGGAAGAAGTGGATTTATTAAATCTTAGCGAAAAAAGCGGCCGTCAGCAACTCTCTACTTCCCAACCACTAACAACAGCACAAAACACACACTACCACTTTTTCGCATTGCTCACGACACGTGTTTCCCCTCAACACGAGGAGGCATCATCATATCTAGTAGACTCTACGGAAGGCAACCGGTAAATTATATAATACATCTCTCCTGCATTTCCTCCTATCCTCTATCGTGCAGTTACTGATGGTCATTTTTTCGGTAAGATTAATTTTAAATTCCCCGTTAATCCTCTTCTTCCAGTGTAAAACATACATTATTATATTTCTGTTTTTGTTTACTTGCAAGGATACACCTTGTCAGTTTCATTTGAAGCTTATACAGCGGACATCGCAATTGATATATTGTTTCACAGTTGCAACTTTTATGAGTGGCGATCCAGTACGGTGCGTTTTTCTAGAAACTTCTTACCACGCACAAAAACCCTATGGATCTAGCTACCTCTAGCAGAGCTTCCGAACTGATACGAAATTGGTACCTTTAAAAAACAAACCTGTATTTTTCTTAAAGGCCGGCAACGTTCTTGTGAGGCGTCAATTGCTTTCTATTAGGTGACACGCTCGCTCGTTTGCCTTCCTATCCTATAAAAAAAAAGTAAAATATCTTAACGGAATTGAATGTTAGTTAGCTGTCAATCGTCTAACACAGCGGATCTTAGTGAGAGACTGTGAGTGTAGAAGGTTTTTTCATAATGGATAGTAGATCCATAACGGCAAAATAGTCGTATTTCTTTACACCCATGTGTTCAGTAAGGTGTGGCATTTTATACTTGTGCTTCGCCAAGTTCTCATCACAGCCCGTATGTCTACTGACCGTAACCATCTCGCCCCGTTGGCTGCACTTCCTTTGAACTACGTCGCACTCTTGCCAAGTGTAGTGGGTGTGACCTACTTCAGCTTCAGTTGCATCAGCTGATTATACTGCGTTTAGTAACCGCCTGGAATTTTCATTTATTTATCCTATAATACTCATTATGACGACCGATTGGCTCTGTGGCGGGACCCTCCGGTCGCAGAGTCAATGGTCGCGGGTTCGATCTCCGCATCGGCATAAATATATGTATGGATTAGAAATATTTATTGCGAGTCTGGTAACCCCGCCAATCTGCATTGGACAAGCGTGGTGGGTGTAACGTCCATTTCTCCATTAATGGAGAGGCCCCTGCTCAGCAGTGGGACATCAATGGGCTATTAAAAAAAAATCATTATACCGATGTAATGCTATTGAGCGAAACTCTGAAATGAACGAAAAGTGAGAACATTTGTTTGGGAGGTGGTGCAGCTTGAAATAAAATAAAATAAAAAGTACTTGATTTGAATTATTATCAACACTAAGTTGATAATAATTCTCTGATGATCTAGTGATGGGCATTAAACAAAGACATCGATATGTAGTATATCGGCATTGTGGCATCGATTTCATATCGATACATTTAAAAATACATAGGTGTTGCCACTATATATATATGTATATATATATATATATATATATATATATATATATATATATATATATATATATATATATATATATATATATATATATATATATATATATATATATATATATATATATATATATATATATATATATATATATATATAAATATATATATATATAATATATATTTTTTTTTTTGAAGTGATGGGGTGACCTAGGTAGTATATAACGTGCCAGCCGTATCAGTAATACGGCGACACGGGATCTTTAGAGAGGGTTTTATCTACGATATAGTGAAACTCTTTCAAGTGAAGATAATTTATTATTGAATCACTGTACATTTTATATTCAATATTATATACTTTATCAATATTAATTTATTATTTAAGGAAAGGCGACGTGTTATTCGATCGAATCTTTGTTTTTATATTAAACAATTTATTTCTATCTATTTTAAATTTTTAAAGTTACAAATGTTTAAAAAACGTAAAAAGCTTTTATTATATTTAATTAAAAAGTTTCGATAATTTAGTGATACATTTATCAATGCATCACTACAGTAACCAGGTATTTATTGGAGTTTGGGGAGTTTGGGGGTGACAATCCGCCTTGGACAAACATGTTACATAAATATCTATTTCATTACAAATGTATTCCGTGAATATTTGTAATGGAATGGACACAATAGTGACACATCCTTTTATGTACTATAAAAATATAAAATAATTCCATTAAATTTCCAAACAAACTGAAATAATTCAATTCGGAGTAAACAAAACGACACTTGTTTGGGTGTCAATAGGAGCTATTTGTTGAATTCGCTGAGTGGCCTCATTGAGAACAGATCTGTTCTCCCCCCGTTGTTCAACAACTATAATAAGTTGTCGAGTAGTTATGGGATATCCAAGTTTGAATTCGGACAATTTTCGATGGCTGTTAAACGTTAAATTCATTGAGATAAAAATAATTAAGTCAATCCTATAAATAAATAAAATCTTTATTACTGTCTATCATTAATTATCTTTGATTAATGAAGTTAAATTTAATTTGTAGAATCGACAGTTTTTCCTTCGACAAAGGCCTCCCCAAAAAATTTCATGCCGCTCTATCTCTTGCTAATCGTATCAATTTTTTGCCAGCAACTCTTCTGAAGTCATCTATCTTCCCAGCGTTTTGTCTGTCGCCCTTTTGCTCCTTTTCCCATCCCTAGGATCCCATACCACTCTGAGACTATTTGGGTCCATTTCTCCTCTCTTTGTTTTTCCTCATGTCATTTCTCATGTCCTGTCCGTTGGTTGGACTTTTTGTATCTTTTAATTTTTATTTTGTGATTATTAATGGAGTCAGGCGTTACTTTGCGGAAATCCATCACTATGTGTGACTGAAAAAGTTTTACTTAGCTAAGATCCGAGACAATTTTTATTTTGTCTTGTATCTTTACGTCAATGAGTACAATTGACGATCTTTATACTGTTTTGACATATATTTATTTTATTCAATAATTATTTATTTAATGCCCATAATATTTGAGATACATTTTTACAAATCTATATGTACAAGAATTTTTGGCTTAAAACATTATGGGCGGTGTGGTTGCTTTTCGTCAGGTGACGCGCCTGCTCGTTCGCCTTCCTACCCCGTAAAAAAGAGAGATGTAGATAGAGCGAGTAATTATCTCTTCAATGGTAGAGTAACACTGCAGGTAAATTTTTATCGATATCTTGAACGGATTGGCTGGTTTGGGGTATTACGCTCTCTATTGATGTGTTAAGAAGTGGAACTGAGCTTCTATTTTCTATCTACTTTCTTATTCCCTCTTTCTACTTTCTTATCAACCGCCCGTTTCATGTTTGTAAAATTTTGGCGTAAAGGTCCATATTACAAAAGTCCATCAACGTCGATAAATATATAGAATGATTATCCCTTTCTATTTGTTATATGTTACTACATGTTGTCTCTCCCATTAATTAACCAACACTTCAGTCCTAATATCCTCGAGGTTAGCTACAGCCCGATTATATTAATTTGACCCGAATTACGCGCTGGGTCTGAGGGTTGAACAAATATTGAATTAGTTATGATTGATTGGGCTCAAGTTACATAGAAGCTCAAATAATGCCGGTCCTCAATACATATTATTGGGAACAACATTAATAAAAAAATATTAGAGCGATAACAATAAAATACATGGAGGAGCATTAAAAGATTTTTTGTTCCATAGAAATAGTAGTTGCTTTGTATCGTGGACAAAAGTGTAATCGAGTTATACTGTAGGCAAACTTTAATAGTGTATATAAACCACTCGAAAATGACAGATTTACAATTATAACAATAATTAAAGAAAAGGAAAAATTTTTTTTTTATGGAATAGATTGAAAGCAATCAACGCCGCCCATACACATCCGCAGTGCCATAGGCAGAAGCGTTGCCGGCCTTTAAGGATAGTGTCATTATGGGAGAGGGGAGGGTTGGGACTCCGGAACTCAACCGCTCACTGAGCGAAGCGCGGTACTACCACTCAGACGCCGGTTTTCGACAGGAGTGTGTTACTTCCCCGGACGAGCCGGCCCATTCATGCTGCAGACAAATAACATACCATTCTTGACAAAGTATTCGTCTGCAGCTTCTATATCGTCATATTCCTTTTATGCTGCATGCGCAGAGCAGTTGTGGTCGTTATATATAGTGGTGACTTGTTCAACCAGACGCCGCCATTCGTCCTTCACGGCTGCCTCTTCATGCTTTCATGTTGGGGGCTATTGAGAGCGGTCTTCATCTGATCCGTCCACTGCATTAGTAACCTGCCACAAGCTCGGGTCCCTTTCACTTTACCTGCACTACCAGGCGCTGGATGGAGGTGTTATCGAGCCGAGGCACGTGCCCAAAAAAGAAACATATGCGACCTTGTACAATGGAAGATAGGCGCTGCTTAACGTTGAGTTCGTGAAGAATGGAGACGTTTGTTCTGAACTCGGTCCAAGTGATCTCAGCAGCATCACATTTCTAGGGCGTCTATCTTCTCTCTGCCGTATCGATATTATGAGAATATGATTTAGTTATGAATAGAAATAGAAAAACTTTACTTATGACACCATTTTTTTTACAATTACAAAAATTAAATCCTTAATAATATTCTATATACAAATAAAAACACAAAACAAAAAGAAAATAATTTTAATCTAACGAGTGGCATAAAATGGTTCTTGCTCAGCATATGCTGGGCCTACTATTGGAGCACCCGGACCTGGTTTTCAGCAAGAACCAACGTGGTCAGATCGCGGACCACAGTGACGACATTCATGCTGACACACTCATACATACAAATACATCCATATATATAACTACTCATACTCATATACACATACACATAAATACACGTACAGTACAATGGAATTAAAAAACACAAAGTCATGTACTAAATTCACCGCGTCCAAAAGAACAAGTTCCTGACTGCATACTTAAAATTAGATTTTTGTATTTTTTTTAAATATATTTATTGTATGCAAGTCACGAAGAGGTGGTGGCAAGTTGTTCCAACATTTGGTTGCGGCGTATTTAAAGCTACCACGAAACGCAGCTGAGCAGTGGCGAGGAACAACCAGCAATGACCTAGGCGCTCTGGTATCGCCAGCGCTATTTTGTTTACGGGACCATGTTAATTATATATATAATACTTTATGGGCCTTTCTTATCAATATCAATATCAGCCCGCAGCAGTCAACTGCTGGACATAGGCCACACTGAAAGCGCGCCACTTATCTACGGCTACACGCATCCAGCCTTTGCCGAGTCGCGGTGTCCACTCCAGCACTCGTCTGCTCCAACGATTGTCGCTCCGAAAAATCTGTCCAGCCCATTGCCACATCAGTCTGCTAGGGTCTTTCTTATAAATCAGTGAAATTATTAATTCATATGTGTTATGTGTGAAGTCATCACATAAAGTCGTCCGTATTCAAGTTTTAGAATAAGCCTACTTATTTAACATTCTCTTTGTGCGGCCCGGTGTGCGGATCCAGTGGAATTTTGGGGTTTACTACAGAGAGCATCATGAATGACGACGTGACAGCGTTTTGTGCAAAACAGAATATAAGAAGAGGATGTACGTATCGACGCAGAAAAGCGAATACGTAGTAAACCACCAAAATCAAAAAAAATTGAGATTTCTGTAAAAATTGTAACCAATCACTCAAAAACAGTTAGTTTCAACGCTGTACAAAAAATATTGGTCTATGACCAATACAAAAATATTGGTCTATGACCAATATTTTTTGTTACTGTGCGACTCAAACTATTCGACGCAGTATTTTTCTTTGATCCGAAAACGCAATAAATATTTTGACGACTTTTCCCGCCAACTTACATCAGTGACGTTGTGTTTTTATTTCATTTTCATAATCTTATATTATTATCAATTACATTGTTTAATCGTGGTGGCGTATCATAGCAATATAGTTCGATTAAGGCGTATAAGTGAAGTGGTATGAAATAAATGCGTGTATCGTAACTTTTTAAGTTGACTGAAATAGTCCATAGAAGGTTTTTGGTAAAATTGCCACCATTTTATCAATACGTAACGTGATGAGCTGATTTGTTACATTTCAAGAGATTGGATATTATTGTATATTACTTGATACTGGCATAATAGTTTTTTTGCCATCAAAGAAAAGAAAAAAAAATATTTTGACATCTGTGTCATTTACAGCATTTTTGCTTTTTTTCGTAGACGTACATTTTATACACTTCTTTGCAAAAAAAAAACAGGTAGTTTTGATTTTTCTACATTATTGGTAATTATTTAGTTGTGTAGTTACTGTAGTCAAGTTATTCCGTGAGCATCGAATTGAAGTTCGCTGGAAATTGCCTAGTACTATGTAACTGGAGTCGCGTACTCTTTTTCGATGAGGCTAGAATTTGTCTGCATGGTGAGGACCGACATCGGCTAGTGTTACGAAGGCCAGGGGAATGTATATAAATAATATTTAAGGCGAGAAGTAACTAATAGTAGGAATTGAATAACTTACTAGTAAGTATTACATCTAAAGTCGTGTTTCAGCAAGTAACGGATTCGGTGCTGAATAAATAACACATTAAGAAACGAAGTATGTAATATTTCAAATATTCTTGAGCCAAACTCGAGTTTCGAGAGCGCGGTTGTGCCGAGAGTGAATAATCGAGACATTACTAGTCTCCGCGTCGCCGACTGCCTTTAAAAGCTTGGCTGTATTACGGACTGAAACTCTATTAAGATTTTGTATTAGGGTTGTCAATTTGGAAAAAAATTTATAATATATAAACGCCATCTATTGAAAGTATTTGAAAGTAAAAGGAAGAAAAAGAATATTTCAAGTTGTTCTTTTATGTTTTCCCTCATATTTTTTTAACCGGAACCCTTCCCTATTGAGATATTAGAGTGAATAAATTAAAAAATATATTCAAATCGGTCGAGTCGTTTTTGAGTTTTAGCGAGACTAACAAAATAGCTATTGGGCGATATTTTTTGTAACGATATATCGATATCAAATATTCAATATCGAAATTGTATCAAAAAAGATATTTTCTTTTGTTTTTATTTGGTCGACTCAATTTGTTGCTTAACTGCTTTTTAATTTGGTACTTAAATTGGTTTTTAAGTTGGCAACTCTGTCATTAGGCCAATGACACATGTGACATATCAGTTCAGTTCAGTAATTTCATTCAATTATGTTTCTGACTAGGCTGTAAGAGTTTAAAATTCTATTGAGGTTGTAATCTCGATCGTACCGATTAATCTCCTTCGTATCCTCTCCGTTCTATTCCATTGTTACCCTGACCGCACCGTTCAATCTCCATAAGTGTCCAGTGCATTCTATTCCTTCCTTGTCAACCGCACTGATTAACCTCCTTCGTGTCTTCTCCCTTCTACGTAACATTGGCGAAATCATCCGTGCTATTTTGACACTATTGTAAGCCATTAATTCAAATGAATGAATGAATGACTAGGCTGTATGGGCTCAGATCCCTTTGCTTTCTTGCTTCGTTGCGAACGAGAAAATTAACCAAAAAAAAATCTTTCAATTCAAATTGCCCATTAGATATCCGTATTATAACCTCAACGCGCGCGTTTTTCTACATTAGAGTTGATTGTATTCTGCATTTGAGTTGATTGTAGTTTACAATCTAATTCAATAAATAATCAATTTGAGCATTCTAGTCATCTCTAGTGTTGTGTGGCACTTTTTCAAAAAATAGACAAACAAAACGTTTTATGTAATCTATGTGGAAAAAGATATGAAACTAGTGGCAATACGACGAATTTAGCTGCACATCTAAAAAATAAGCATCACCGTGCGTTTTGTTACGACACCTATAATATATATACATATACGGCTTTCCATTGGTCGCTTCTCGCCCTCGTGAATCAGGACGTGACGGATAGCGAACCACGTCGCCGTCATTTTTCAACAAATTATACCTAATTTGGTGAAAAAAATTAAATTCGTCTTAGTGAATCCCACGAGTCGCAAGGGAGGATGGAGGTCAGCCCCAGCAGTGTCCTGCATGCTGAGGTAAGGCACCATAGTACCCGGGGGACAGTCGGCACGCTTACAACTAAGATCGCCCTTAGTCATGCATCCTTTGGCACGGCAGACCGTGGATTGGTGGAGAGAAAGGGAAAGGATAGAGAAGAAAGGAAAGAGCTGGAACGGAAATGCGGATTGGGGGGGTTACCAGACTCATATATATATATAAATGTATATATATATATATATATATATATATATATATATATATATATATATATATATATATATATATATATATATATATATATATATATATATTTATTACGATGCGGGAATCGAACCTGCAACCATTGACTGCGTGGGCGGAGAGCCACGCCACTGAGCCAACCGGTCGTCCTATAACTATACGGTTAATAAAGCAATTTTATTTTTACGCATGATAGAAATATTGTTATATAAATTATGGATCTTTTATATATTTTACTTTTTTTTTTGAAAATCCAGACGAACACCAATCTAGCAACCCTAGTTTATGTACGTGTTATAAAACTTACTAACCACCTTATCTCCAAATGTGAATAGATAGAGGTCGCTTTTAAATGCTCTTTAAACAAAATTATCGCCATCGAAAGTTCTAACTATAATTTAAGACTGAGCACATTTATTTTTATGGGTTATAGCTGCATCACTCTACAGAGCTTGTATTGCAGTTTTGTTGAATCTTTTCTGGTCTTTCCTTGAAAATTAACTTTCCGAAGAGTACTTGAGAAACACGTTAATTTATTTGTTTAATGTGAATGTATTTAAGGTACTGGTAAGTTATCGGTTCTCACAAAGATAGTAAAAAAAATTTGTAATTATAAAGGTTGACACCACGAAGAAGCATAGTTCATTTTGACTTTGTCGTGCTACATGACACCATTCACTGTTTTATCCTGGAAGGCACTATGATGCACCTGAACAGTTTTGGTTCAAGAAGGCATGACAATTATTCCAATAAAAAACACACATTATTATTTTTCTGTTTTTATTTGCTTGTCGCGGATCTTAACTAAGTAAAGATTCTGACTGTCCACATAGTAGTGGACTCCCGCAAAGCAATGCCTGACTCCATTAATCATGCACTATATGTTGATTAATGGAGTCAGGCGTTACTTTGCGGAAATCCATCACTATGTGGACAGTCAAATGTTTTACTTAGCTAAGATCCGCGACAAGCAAACAATAACCACTATACACTGTGTGTAGTGGGTGGAGAGTTGCTGGACGTTTTTCGGTAAGTTTTTGGTTTGAGTTCCAAATAAATCCATCTAGCAGGAAAACACACATTATTAATTTTCAGTTATTGTTTGCTTGTCGCGGATCTTAGCTAACTAAAACTTTTGACTGTCCACATGCACTATAGGTGTAAATTATTTCACGAAGCGACAGACTGGGGACTAAAGTGACAATGATGACTCGATAACCAAACGTGCATCTTAATCCTGAACCTGAACCCGCTGGAATAATGGAAGACACGTCATTTATTATCCAGTTAAATAAAATTTTCGCTTTCAACTGAGCATCCTTTACTTCAGTCTCACGTTTGGTATAAATACGCTCTTCTGTTTCACCAGCTGAGCACTGTACTTCATTTGCATACAAACAGTCATCTCGTCTGCCGGGTGCGTCGGTGCGGACACCATAATAATTGACTTCAACGGTAATGTGTGCGCTCGGCAGAGCTAATTAACGCCCGTGAACAATATGCCCTTAATTGCAAACGTGGTCCGGGATCCACATGCATTCGACACCCTCCTTTGTTTCGTTATCCCATCATTATTTTACCCCCATCGTGTGTTAAACTTTATTTTTATTTAATACTTTATTGTACACATAAAACACGACACACAAGAATTAAAAGTAAAGAAGATGTGCAAAGGCGAGCTTAACTCAAAATTGAGTTTACTTCCAGCAAACCTAGGAGTGAAAGAGAAATAAGATAAGCTGTGAGGATAGAAATAAGTGTACAACAACAAAATATAATAATAATATACATAGCAATACATACTATATAAAACCATAGATATATAAACATATAAATACTAATAATATATAATATAATACTATAGAAATAAGAGGATACGTATATATAATATACACATAAATATATATAAATATAAATATTTTATACTGAAAGGAAATGTTCTTTAATTCATCTCTTAAATACATCCAGTGAGAGGCTATCACGTATAGTATGTGGGTGAGAGTTCCTCAAGCGTACTGCGTGTACAGTGAATGAGTGAATGAGTAAATGAGTGAAACTTTCGTATTAAACTTTAAAAACTGCTAGATGTTTTTTAAACCTTTATTGCTGAAACTTTTTTTATTATATACAAACTTGTGTTCACACATTAGACTTTTCGTTTCGGTATTCAGTGTTCTGTGATATATAAGCCTCTTCAAGCTGTTATTTAAACAGCTTGAAGAGGCTTATTTATCGCAAGCTTTTTAAGCTGTTTAATGAAATGGACGCGAAAATCTGGCAGCCGTGGTTGTCAAAAACGTGCCACCCGCAAGATGTTCCTTTGAATCTTTAATATGGTTTTTTTATGGGATAGTAAGGTAAGCGAGCAGGCGTATCACCTGATGGAAAGCAATCAACGCCGAACGATATTCACACGCAGTGCCATAGGCAAATCATTATGAGACGGGGAGGAGGTGTGAGGTTGGGCCTCCGGAACTTAACCACACACTGGACGAAGTGCGCTAGCTAAGCTACCACTCAGAAGACGGTTTTCGACGACGATGAACATCTGTGACCGCACTCTTGCTTTATTTTTTCCATAGAACAAGCTACATCTCTTTTTACTTCCGACGAGGCGTTGCCGGCAAATGGGTATAGAAGATCTACTTAATAAATTAACGATTCAGAAATGCTTTCAAGAAGTCTATTCGAATAAAATAGTCTTGATTTGATTTAACTTAGAAGTATAAAATTTAAAGGTTAGTTGGAGATCAAATAAAGGCGAAAGATAAAAGCGAAGTTGTGTTCGCGGCCGTCTCAATCGTACATATTTAAAGTTATTTCTTTATCAAAGTTTTCGTACCGATCGACTGTTTTTCTTACTTATATTTATAGAAGAATTTCTAACGATTACATTTCGAAGTTTACATTAAGATATTTTATATGGACAGTCAAAAGTTTTACTTAGCTAAGATCCGCGACAAGCAAAACAATAACAGAAAATTAATAATGTGTGTTTTTCTGTTGGGTTAAGTAGATTTATTTGGAACTTAAACCAAAAACTTACCGAAAATCTAGACTCTACGGAAGACAACCGAAAAGTGCTTTTCGATTGTCTTCCGTAGAGTCTACTACACCTGAAGATGCCTCGTGTTGGGGCGAAACACGTGTCGTTTACAAGATGGAAAAGTGATAATGTGTGTTTGGTGTTGTGTATAGTGGTTGGTGGATGGACAATTGATGGCCGATTTTCGGTAAGTTTTTGTTTTAAGTTCCAAATAAATCCACTAAACCCAACGGAAAAACACACATTATTAATTTTTTGTTATTGTTTTGCTTGTCGCGGATCTTAGCTAAGTAAAACTTTTGACTGTCCATATATGCTATACAAGTAATAAAAATAAAACCAAATTAACTACGTTGGTGGGTGGAGAGTTGATGGCCGATTTTCGGTAAGTTTTTGTTTTAAGTTCCAAATAAATCCACTAAACCCAACGGAAAAACACACATTATTAATTTTCTGTTATTGTTTTGCTTGTCGCGGATCTTAGCTAAGTAAAACTTTTGATTGTCCATATAGTGATGGATTTCCGCAAAGTAACGCCTGACTCCATTAATAATACTTATATAGCTTTATTTAGCACAATTTTTTTTATTAGATAGCTAATGTTAGAATTCCTTTTGTTATTGTGTGGTCCCTTTTTGGGTACAAGCCTCCTCCATGTTTAGTCATTTCCACCAAGTATGTGAGACCTGTTACTCTTTTTCAATATTTCTAGGATTTTCATTATTTTGTTTTTTGATTGAGGGTGGTGGTCCATTTCTTCCACGGTTTCCGGCTAGATTGGGAAAATAATAACGTTGTTACCTAACAACAAACATTTAATTTTCTACGCAACTATCGTCAAATTTTTCTATTTACTTGACAGTTAATGAATGTTACATTTATTTTGTTTGCCGCAAAACTGCGTAGAAAGTGTACGACGACTTAAGAATCTGGAAGAAAAAAACTAGAATTAATTACATCGATTTAAAATTCAATTGGTATTCAAATTCTGGTAGCTGTAAACAAAAATAAGAAATTTGAAACATAAGTTTTAAACAAAATGACATCTAAAAAAAAACTTAGAATCGAAAAGTCCTTATATAGAAATGGAAATAGAAAAATCTTTAATCATGATACATTTTATTACAATGCCTAAAATTAAACCTTTATATAATAGATACAAATAAATAAAACACAAAGAAAATATATGGACAGTCAAAAGTTTTACTTAGCTAAGATCCGCGACAGCCAAAAACTTACCGAAAATCTAGACTCTACGGAAGACAACCGAAAAGTGCTTTTTCTTGTCTTCCGTAGAGTCTACTACACCTGACGATGCCTCGTGTTGGGGCGAAACACGTGTCGTTTACAAGATGGAAAAGTGATAATGTGTGTTTGGTGTTGTGTATAGTGGTTGGTGGATGGAGAATTGATGGCCGATTTTCGGTAAGTTTTTGGTTTAAGTTCCAAATAAATCAACTTAACCCAACAGAAAAACACATATTATTAATTTTCTGTTATGAAAATATCAATGAATACTTGTCGCGGATCTTAGCTAAGTAAAACTTTTGACTGTCCATATAGTGATGGATTTCCGCAAAGTAACGTCTTACTCCATTAATAACAAAGAAAATAATTTTTATCTAACAAGTGTCATAAAATAGTTCTTGCTCAGCATATGCCAGGCTTTCTATTGGAGCACCTGGCGCTGATTTTAAGCAAGAAACAATGTTGTCAGATTGCGGACCACAATGACCGCATTGATATGAACACAAAAAATGACAAAGCTTCTGACAAAAATGACAAATCTTTGTTAAACATATTTTGTGAACCAAGTTTATCAAGCTAGCATATGTTCAATTTTTTTTTGTTTTCTTTGATGGCAATTTGTTACAACTATTATGCCAGTGTCAATTAAAATACAATAATATCCGATCTCTTGAAATGTAACAAGTCAGCTTATCACGTTACGTATTGATAAAGTGGTGGCTATTCTACCAAAACCTTCTATGGACTTTTTCAGTCAACTTAAAAAGTCTTCTTTAATCGAACTATTATATATTGTATAATACGCCACCACAATTAAACAATATAACTGATAATAATATAATATAAGATTATGGAGATGAAATAAAAACACAATGTCACTGATGTAAGTTGGCGGGAAAATGTTAAAGCAACTATCAGTGAATATTGCCAGTGTCAAGTCAGTAATGGGAGTAACACAATTAATTAAAAATTAAAAAAAAAATAGAGTGAAAAAACCTCTCACCGTTGTTGCTTTCACGAAAGTACTAGAAAGCTAAAGAAATTTATTTATTTATTTTATTTTATTTGTGACAATTTACAGTGAAGTTGGATGAAGCATAGTAGGTCTCAGTAGGCAAGCCCATGTTGAGACCTTCCGATTCGGTCATTATTAGGAATACATATATAAATACACAAATAAGTACATACATACATACACAACATATATATTTATACACACATAAAATACACATATATACACGTAATATAATTATGAAACGGACCTTGATGAATGTGTCAAGTGATAGTGGTATGACGAGACCGGCGGCGGGACGCAAAGGGCGCTGCACTCGGATCATCAGCAGAAGCAGTAAGCGCTTGAAGCGCAGCGGGGTGTCAAGCCACCGCATCTGATACACGGAGTCAACTATGCGGCGACTCTGGGAAATAAGGCGATAAAATAAAAAGTAAAGTGAAACAATGCACCACCATCACTTATTTCGTTGAAGCATACACACGTCTCGTGAATACAACTATGTTGTATTTACAAGGATACCACGATTGGAAGAACATTACACAATTGCACCGTTCCTGTCATTGATAAAACGCACGGAGGTAAACTGTCAGCCAATAAAGGTGATAGGGATGGAGCTTATACTAGAAGTATCATAAATTCCACCTAAATCATCTTAAAGCAGTTAGTTTATATATTAGCAGCCACGCTGCAGACGAATACTTTGTCAAGGATGGCATATTATTTGTCTGTAACATAAATGGGCCGGCTTGCCCGGGGAAGTATCACACTCCCGCAGAAAACCGGCGTCTGAGTGGTAGCTTAGCTACCGCGCTTCGTACGGTGAGTGGTCTGAGTTCCGGAAGCCCAACACCCCCCTCCCACTCCCCTCCCCCATTCCCATCTCCCATTCCCATAATGTCACTTCCCTTAAAGGTCGGCAACGCTTCCGCACTGCCTATGGCGTTGCGGATGTCTATGGGCGGCGCTGATTGCTTTTCATCAGGTGACACGCCTGCTCGTTTGCCCTCCATCCCATAAAAAAAACTAAGCAGTTTAAATTATTTACCTCTTCAGTCAATTCCGTGCCGTAGAAGCAGTACAGGAACAACTCTGTTAGGATGCAGCTAATGAAAAGTGTCATGGAGGCAAACTCGATGCTTACGACTGTTAGCTGTCGTGTGGAAACGTTTGAATTAAAAATGACGATAATCAAAAGATTATAGATGATAAACAGAAAAAAATAGCCACGTACTCTGACAAGTTTATATGCTGCCATGCAGAGAATCCAACCACCAATAGCAAATTGAACTAATATAGCAGTTCCGAAAATATCTTGCACAAGCCATGCTGTTCTAAAAGAAAACATTACGTTAAATATTACCCGTGCATACAAAGAGAAACGAATGAAGACGCATACAGACGGATGTTGTCTATTACACACATACATATCGTCCCGTAGGGGTTGGCGGAGATAATAGATCTCCGTCCGCTACAATCCCGGCACACCCTTCCTGTTTCCTCTACACTCATCCATCTTCCTCCCACGTTCATCGTAGCGAAACGGCTCTCCGTTAGTCGCTTCTCGCCCTCGTGGTAATCAGGACGTGACGGGCAGCGAACCACGTCGCCGTCATTTTTTAACAAATTAGATTTACTAAAGTTCGTCATAGTGAATCCCACGAACCGCAAGGGAGGATGGTGGTGAGCAACAGCAGAGCCCGCATGCTGAGGTAAGGGACTATAGTACCCGGAGGAGCCCGATCCCGGGACGGTCGGCACGCTTGCGAGTAAGTTGGTCCCTAGCCACGCATCCATTGTACGGCAAACCGTGGATTGGTGGAGAGGGTAGGAAAAAAATAGGGAAGAAAAAAGAAAGAGCGGGAGAAAGGAAAGATGAATTTAGACAGGATGATAGGGATATGATACTACCGCAACGGAAGACAAGGAGTGATACGGTAGTAGCTCGGGAGGCCGGGGTCGCGTACCCGTGTACCAATACCATAACTACCGGACAAGCGGTTAGGAAAAGATACTACCTGACTCTTGTTGTTGTCTATTAGTTAGTCTCAAAAAGTGTCAGAAAAAAACTTTAGCAGAACAAAAAAGAAGATAACTTACATATCTTACAAAAAACAAACTAACTCTTATATTAAAGAAAATTGCTTACCTTGTTATTTTATGATAATGCTCCCAGCATTCCACGAAAAGTTTCTTCAAAACAACATCACGCTTTTCACCTGACTCCTTGCTTCTTTCAAACGCTCTCTCCGGCAAGTTTTGAAGACTGAATCTACGATTTAAAAATGCAATAAATAATGCAGAACAGGACGTCGTTATGGAAGGATTTTTGATCAGAATATCTGCTATGACAGCGAACTTGTAACCTCGATGTCAGCTTTTCTGCATTATACTGTCATCAAGCGAAGAACAAACCTTCAGCTGCTTAATAGAGAACTTGCTGCAGAAAAAATACAACACTATAAAGAATTTAAATTAAAAGGACTCTTTTAAACAATAATGGGAAAACAGGAATTCCTTCCCTGTTAGCAAAAACAGAGCCACTTTATTTGCCTAGAGTAAAATAAGTAAATGATGACATAATGAGACATGACAGGTGCAAATTGTTGCAACTGATCATTACGGGAAGGACTGGGATAAAACTTGCTGGTAAACTTCACTAGTCGGAGGGGCATTCTTAGAAGAACCTATAGTTAGAATATATATAGGACGGCGACAGGTTGGGATAATAACAATTTAAGATAATTCGGAAGTTCCGTTTTCTTCTTCTAAGAATGTGCCCCTCCGACAAGCGAAGGTTGGCAGCCAATGCAGCACAACTTTCCTCCTCCTTCGCGAGGTGCAGCAGTTCTGAAGCACTCGCTATCCCGATCCACACCCTGATATTACGTAGCCAAAGACTTTCTTTTTTGACCAACTTGTCTTTGCCAGTGATTTTTGCCATCACGATCAGTTGCAGCAACTTGTACCTGTCATGTCTCATGATATGACCCAGGTAGGCAACTTTTCTACCTTTGACGGTCTGCAAAAGTTCACGTTTTTACTTGACTTGTCGGAGAACCTCGTCATTGGTCAACCTTTGAGCCCAGCTAATTCGAAGTCCCATGAAACATCCCAAATTGCGTCGATACCGTGAAATATGATCCTAAAACCTGCGTACGTGGAATGCTATTCATATGGTTTTGATACGGGGATGGGATAGGTGCATAAGTTAGGCTATTAAACGCTTATTGGACTTTAATTTTTTACGCACATATTTTATATATAAATACTGTAAACCTGAGTATCCTCATTTGTGTCTTGCACTGGTACAACATGGCAGCTATGAAGGCGTCCATCGTTGTATTGGCGATACCCACCAGCGTAGTCACATAGTAGGTATACACCAGTACCACCGAGAACCTGTTGTACATTTTCATTCATTCTTATTTCGTTTTTTTATTATATGTAATACGATACTCATTAACAGCAGATTATACATATATTTATGTGGACAGTCTTCCCGTTCTAATTCTAGACTAGCCGGTCGGGTCTTGTGTCACCAGTCTCACGGGGTGCCTCCGCCATATATAGTAGACTCTATTAAAGACAACCATGGAGTCTTTAATAGAGTCTACTACATCGCATTTTTATTAATTCTTACTTCGTTCTTTTTATTATTTTTAATAGGATAAATATCAACAGCAGAATATACATATGTAGATATGGATAGTCAAGTATAGTCTTCTCGTTCTAGTTCTAGACGAGCCGGTCGCGTAGCCAGTCTCACGTGGTGCCTCCGGCAAATATAGTAAACTGTACTAAAGACAACCGTAGAGTCTATAATAGAGTCTACTACACCGTCTTTTTATTAATTCTTACTTCGTTTTTTTTATTGTTGTTTAAACAAATGCGTGTATCGAGACTTTTTAAGTTGACTGAAAAAGTCCATAAAAGGTTTTAGTAAAATAGCCACCATTTATCAAGACATAACGTGACAAGCTGACTAGTCTTATTATAGATAATATCATTTCAAGATATTTGATGTTATAATATTTTACTTGACACTGGCATAATAGCTATTACTAATTGCCATTAAACATACAGATATTTGTTTTTAAATGACAACCTTTATCTGGACTTCAAATAAGAAAAATATACCCGACAGTATTCGAAGTGTCGATGCTGATCCACAGCGGAAACTCGGTGGGTAGTCCGCGTGCATGTTCCTGCACGGGGAACACAGCCCAAAGTGTGCAGGTGAGTACTGCGCACCCAGCATAGCCGCGCTGCAGGCGAGCCGCATGCAGCGCCGTACCGTGCAGTAAAGCCTTCGCGTCTGACCAGCTCTGGTTGAATAGTGGATCTGCAAATATTAATAGTGCATCCTGCCTTTACTCTCTTACGGTGTCGAGACGTGAACACTAATGGTCCGTCTCCTTCACATGGTCAAAGTCGCTCAGAGGCCCAAGGAGAGGACTATGCTCAGAGTTTCTCTGGTGGATAGAATTCGGAACGAAGAAATTCGTTGGAGAACCAGAGTCACCGACATAGCTTTTCAAGTTAGTAGACTGAAGCCTCCTATTCCATAAACAAGTGGCAATGGACTGGTCCCGTTTTTCAGGGAACAGACAACCGTAGAAGTAGACGAGTGCTGGACTGGAGGCCGTGTCTCAGAAAACGTAGTGTGGGAACGCCATTCTGCCAGATGGACCGACGATCTGCGCAGGGCGGCTGGCAGTGCATGGATGCGTGTAGCCGAAGATCGGGCTAGGTGACTCACCTATGTCCAGCAGCAGTCTGCTGTGGGCTGATATTGATATTGAAATATTAACCCTTTCGGCCCGAGCGGTGACTATAGTCACCCAACGCCCGACGCTCGCTCTGTCCGAGCGGTGACTATAGTCACCCAACCCCTGACGCTTGCTCTGTACGAGCGGTGACTATGGTCACCCAACATTTGCCGCTCGTTATGTACGAACGGTGACTTAGGTCACTCGCGACTCTTCATGAGCAAAATATATATGTTATCTCCATGGTAATCCATCGCAAGTATTTTGCACTTGTTTTACGCTGCCTAATAATAAAGTGACGAAATGAGCAAATATTTTCTATTGCATTATGTTATATTTTTTTAAGCATTTTTTTTACGAGCGACTGCTCTCGCTCTGCGTAAGATAGCGTGGTATTGTGCGTTTGACGGGCGCTTGCAGTGTTCCGCAAGTACGGACGCTTGCCGCGACTGCTCGGTCAGCGGGGACGGCGCGACGTAGAATGCGTCCGTACCGAAAGGGTTAATAGTTCTCTTATATTTATGATTTGTTTTCTGAAAACGAAACTAGCAATGTTCACTAAATTATTTATTTGAATGAATGATAATTATTTAGTTTAAATTCCCAGTAAATCCACTTCTTCCAGTAGAATACACACATTATTATTTTTCTGTTTCTCTTTGCTTGTCGCGGATCTTAGCAAAATAAAATTTTCAACTGTCCACATAGTAAAAGATTTCCGTAAAGTAACGCCTGACTCCATTAATCAAACAAAAATTATACAATAAGAATGAATAAATAAAATATATTTTAATAGGAAGCACGATATTTGAAGATGAGTTTATACACGAAAACTTAAATATTGTATATTCGAGTATACAGTAAAAAAATTCATTTACTATATGTATACTTACCATCCAGGTTGTCGATCAATTTATCAATCCTATCGGCATCGATGTGGAACACCAGCTGCTTTGCGATGGATGTGATGTGACACAGCAGTAGGAACATCACTCTGGACAATTTCGTCATGTCTCCTCGTTCCTGGTTAAAAAAAAGTTTGAATAATACTGGGAAAGAATTAAAGCGCCACCGTCATAAGAGAGTGAATATTTTTTTTATGTGATAGGAAGGCAAACGAGCAGGCGTGTCACCTGATGGAAAGCAATCAACGCCGCCCATAGATATCCGCAGTGCCATAGACAGTGCGGATATCTATGATCGCTGAATTCCACCACCGCACAACTCGCCAAAAAGAATATTTCATCCCCACCATCCGGATGAATGGCGTTCGAGTACGGTAAGTTTTTCCCGAAACTTCATTCCACGCACCACCATTCTTTGAAATCAGCTATCTACACCGGTAATTCAGAACCGATACGCCGTTAGAATCTTCAAAAAACAAATCTACTATTATCTCACAAACCTGGCAACGGATGTGCAGTGCAATATTGTTACAGATATCTATGGGCGGCGATGATTGCTTTCCATCAGGCGACACGCTTACTCGTTTGTCTTCCTATCCCAAAAAAGGCAATACCTAAATAAAAGACTTAGTACTTGGTAAGCGTAGACGCATTCCTGCAGAAGGTATGTAAGAGTTACGCAGAACACTAGAAGCCGGTAGAGGTTGTGCGCGCGTAGCACTGGTGGGGACGCCGCGCGTAGCCTCCAGAAGCCGGCGATTCGTAGCACTTGCGCGTGCCCTGCTACGCAGCTGGCCGCCAACCTGGATCACAGATATATCAATATCGAATTAGCTTAAGTAGACATCACTTTGTAAATCGTCTGTAATAAACATATAAGTCAAAGAGAAATCTAACAGCTGTCTCAATGAACTAAAAATTAATAAGTTATTGTATAATACATTTCAACCAGAATAAGATAACACAGAGTATAAAACAAAGTATAATTGTATACAGATTATCTTACAGACATAAAAGTATAAGAACTGCGTAACAAAAGTAATTGAGTAACAGAAGTTTATATTAATGTTTGTGTGTATACATGTTTGTGTGTGTGTACGTCTTTTTCTGTACGCGTTACGTTTCCCAATTATTTATTTTTTCTTTATTTCAAATATTTTACACCAGGGGAACAGAATTTTAAGGTTATATAAAAGATGGAATGCCTTTTTGTTTGTGATAAATAACACCTGTACGGTATGTTATATAACAAAAAATTAAAATTAAATCCCATTTTTATATCCTGCTATATATCATATATAAGATATGTTTTCCCCATTTAAAACTAAAATGAATTAATTAAATTTAATAAATTAATAAATATTTGAAAAAAATATATGAACATTAAATGTCATCCAGTGCATGTTTAGAATAAATATGTTATACAAGACAATTTTTTTCCATTTAAAACTAAAATTTATTTATTAAATGTAGTGAATAATTTAATATTTGAAAAAAACTATATAAAAATCAAATTTCATCCAGTTAAATAAAAAGTAATTGAGCTTGAGTGGATAAATAAGAACGGAATTTTATTATCGATTGAAATTGCGAACTATTAGAATTGAGAATTGAAATATGCAATAACATTTTCTTATTGGTCTTTGAAAGCCGTGTACCGCGTGTACCAGTCGATTAGGCAATTAAATCTCGGGTCGATCAAAAACGTCCGTCTGTAAAGGTTTAATTACATTTCTGAGACTTTACCAAATTAATGAGGATATTATATCAAGTTGATGACTTAATTGTAGGGCCCGAGACATATCGGCCCGCCCCTAGTCCTGTTCGAGACTTTATACACTGTTCCAGTCCGCCTACCAATAAACTATTTTATTAAATACCCCGTACCATTAAATTTACGTGATTATTCATCGCTAAACTAAAGGCGGTAGATTGTTTCAATTGTTATTTTATCTCATCCCAGCCTCACAGTTTCACCATCGAGCCAATTTACTGTATATAATGTACTATTATTTCCTTTTAAATTCGTTATTTTAAATTTAAAATTCAAAAAAATTGTATTGTAAAAACAAAATGCATTAATTCTACTGACGTCTTTATGGATAGACATGTCTGGACAGTCAAAAGTCTTACTTAGCTAAGATCCGCGACAAGCAAAACAATAACAGAAAATTAATAATGTGTGTTTTTCCGTTGGGTTAAGTGGATTTATTTGGAACTTAAACCAAAAACTTACAGAAAATCGGCCATCAATTCTCCACCCACCAACCACTATACACAACACCAAGCACACATTATCACTTTTCCATCTTGTAAACGACACGTGACTGACTCTAGATCGTAGAGTCTATCTTCCGTAGACTCGTGATAGACTCTACGGAAGACAACCGAAAAACTTTTGCTTGTCGCGGATCTTAACTAAGTAAAACTTTTGACTGTCCATATAGTGATGGATTTCCGAAAAGTAACGCCTGACTCCATTAATAAATTAAAATATAGAACGATTTGCCACCTGCGGTGTTGCCATGTAATTATGAGATAGGAGCATTCAATAGACGAGCGTATGTGTTCCCAAAACGCTGGTAATGAATCTGAGACTCCTCCGGCGTGGCAGATGTCTACACGCGCGGTGATCACTTATCAACAAGAAATTCGCATCCGTTTGCCAAAATATTGAAGTAGAGACTAAGAACTTTCTACAGTCTCCATAAAAGACCAATCACTTCTCAAAGCAATTTTCAAAGTGGTAGAGCCATGCTGCAGATAAATACTTTGTCAAGAATAGTACATTATTTGTCTGTAGCATAAATGGGAAAGCTCATCCGGGGAAGTACCACACTCCCGCAGAAAACCGGCGTCTGAGTGGTAGCTTACCTACCACGCTTCGACCGATGAGCGGTTGAGTTCTGCAGGTATAGTTTCTACTAGGGAAGACTAATACACTTATCCAGTAAATCCACTTCTTTCAGTAAAAACACACATTATTATTTTTCTATTTTTGTTTGCTAATCGGGGGTCTTAAAGCTGAATAAAAGTTCTGACTGTCTAAACGGGAAAATAATATTGTGTGTTTGCGGAAAATGGATTTACAAGTCTAATTGTCACCGAGAAATATACACCAACAGCAACAATAGATGGAGCGACTTGTGAATGTATGAAGCCTAAAGTCGAGAAGATGACGCCCCTTGGAGGAGGTCTATTTCCAGCAGTAGGCTGCCATACAATGATGATCATCTATATTGCTGTATGCAACATGAAAACACTTATGTTGTATTTTAGTTATTGGCATTTTTACAAAATGTAATCAAAAATACGAATAGCTTCGCAAAGTCGTTAATCCGCCTGACAGTTCAAATTAAACCCCACTTGATTTTGTTTATTCGCGAAATTGAAAAATAACAGAATCGTATCAATCATAATATTCAGCCGAAACAAATTCAAAGCTTTTAATACATTCACTTTCCCTCACGACCTTTGGAATGTTTATTTTGTATTACACACGTATGTAGATTGATATGTTTTTCAAATTTCGATTATTTTTTTGATATTATAAAAACATTAACGTCATTGGTTCGATATAGTTTTATAATGGTTTAGTTCTAAGTGTTTTCTCCGACAAGTCAAGCAAAAACGTGAACTTTTGTAGACCGTCAAAGGTAACAAAATTGCTTATCTCGGTCATATCATGAGACATGACAGGTACAAGTTGCTGCAACTGATCATGATGGGAAAAATCGCGGGCAAAAGACAACTTGGTCGGGGAAAAAAGTCTTGGCTACTTAATATCAGGGAGTGGACTGGGATAGTAAGTGCTCCAGAACTGCTGCACCTTGCGAAGGAGGAGGAAGGTTATGTTGAATTAGCTGTCAACCTTCGCAAGTTGGAGAGGCACTCTGAGAAGAAGAAGAAAAGTTTCTAAGTGGGCATGTCGACACGAGAATACGCGATGATGAGAATGACAAGACCACATGATTAGAAGTGCATTTTTATTAATTGTAACAAACACTCATATATTGTTCTCTTTTTGACATATAGATATACTACACGCCACACTTATTTACGGACACGGAAATTTGATTATAATTTTTTTTATTGTATATAATATGATTAATGGAGTCCGGCGTTAGTTTATGGAAATGAGATTACTATGTGGACAGTCAAAAGTTTTACTTAGCTATTCTATATATCATATATCTATTGAAAGAAATTGATTTACGGGGAACTTGAACTAAATCTCACCGAATAACGGCCGTCAGCAACTCTCCACCACTTACCAACCACTATCAACAACACCAAACACACACCACCACTTTTCCACATTAAATCCATAGATTCATTATTTTTCCGATTTGTGTTTGCGGATCTTAGCAAGATAAGTCACCTACAAATTTCTTTGCTAAGATCCGCAAGATCATCTGCCATTAAATTATAGATAGATGAGAGAAGAAAAGTATACCTGTATCATTAATTTGTAAGAGAAATTAATGATACAGGTTAAAGCTTGACTTAAAAAAGACTATGAGGACTATGAGGTCCGAATAGAAGTTGGAATGATTAATTAACATTTTTATTACGTTTAGTATTCCTGAGTTAGCATCAACAGTCGTGTCTCGGCTACTGAAGAAATAGGTCGTGAATAAATAACGTATTAAGTGTAGCATTAGGCGGTGTTTCAGACATTTGAGAGTGAAGACTCGACTTTTGAGAGTACCGTTTGTACCGAGGGTGAATAATCGGGTGATTAGCATTCTTCGCGTCACGGCATCCTTTAAGGGCTTGGCTATATAAACTGAAACTCCATTAAACCTAAGCAGGCTCTATAAAACGTTTCTAATTTATTTATTTTTAAATCATTATCACCAACCAACACAGAAAGTGTCTAATATGCGGGTATTCAAAAGAAGGAAAGTCGTGTTGTGGCTTGCAATACGAGAAATATAAGCTTCACCATATATACATACATACATATCGTCACGCCTGTCTCCCGTACGGGTAGGCAGAAACCACAGATCTACATCCGCTAATATCCTAGTACACCTTCCTTGCTTCCTTAACACTCATTCATCATTTCATCCATCCTTCCTGTCACATTCATCGTAGCGAAACGGCTCTTCGTTAGTTGCTTCTCACGCTCGTGGGAGTCAGGACGTGACGGGTGGCGAACCACGTTGCCGTCATTTTTTAACAAACCAAGTTTATTAAAATTCGTCACAGTGAATCCCACGAGCCGCAAGGGAGAATAGAGGTCAGCCTCAGCAGAGCCTCGCATGCTGAGGTGAGTCACTGTAGTACCCGGGGGAGCCTGATCCCGGGACGGTCGGCCTACTTGCGACTAAACTCGCCACTAGCCACGCATCCATTGGCACGGCAGATCGTGGATTGGCGGAAAAGAAGGAAAAAGGATTGAGAAGAATGGAAAGAGCAGAGGAAAGGAAAAATGAATATAGAAATAGACAAAGACAAAATAAAAGTCTTATCTCCACATTTATGTGCTTCGCCGGTACAACGACTTAAAGTGTATCGTGGCTTTCAATTCGAGCACCCGCCACTGGTCACGATATTGGGCTGCCTCTCTCCAAACGCTTGCACGAAGCTCGCTCTGGGCAGCGACCGGCCGTCGACCGAAAGGTATTGCCACATATGCCCTTTTGGCCGCACGATTCACTCCCGTCCTCTCCAGGTGACCGAGTGAACAGAGTCTCGGTGCCTTCGTCTTTCCGATTATATTGGCATCGGTCACAAGCTATTACGACATTCTATAGGACTATCTAGCTTAAATCAGCCACTTGCAATAAATATATACCACTCATAAATGAGTGTATCGTTTTATACAAAATAGAGGCTAGAAACGATCTCAAAACACCATATTCTCTTCGCTCAGTGGACGTCGAGAATTTAATTTGAAATTTAAATGTCAACTAAAATTGCGTTTGAGATTATGCTAAGCTTTTGTTTTGTTGGGGGAGGGGGACTTCAAGCAGAAATAGTTCTGGCAGTAAGGCTCAGCCTCAAGAAATGAGTTCGTATCTTCCACTGGACCATTGATGTGAACCGTATCCTAGCACAAACTTTATTAGCTTAGTTTGTAGTAGTAGAGCCACGCTGCATAAAAATACTTTATCAAGAACGGCATATTATTTGGCTGTAGCATGAATGGGCCGGCTCGTCCGGAGAAGTACCACACTCCCGCAGAAAACGAGCGTCTGAGTTGTAGGTTAGCTACTGCGCTTCTTCCGATGAGCGATTGAGGTTCAGAGGCCCAATTGCTTTCGATTTAGATGATGAGATTAACGAAATAGACAATTATTCTTCGTATATTAAATTAAGCCGGTCGCCCTGGCAGAAACTGGATGCGTGTAGCTGAAGATCGGGCTAGGTGGCGCTTCTTGAGGTAGGCATATGCCCAGCAGTGGACTGCCGCAGGTTATTGATTGATTCATATAAAAATTGTATTATTTTTTGCCTCGCCACCATAGCCTGGGCTAATTGACAGCGTTCGCCTCCTGTATTCTATTCTATACTGGGCACCATACAAAAGAAGAAATTTTCTACAAACCCTTATATAATAATAAGTTCTCACTTCATTAACATATTTTTTAACATTGTTTAAATAAATTTTGAAAACTCATAATTTAACTATAACACTTAATCATTGTCTTGGTTAAGGCCCGTTTTCCGGTACAGGCCTTCTCCATAACTTTTCAATCATTCACATTCCTTAAATACTTTTTTCTATATTGTTTGTAAATAAATAAAACCAAAACACAAAAACATGGATAGCTTTAAATGGAGAGCTAACAAATTCGACAACAAAATTACAATGCAAACATACCGTAATATTACGGAGGCGTTTTGGATCTACCGACTTCAAAGTGTCTCGAATTGTAAACAATCGTCGGAATTGTTGTCGATGCGATCATTAATGGAGGAGACAGGGCCGAAACGGATCATTTGTATTAATTATGTACAACGGAGTTCTGTGGAGTGGACTGGAAATAAGATCCATTGAGGGCGACAAAGTAATCAGTTGCCGATTTGTCAATTTATTGTACTATGTGGACAGTTAAAACTTTTACTTAGCTAAGATCCGCGACAAGCAAACAACAATAGAAAATTAAAAATGTATGTTTTCCAGCTGGATGAAGTGGATTCACAGGGAACTCAAACTAAATTTTACCGAAGAACGGCCGTCAGCAACTCTCCCCCACCAACCACTATACACAACACCAAACACATTTCCACCTTGCAAACGGCACGTGTTTCGCCTAAACACGCGGCGTCATCAGATATAGTAGACTCTACGGAAGACAACCGTTAAGTTGTTTGTCGCGGATCTTAGCTAAGTAAAAGTTTTAACTGTCCACATAGTAATGGTTTCCGCAAAGTAACGCCCGACTCCATTAATTAATTTATTGTAGCATGGATAAATATTTGTTGTAAATCATACCTCAAAGCCCGAGGATAAAAATTGTTCGAAGTCATTCCACTATTGCACACCTCGTTACAAGTTTCATCCCTACCATCTGGACGAATGGCGTTCCAGTACGGTACGCTTTTCCAGAAACTTCTTTCCACGCGCCACTACCCAGCGGAACGAGCTACCTTCAGCGGTGTTTCCGCTTACCTTCAAAAAACAAGCCTCCTCCGGTAACTCGTTTGTAATGTCTATGGCATTGCGGATGTCTATTTGCGGCGTGGATTCCTTTTCCATTAAGTGATGCTGCGTTTACCTTCCTATCCCATAGAAAAAGTATTCGATCAGTGGTATTTGTTATTTGCTCTCTTCTACAGGTATCAAGAGAGGGGATCTCTTTCTATACCATTTTTTTATGGTATAGGAAGGCAAACGAGCATACGTGTCATTTGATGGAAAGCAATTAGCGCCGCCCATAGACATCAGGGTCATAGACAGTGCGGAAGCGTTGCCGACCTTTAAGGAAAATTATATTACGGGATTGGGAGTGAGAGGGGGATGGAGAGGGGGAGGGTGTTGGGCCTCCGGAACTCAGACCGCTCACCGTACGAAGCGCGGTAACTTAGCTACAACTCAGACGCCGGTTTTCTGCGGGAGTGTGGTACTTCCCCGGGCGAGCCGGCTCATTCACGCTACACACAAATAATATGCCATTCTTGACAAAGTATTCGTCTGCAGCGTGGCTCTATCACTAATGGAGTAGGCAGAATGGAGGATTATAAAATGATTGTAGAGTAAAAAGTATGTCTTGCAATATAAAATTGTAAAATTACTATTAGATTTGTTTTCGTAAATTTGAAAATGTCCCCCAAGGGACGCGTTAGAAGTATATTCATATAAACGTTTCAGATGGACGGAAAGCCAACATTACAAATAGTTTGGTAAAAGCACTCACAGAGCCTGGATCCCTGTGGGCGTGAATACTAACAAAAAGGAAACTTTATTTGTATAAATATATTGGGAATATACAAGGGCAGAGTTAATGCGAAAACATTCGCAAATCAAAAAGAATAAGATGATCATGTCAATGATGAGTCAAACCGGTGGCAGAAACATAGGTATTCAAACATATGTAATAAAAAAACTACATAGGATATATTATATTATAAGGATATATTATATTATTAAGGGTATATTATATTATTATACTCTCCTATATTATACTCTCCTACGGCGCCGAAACGTGGACGCTGACAGTCCGTCTGCTTCATAAGCTCAGAGAGCTATGGAGAAAGCTATGCTCGGAGTTTCTCTGGTAGATATGTTTCGGAATGAACAAATCCGCCAGAGAACTAAAGTCACCGACATAGCCTTTCGAATTAGCAAACTTAAGTGGCAATGGGCTGGTCACGTCTGTCGGAGATCCGACGATCGTTGGAGCAGACGAGTGCTGGAGTGGAGACCGCGTCTCGGTAAACGTAGTGTGGGACGCCCCCCGGCTAGATGGTGCGACGATCTGCGCAGGGCGGCTGGCAGAAACTGGATGCGTGTAGCCGAAGATCGGGCTAGGTGGCGCTCCATTGGGGAGGCCTATGTCCAGCAGTGGACTGCCGCAGGCTGCTGATGATTATATTATTAAGGATATATTATATTATATTATTATTATATTTTGTTGTTGTACACTTATTCCTATCCTCACAGCTTATCTTTTTTCTCTTTCACTCCTAGGTTTGCTAGAAGAAAATTCAATGTTGAGTTAAGCTCGCCTTTGTACATTTTCTTTCATTTTAATTCTTGTATATCGTGTTTTATGTGTACAATAAAGTATTATATAAATAAAAAAAAATAACTTTTGCGAATAACAAAAGTGCTGGTTTAATTTATTTTTTTTTTTTAACTATGTCGTTTAAATATTTACCGCCACGTTTTTAGTAGTGTTCTGTGCTACTCGCTGAATATTTTTTTAGTCGTCGATCGTCGGGTTTGTTTCATAGGCTTTGCTTTTGAGATGCCCAAGAACATCCTATATAATGATATTAACTGTGGTGAAGCCATTGTAATACAAATGAAGCTACACGACAAGAGGAGTACCAAAGAGGAGTAATCATTTAGTTTTTTATTATTTTTTATATTTTTTTTATTACTAACTAATCATTATTAGGTTCATAGAAGGGCCCATGGTACGATGGCTCAGTGGCAGGGCACCCCGCACACGAAGTCAATGATCGCTGGTTCGATCCACAATCGGAATAAAGATATTTATTTCGAGTTTGGTAACCCCGCATTGGACAAGTGTAGTGGGTTAACGTCCTTTCCTCCAGAAATGGGGAGGCTCGTGCTTATTAGTGGGACAAATATGGGTATATATATATATATATATAAATATATATATATATATATATATATATATATATATATATATATATATATATATATATATATATATATATATATATATATATATATATATATATATATATATATATATATATATATATATATATATATATATATATATATATATATATATATATATATATAAGCTACTAATTTCTACATATCAACATGGGACTATGGGAGCATATATGAATAAATGAGCAGACATGTTTTCGTTAATATTTCATAAAATCTAATCTACGTTCCCTCTTATCTCCTACTGAGGTCGATGACCAATATTGAGCTCTTGAAGCTAGCTGTTAACTAGCACAAAATATCTGAAAGCAAAATATTCCTTTTTAAAATCGTTTTTAAGACTTTAAGGTGTAATAAGATAAATACACTAAATAAGAAAAAAATAGGTTTCAAAGATATATCACAGCTTAGCAACTGGGTCACTGGAGATTCCCCCGAGACAATGGTCGCCGGTAGCGTTCTAAACGACATGATAAATGATAGTCCAGAACACGAAGCAGCTTAAATTAAATGATAGCCACGATAAATGATATATATTCGACGTGTTAGAGGAGAATTGGATAAAAATAAAGTATTTAGAACCATTACAAAAGTACGATTGCCAACGATAACAAAAAATTGAGAACTCTATATAAAAAAATATATATATGGTATAGGAAAACAAAGGAGCAGGCGTGTCACCTGATGGAAAGCAATCAACGTTGCCTTTAGACATTCGCAGTGAAGGAAAGTGTCATTATGAGAGGGGAAAGGAGTATTAAGCCTCTGAAACTCAACCGCTCACCGAACGAAGCGTGATAGCTAAATTGCCACTCAGACGCCAGTTTTCCACGGGAGTGTGGTACTTCCCCGGGCGAGCCGGCCCATTCAAGCTACAGACAAATAATATGCCATTCTTACAAAGTATTCATCTGCAGCGTGGCTCAACCATATATATATAATATTAAGTATTACAGTATAATGGTTTTAAATGATTACGTTTTTTTTTTCGTCATAGGAACACAAACGGAGGGTGTTGGGCCTCCGAAACTCAGCCGCTCACCGTACGAAGCGGGGTTAGCTAAGCTACCACTCAGACGCCGGTTTTCTGCGTTATTTAACTGGTAATAAACACAAAACGTGGAGTAGACTCTATTAAAGACTCCACGGTTGTCTTTTGTAGAGTCTACTATGTTTGGCGAAGGCGCCAACCAACGTGAACGTTTCATTGACTGTCTTTGTCTGATTTCGTTTGATTGAGTTTGACTGTCTATCTTTGCTCGCTAGCAGTCCGGCCCCAACAATAAAAATTGCTGAAATGATTGAAAAATAAATGAAATCAGAATTCATTTTTTTTTTATTTCTCACAGATCATAGAGATTCAGAATTGCAAAGCGTCACGCCACGTAATATGATTGATGTCCCCCCATCCGTTAAAATTAAACGCTGATAAAAGGGACACAAATGTTTTGTGACTGTAAACTTTGAAAACGTTAATTGGACGTTTAATTTTCAAAAGCTTGCGCCTCTACGTGTGAAAGGGACTACACTATAGTCCGATTCATATTTTTTTTAACACCCTATATATGTCCCACTGTTGAGCACGGGCCTCTCCATTTCTAAAGGAACGGACGATGACCCTGTTGCGGAGGGCCCCACCACTGAGCCAACTGATCGTCATTTCGCTTCCTAAACTACTTAATAAACTATGTCTAGCAAACCTTGCTTTAAAGTACCTTTATATATTATAGACTTTATATTATAGACTTTCATTTTATATCTCTGCCTCCTTAATTTATCCTCCTAATAATAAACCGCAAAATGAAATTTTCTAGAGGCACGGCACACACGAATACTTTGTCACGAATGGCATAATATTTGTTTGTAGCATGAATGGGCCGGCTCGCCCGGGGAAGTACCACACTCCCGCAGAAAAACGTCGTCTGAGTGGTAGCTTAGCTACCGCGCTTTGTACTGTGAGCAGCCGCTTTCCGGAGTCCCAACCCTTCACTTACCATAAAAATCGGCATAAATATATATATGGATTTATAAATATTTATTACGAGTCTGGTAACCCCCCAATCTGCATTTCCGTTCCTGTCCTTTACCTTCTTCTCTATCCTTTCCCTTCCTCTCCGCCAATCCACGGTCTGCCGTGCCAAAGGAAGCGTGGCTAAGGGCATCTCAACATGCAGGGCTCTGCTGGGGCAGATATATAATATATATATATATATATATATATATATATATATATATATATATATATATATATATATATATATATATATATATATATATATATATATATATATATATATATATATATATATATATATATATATATATATATATATATATATATATATATATATATATATATATATATATATATATATGCTCACCCAAGGCGTGCTTTTTCTACATGTGGACGAGCTAATTGGTTCAGTGGCAAAGTTTTCGCTTCCAAGGTTACTAGTTGCGGGTTCAATTTCCACATCGAGATAAATATATGTATCTCAAAATTAATGCTCACAGTTATTTATTTCAAGCTGGGGTGTCTCGCTTATCCATCCTGAACAAACACAGTGGTCTCCAGAAATGGGGAATGCCCGTGTCCACCACTGTAATATGGACTTAAACAAATGTTAGTCAAATGGTAGTACTTAGATAAATATTTATAATGGTCCATAAAAGGCACAATATAGTTCCCTGGATATATATTTATAATGTAATAATGTTACCACTAACGAAAATATAATAACATAAATTCTCTTAACCTTGCGGCTACAGACGACGTACTGCTCTCTTGAGATCATTCATATAATATAATTTCTTTATTTATCAAACATTATAAATACCTAAACTATAACACAACAAATCTGGTATAGATGTAGGAACGAAATATTAAGGACCCTCAAAGCTATTTAACATATATAGTTATAAAACAAATTTATTTATATCTCGTCATTACTTCTTTATATATCTATGTATTTCTCGTTTACTCTAATACTGACTGATTGTTAAGCAATAAAATCCTTACAATTCCAGCATTTAAAAATATACATGGAAGAAGGACATACTTACATAGATATTGTCACGCCTTTCTCCCGTAGGGGTAGGCTAAGACCACAGATCATCATTTGCTATGAGCTCGGTACACCTTTCTTGCTTCCTCCACACTCATCCATCTTTTCATCCACCTTTCCTCTCATATTCATCGTAGCGGAAAGGCTTTCGCTTCTCGCCCTCGTGAGAATCAGGACGTGACGGGTGGCGAACCACTTTGCCGTCATTTTTTAACAAATAAGGTTTATTAAAATTCGTCATAGTGAATCCCACGGCACGGCATTTGCATTTGTGGCACGGCAGACCGTGGATTGGCGGAGAAGAAGGGAAAAGGATAGAGAAGGAAGGAAGGGGCAGGAAAAAGGAAAGATGGATTTAGACAGGATGATAGGGATATGATACTACCGCAACAGAAGACAAGGAGTGATACGGTAGTAGCTCAGGAGGCCGGGGTCGCGTACCCGTGTACCAATACCATAAGGACCGAACATGCGGCTAGGTAAACATAAGGTCCTGACCTTAATAAATTCGAAATAGTACGCAGAGAGATGATACATCTCTCTATACGAATATAAATGTGAAATAAATAATAAATAATAAATATATAGTTATGTTCCCTCAACCCCATAGACGTATGTATAAGCATAAATAGCCTCCGGAATTCAACCGCTCACCGAAAGAAGCGCGGTAGCTAAGCTACCACTCAGACGCTGGTTTTCTGCGGGAGTGTGGTACATCCCCGGGCCAGCCGGCCAATTCATGCTACAGACAAATAATATGACATTCTTGACAAAGTATTCGTTTGCAGCGTACCTATTCCACTTCTTTTTCTTTACATTAAATGTATAAAATCTAAAATAAACGCGCTGTAAAAATAAAGTGATATAGGAGAGATGTGGGCGGAGTGACACCGATAGTGCAAGATTAGATCCGGTGCTGAAGGAGATTTATTACGGACCGCTTACCGAGGTAACTGTCTAGTGAAACATGAATAAGAGTTACATACACCTTTTCCATTTTCAGAATTCATTATATAGGTAGGATGTCTAGTGGCAAAATTAGTTTACAGTTACCATTTTCAGAATTCATTATATAGATAGGATGTCTGGTGACAAAATTATTTTACAGTTACCATTTTCAGAATTCATTATATAGGTAGGATGTCTAGTGGCAAAATTAGTTTACAATTACCATTTTCAGAATTCATTATATAGGTAGGATGTGTGGTGACAAAATTAGTTTACAGTTACCATTTTCAGAATTCATTATATATTATAGGTAGGATGTCTGGTGACAAAATTAGTTTACAGTTACCATTTTCAGAATTCATTATATAGGTAGGATGTCTGGTGACAAAATTAGTTTACAGTTACCATTTTCAGAATTCATTATATAGGTAGGATGTCTGGTGACAAAATTAGTTTACAGTTACCATTTTCAGAATTCATTATATAGGTAGGATGTCTGGTGACAAAATTAGTTTACAGTTACCATTTTCAGAATTCATTATATAGGTAGGATGTCTGGTGACAAAATTAGTTTACAGTTACCATTTTCAGAATTCATTATATAGGTAGGATGTCTGGTGACAAAATTAGTTTACAGTTACCATTTTCAGAATTCATTATGTAGGTAGGATGTTTGGTGGAAAAAATAGTTTACAGTTACCATTTTCAGAATTCATTAGGTAGGATGTCTGGTGACAAAATTAGTTTACATTTACTATTTTCAGAATTTATTATATAGGTTGTCTGGGTTTACAGTTTGAATAATCAGTGAACCTATGGTTATTTATTATTTTCTGCTAACACTGAGAAAATATCCTACCCTCACTTATTTGTGATTTCTTCCCTAGAAAATTTGTAGCGATATCTCTCAGCCATCCAAGACACCTCATATGAACTATGACATGAGACCCCTATTTTTTCTATAGGGTGCCTCAAAAGTAAATTCTATGAAACAAAACCGATGGTCATTTTAGCACTAAAAGAAAATATCCCGACGTCACTACAACACTTGGATGAAATAATTTTTCAAAAGTAATACTTCTCTTCTTTGTAAAAGTTATTGAATTTTTGTAGCTTTTTTATAATTTATGTATGATAATTTAATTCATTCCTTGCCGCCATTACATATTTGCATTATTTGACTTCCTTCCTAAAGGCAACTAACGCGTATGTAGTTATTAAACTTTGTTAATAGTCGATAGATGGCAGTGATTGTTGATAATCACGCACCTGGTTGGTCACTTAAAATATCTCTCATATACATGTATATTTATTATAATAGACGACCAATTGTCACAGTTGCGGGGTCACCCCCTACGAAGTCAACGGTCGCAGGTTGGTAGCATGCATAGGGATAAATATATGTGTGGCCTGCAGATGTTTCTTCCAAGTCTGTTTACCCCGCGAATCCGCATTAGATAAATGTGGTGGGTCAATGTCCGTTCCTCCAAAAATGGGGAGAGGAACAAATATGTATATATGTAAAAAAATAACAGAGCTTTAAGTTTCTGGCACCCTTGGCATAGACTTCAGGTGAAAACAATCATAACTGTATAAAATTATATTAGGACCATGCCGAGTTTAGTGTTGTCGAAGTGGTCCCAGCCGTATAAAATCATAAAGTGTTACTGCTAGTTTGAAATTCAAGCCAACAATCATATGTGAGGATAGACTAAGAGATTATTTATTTGCTCAAGGAAATACCAATAGGTTCAATTAAAAGTGTATTAACCCTTTGCGCTCGAGGCGCTTTTCTGTCGGATGAACCAGCAACTCGAGAGTAATCGCACGCGCTCCCACTTACTTCATGAGTTCGTTATTGTTAACTTAAAATAATTTTAGACACAATAAGACACTTTAAACTCGTATATTTTAACACTTTTAGCTTAATGTAATACAATTATTAAATAATTATATTCTATAATTTTGCTTCTTATGATATTTTGTGAAACAATCTCCAATGTGCATTCTTGGCTTGTCGGGTGAGAATCACCCGAGATAAGACATTTAGACACCTCGTAAAATGATCTACAAAAGGCCAAGTAGACTTTTCAAGCGATATTCCTTAAGTCAAACAGAAATAAACACATCGATCTGAATGGTGCCTCTCAGGCACCGCTCGAGTTATTGCATCACATGTTGTGGTGCCTGATAGGCACCACTCGAGCGCAAAGGGTTAATAGCGTACTTTGAATTACGACAAATTTTGATATTGATCCAAATTCTAACAGTCTAAACATTTCTTAAATGCCGGCTTTATATCGCTTCTAAAATACCTACGTGTATGACCTATGGCCTATTTTGTTTTCCGTCAGGTGATGCTTGACAGGTGACAGGTGACTTGCTTGTTTGCCTCCCTATTACATGAAAGAAAAATTCATGTGCGAAAATTGAAAAGTCTTTCGTCGACTCGCGAACCAGCTCGTTCAAATTTATATAAATTTCACTTGCACTCCGACACAATTTGCTCTTTACGACTGCAACTATATACAACAATTTATTCAAAGGTTTCCCGAACAAAGGAGCAAACATGATCCCGGATAGGTAGGTAGGTATTCAGGAACGCGAGAAACCAGCGGCACTGCAACATAAATTCTCCCCGGAGAAAATTGTTGTTTAAAATACTTTGCTCACACATCTTGCTGCGCTTAGCTGTATATACTTTGTACGGCCGTTATCTTTTGTAATGTATTACTGTTAACCGCATGGAATGGTGATTAAATGATATACAGGGTGTCTGGTGGCAGAATGACGTTTTCAAATATAAATAGAATACAACTACAAAGGATATAAATAGAATTCAAAATTTTATATAATATTGTGGTATAAAATTAATTTAACGTTTCGAAGAGCAGCTTCTCCGTATTCTTTTCATTCAAATTCACCAGACAGCAAACTCATCAATCACCATCAGCTACATAAAAAATAGAACAGATTTTCAAAAATTGCCTTATATATTGCTACGAGCTAGGGTTCGGATAGTTACTTAATTGGAAAAATAAAATCGGTCACCTTTCTTCACTTTACTTCCACTTCTTCTCTTCTGTTATTGTCTTCCGTATTAAACTTTTTATACTCTCTTCGACGCACCATCGCCTCTTTATACAGGTAAAACGATCGAAAGTTCTAGCACACCCAAAATTCGGAAATGTTCCAGCAATGTGTAGTCTTTTCTAGAGATTGTCCTGTCTCTTTTCAGCGCGCGGCTATTTTCTATTAACTGTTCTTGTCACGCATCGACGGACGTTTTGTCAATTTATTTATAAAAGTTGTAATGGTTTGCTTGACCGGGAATTTGGAAATTTCAAAATGAGGCTTTAATCGTTTCATAAAAAATGGTTTTTCATACGTGTTACACAACAATATTATATATAATCTTTTTCTTCAAAGTTGCCTCTCCGACTTGCGAAGGTTAGCAGCCAATTCAGCACAACTTTCCTCCTCCTTCGCGAGGTGCAGCAGTTCTGGAGCACTCGCTATCCCGATCCACTCCCTGATATGACGTAGCCAAGACTTTCCTTTTCGACCAATTTGCCTTTTGCCAACGATTTTTCCCATCATGATCAGTTGCAGCAATTTGTACCTGTCATGTCTCATGATATGACCCAGGTAAGCAACTTTTCTACCTTTGACGGTCTGCAAAAGTTCACGTTTTTGCTTGACTTGTCGGAAATCCTCTACATTGGCCACCTTTGAGTCCAGCTAATAGTAAGTCTATATGCCCACATTTCGAAAGCTTCTGAACGTTTTCCGAGATATTATATATAATAAGGAAATAAATTTGAAGTAAAAATAAAATACGGTTTATAATACGGCAGCTTGCAGCAAAAACCTTATTGTTTCTTCTAAAGTGTTCTTTGTGCTATGAAAGGAAGCTAGCGAACGGAGGGCACACTTGTAATTAAAGAGTAGTTGGATAGCTCTTCTGTCAACAATCTCTGGTTTCTGTTTTAATTTTAACAATGTCCACTGTCACAGTTAGTAAGAACGATTTGAATTTTTTTTTTCTGTTTTTATGGGATAGTAAGGTAATTGGATGACGATTATATAAATTGGAAGACGATGATGATATGGGATCACGACCAATTTGCTCAGTGAACGAGCCTTCCGCCCGCGGAGTCAATGATCGCGGGTTCGATCCCCGCATCGGTATAAATATATGTGTGGATTACAAATATTTATTCCGTGTCTGGTAACCCCGCCAATCCGCATTGGACAAGCGTGGTGGGTTAACGTCCGTTCCTCCAAAAATGGAGAAGCCCGTGCTCAGCAGTGGGACATATATGGGCTGTTAAAAAGAAAGGCAACGAGCAGGCGTCTCACCTGATGGAAAGCAATCCAAGCCGGCCATAGACATGCGTAGTGCTATAGGCAGGGTAAGAGCGTTGTTTTAGTTTTATAAGAGAGAAATAAATTTCTTTCTATGCATATTTATATTAATTGTTATTATTCAAAAAAACGCACTGGTTGAAGACTTTTGTCTTCAGGCTCTGGTATGGGTGACGAGAAGACTTGACGAAGTCTCCTGAATTCTGCTCAGTCGAAGTAAATTCTTCTCTTGGCTTCTTTCTCAAAGTTGTCTGCATACAATCGCATAATCTAACTGTGGTAAACTTACTACTAAACAACTTAGAGAACTTTCCTATCGACTAAATGATAATAAAAAATAAGTACTTAACGGTTGTCTTCCGTAGAGTCTACTATACACGATGATGCCTCGTGTTGAGGTGAAACACGTGTTGTGTGCAATGTGGAAAAGTAGTGGTGTGTGTTTGGTGTTGTCCATAGTGGTTGGGAGGTGAAGAGTTGCGGACGGCTGTTTTTTTGGTAAGATTTATTTTGAGTTGCCCGTAAATCCACTTCTTCTAGTAGAAAACACACATTTTACTTTTCTGTTTTTGTTTGCTTTTTTCGCGGATTTTGTCTGAGTAAAAGTTCTGACTGTCCACATAATAAATAAGTAGATAAAAAGATAGACGGTAGTACCCACATCGTGATATAAAAAAATATAAAAAAGTTGATAAATTAAGTAGCAAGCTAAAAACATTATATGTTAATTAAAAATCCGCCAACATTATTAATGAAGGTAGGAGAAGAATCGTTCGATATTGGAGTTTAAAGTGATATTAATTTTACAAATCAAAGCGTAAAATAAAAAGCGACTTCGCTTCAATAAAAACGGACTTTCACATCGAGAGCTAACATTTTAATTAAAATTAATTTTTGTATCGAATGGAAAGCGAAGGAAATTGTATAACATGTGAAGTAATTTATGGGCTGTTATTTTATATGTATGTGTGGAGGGTAAAGCCACATTGCAGATAAGTTACTGACGAATTATCCAACACAATGTCCACAGCGTACCATATGTACTTAATAAATTTAGAAAACTTCTGGGGCCAATTATGGATATATATATATATATATATATATATATATATATACATATATATGTATATATATATATGTATATATATATATATATATATATATATATATATATATATATATATATATATATATATATATATATATATATATATATATATATATATATATATATATATATATATATATATATATATATATCTATGTATATGTATATATACACCGTGAGTTTTTAATTACCCAAGAAAACTATGTATGTCAGTAAGTAACATTCAAATATTATAGCGTTCATACAAAAGTATTGTTTTATGGGGCTGAAAAAGAAATCCTGTAAATATTACGCGAACGAATTAGGTTGGTTTGGGTGCAGTTCATATTGGAATGATAATGATGTCTATTTGAGTTAGCAAGATTGTTTGTTGTATAATTTTTGGTGTATATTAAGGACATTTTTAATAAATATTTCATAAAAATAAAATTTTTATTTCTTCGCCAAATGTGTGTATGTGTGTATGTATATGCTTATATATTGGCTTATGGCTATTATCTTTGTTTATTAATATTTTTTTTCGTTTCTATCTAACTAACTATAATGTATCATCAACCTACATCAAATTACCTTTTTAACATTGTCCATCCTAAGGTTGTCGGGAAAAAATCGCTACTAGCAATAAGACCGCCATTTGTATGTAAATATTACAATTATATGGGCTGTTAAAAAAAATGTATTTATGACGTATTTCTAAAGTTGCCGGAAATGCATCACAACGCACTTCCGTGAGAGTCAGGCGGTGGCAAAAAAATTATTTTCTTTTCTCAATCTCTACGAACTGTGAAGTAATATGTAACAATTTAATAAGTACTCATGTATGTTACTACAGAATGAAATAAATTTATCTATCTATAACTATTGACCTATCGTTTCCAAAGGCTAAATCGTACCAGTTTATATATGTAGCATCATATATATGTATATAGTACATATATATGTAGCGGCCTTTGAGAGCGGATAGACGTACATACAAACATCTTATACGTGAGCACCTTACATTCTGTTCACGCTAAAAGCGTATCCTGCAATTTTCTCCACCCTTTCAAAGACAAAAGCAGTCTCCACAACTGCAGACAACGCGTCACTAACTCACCGCACCTCGCGTTTCCTGACATGAAACATTAGAAGTATTTGGAGCGTGTAACGAGGCATTCTACTTACTTCTCTTTTTTATCATAGGACCTGGTAGATTTGAAACAGTGATAACGGCTCGATTTCTACCGTATCTTCATGGCTACGTCTAAGTGATTCTGTATAGTGTCGAGTGGAGGGGAGCATAGCCTGAATCGAGACGACGTCCCGATTTCACACCCACACCTTTTTATTCCTAAATTTATATCCCGCTAGATATATAAGTCTCCCATATAAAACTAATATGAATTAATTGAATTTAATTAATTAATCAACATTTGAAAAAATCTGTATTAACATCAAGTGTCATCCATTATGAGTTTAAAAATATTTATTTTTTAATTTAATGGATGTATAAAAACTGTTATATTAACGATTGAAAATTGAACAATATATATATAATATATATATATATATATATATATATATATATATATATATATATATATATATATATATATATATATATATATGCTGCTGTTTATATATGGCGCTCGTTGTAATGTCGGGTCACTTTTCGGTTGTCTTCCGTAGAGTCTACTATACCTGAAGATGCCTCGTGTTGGGGCAAAACACGTGTCGTTTATAAGATGGAAAAGTGATAATGTGTGTTTAGTGTTGTGTATAGCGGTTGGTGGGTCGAGAATTGATGGCCGATTTTCGGTAAGTTTTTGATTTAAGTTCCAAATGAATCCACTTAACCCAACAGAAAAACACACATTATTAATTTTCTGTTATTGTTTCGCTTGTCGCGGATCTTAGCTAAGTTAAACTTTTGACTGTCCATATAGTGATGGATTTCCGCAAAGTAACACCTGACTCCATTAATAATTTCTCTTTCTTAATTATGAACATAAAAGAGACCGTTGTTTTATTTAATAGAGCCAATTTTACTTTGGTATTTTATTAAGATATATGGATAAGTTTTGTTTATTTATACATATACATACATATGTGTATTATTTATTTTAATTTGATGTGAAAAACTGCGTTTTGAATCGTGTTGTTAATATTTTTTTTATGGGGTAGGAAGGCAAGCGAGCAGGCGTGTAACCTTATGGAAAGCAATCAACGCCCATAGATATCCGCTGCGCCATAGGCAGTGCAGAAGCGTTGTCGACCTTTAAGGAAAGTGTCATTATGGGAGGGGATTGTGCCTCCGGAACTCAACCGCTCACTGGACGAAACGCGATACCTAAGTTACTAAATTACTAAGGTACTCAGACACCGGTTTTTTTGCGGGAGTGTGGTACTTCCCAGGGCGAGTCGGCTTATTCATGTTACAGACGAATAGTATGCCATTCTTGACAAAGTATTCGTCTGTAGCGTGGCTCTACCACTACCTGAAAGTTTACAATACTGTTATGATTTTAATTGTGGTCTCTGCCTAATAATAAACATGTGTAATTATATGTATTTATATTATGTATTTTGTGAAATCAGCTACCCTCGGCGGTCTTTCCGAACCGTTACGACATTGGAACCTTCAATAAACAAGCCTATACACACCTAAAAGGCCGGCAACGCTTTCGCGACTCCTGCGGTGTCGCGTTTGTCCATGGGCGGCGTTCATTGCTTTCCATCAGGCGACATGGTTGCTCGTTTGCCCTCCTATCCCATAAAAAGAATGTATGTGTGTATGTATATATGTCATTGACAGCGTTTTGATATTTTTGCATTGATATATTGTATTTATCCCGATGCCGCAACTAGACTGCGTGGGTAGATTAGTCCTATCTTATCCTATCCTACTAATATTATAAATGCGAAGGTTTGTGAGTATGGAAGTATGTTTGTTACTCTTTTACAAAAAAACTACTAGACTGATTTGGATGAAACTTTACAGTATATACATTGGAATAACATATAGGCTACAATTTGTAATGATTTTATGTAATTTTGGTCGTAATATAACGTTACATGTCAATTAAGTCGGAAAAAAATCTAAAGCATTGAGTTACACAAATATAATGTACTGTAGGATTGTTTCTCTTGAATAGTTCTAAATTAAAGTCCGCGACAGCATATATCTACCTTTGTATGTGGAAGTCACTATGACCAAAATTGTGAACCACAAATTAAGTAAAAAAAAAATATTTATTTAAAATTATCTGTCACGAATCTACGCGAGCGAAGCCGCGGGCAAAAGCTAGTAGTGTATAAAATAGGTGAGCCTTTGCATACTGCGGCCGCATTACGCTCACAGATCAGCCGCGAGTAATGCATCGCGCTTAATTCCGTGACGGAGTTCGCTTGACAAAAGCGACACGTATTCCGCAGTAATTTGTCGCGCTTGACGAACGCCCTGTCACGTGTTTGCCGTACGGGAATTTCGTATTAATTTACATCGTCAAGAGTTATTTTTGTTACTTCATACAGTGATCGGAATACGCATTTAATGGAATAATGTTCGCATCTCTGGCATGGAGCACCTCATTATAAGTTTCTTCCACTTTATCGCATATAAGTCGGGCTATTCGTATTGTCGATGACCAAAATCTCACTGAATGACTTCTTCTTTAGAACTGCAAGGTATATCTCATCTCTTAGCATATTTTTTTCAATTTTACCATGGTGAGTGCTACGAGGCATTGTTCGGAATAATTCTGGCCGCTGAAATCAACTACTACTACAACTCGCCATAAAGAAAAGTTTTATCCCCACCATGACAATGACTGGCGATTCTGTACATTGCGTTTTTCCTACAAACTTCTTTCCCCGCTCCACTAAGCACTACCCGTATCAAATAATAAACGTTATAATCCACAACCACACACCTCCAGCGGTGTTTCCATACTAACACGACATTGGAACCTTTAAAAAATAAGCCTACACTTTTCTTAAAGGCCGGCAACATTTTTGCAATGCCTATGACAATACGGATGTCTGTGGGCGGCGTTAATTGCTTTCCATCAGGTGACACGCCTGCTCATGTGCCTTCCTATCCCATAAAAAATGTTTTTTTTAAATTGCAATTTGGTGGGAAGTCGTGACGTTATCATAATACGGATACGCCATTAACTCTCACTAGCTATGGTATATAAAAATGAAACTTATAATATTCCACCGTCCCATCATATAGCACATTTGAATGGCGATCCAGTGTGGTGCGTTTTTCCAGAAGCTTTACTACCCTTTGAAACCAGTTACCACCAGCGGTGTATTTTAACGGATACGATATTAGAACCTTTAAATATAAGCCCACTCTTATCTCAAACTGGCTGGCAACGCTTTCGCAATGCTTATATCATCACTACGGATGTGTATGGGCGGCGTTGATTGCTTTCCATAAGGTGACATGCCCGCTCGTTTGCCTTCCTATGCCATAAAAAAAGTATTGCAAATCCCGTATTGACGAAGATTGTACTCCCATCGTCATAGACTCTTTAATTTATTATCAAAATGTAAGTTAAGATGAAATCGACAGGCAAAAGGAAAAGAAATAATTGAACAAAACAAATAATTTCTAAGTAATATTCATAAACTTTTGCAGGTAGGTTAAGTTGCTTTTATAAGTGAATCCAGGAACCATTTGTTACGTCAAACTGTTAACACGGTGTCTTAATTGGAAACTGAAGTGTCGTATTTCAAATCGATTTAACAAATTCAAAGTTAAATTTTGAAATTCTATCGCGGATACAGTATTTGAATTTTCATTTATCAAAATTAATTCATTTTCTTTTCTTTTTGTGTGTATATATATATATATATATATATATATATATATATAGCTTAATAAATGTTTTTTTTTGTATTTCCATTATTAACAAATGTTGTACCACATGGTGGATTATATCCGTAAATGGGGAGGCCATTTATGGAGGTATTTCGATCTACAATGGAATGTATACGATATGCAAAATTTTACAAGATGTCTCACTATCCCCACCAGAGCCAAAAAAACTTTTAAGATATATGAAAAAATTAGTTCTTAGTATAGATAGTCAGTTTCAACGCTATAGAAAATAATTCTATTGGTCGTGGAGCTGTGAGACTGGATTCTGACTTGGATGACTTGGAGTATGTTTTCCTTGGTCTACCTCTACCGACACTTCCACGACACGACCATCAATATCCGCAACGTGAATATCCTTTATCAGTCGTCTTTCATCTATCCTCCGTGAATAAATAAACGTACGTACGTAAACTATCTAAATATCCGTTTCTCAACTTTTGTCAAACACCTTATTGTACTCTATCCAAATAATTGTTCTTAAAAGCAAAAAATAAATAAATATTATATAAATGTTTTTTTATGGTATAGAAAGGCAAACGAACAGGCGTGTTACCTGATGGAAAGCAATCAACGCCGCCCCATAGACTTCTGCAGCGCCATAGGCAGTGCGGAAGCGTTGCTGAACTTTAAGGAAAGTGTCATTATGGAAGTGGAGGGGGGATGGTGTTGGGCCTCCGGAACTCAGCCGCTCACCGTACGAAGCGCGGTAGCTAAGCTACCACTCAGATGCCGGGTTTTCTGCGGGATTGTGGTACCTCCCCGGGCGAGCCGGCGCATTCATGCTACTAACAAATATTATGCCGTTCTTGATAAAGTATTCGTCTGTAGCGTGGGTCTACCACTGTAAGTATATAGTTTTGTAAAAATTAATTTTATAAATAAATTAGTTTTTTTTTTTAATTGGATTACCGTTCCAAGACTCATAATAGGCTGCATAATAAAATGCTTACAAGGAATTACCTCAGGTCGGGTGATGAGCGAATGGAGATTGTATGTAACATGTTTATCTCCGTAGTAAAATTGCTCTATTGACCAGAAACTTAGCTCGTTTCGCCTCACTTCTTGCAGTTTGTTTAGATTGCCTTGTACCAGAGCCAAGTGTGCTGGGCGAAACTTTGTGATAGCACATACTAGCGTGTGGTGTGACCCAGATTAAAGCGGGATTTGAGGATATAATATAATTTGAAACTTAATCTCAGCGAGTAGTGTAAACAAGTAAAAATGACTTGGTTTATGATTTTATATGTTTTTTTAGAAATAAAAAAACATTAAATTCGTGATATTCCGTTTTGACAAGAACTTAAAAGATAACAAAACTAGAGAAGAAAAACGAAGAACACCTAACCCAAAATGTGCCACAAAATGGTTCTTGCTCAGCGTAAGCCAGGAGCTCTAAGAGCACCTGGCGCTGGTTTTCAGAAAAACTAATGTAGGTAGATCGCGGATCACAGTGATAATACATATATTAAAACACTCCCCTTAATCTTAAGCCGTGTATCGTAATCCTTGGCATCGACTTATCACATCACGTCCAGTTTCGCGGCCATCTGGTGGGAAATATATATATACACACCTACCGAGGTGTGGGATCGAGCCTCGAGGATGAACCCTACTGCTAGCGAGCAGTAACTCAAAGGGACTACCGCCCCCCGGTTCTAGATGCCTCTGTTTCCAGCGCTTTTTGGGCGTCCTTTTCAACTTCACGTCGTCGAGGTGTGGCTGAACCTATTCCTACGTTGGGTCTATCGGGATCCTCCCCCTTCGCGGGAGCCAGGTGGCGACAGGAGGATTTCGCTTGGGAATAGACGTCCCTCGCCAGAACTTAAGAATACATTCTATACATATATAAGTTAATTACATTTTTCGAACAAGGATATACTGTAAAAACTAAAACTTTAGTCGTAGTTCATTTGAAACTTTTATAAATTTGAATCTCATTTCTCGTACAGTACACCGTTTTTACGACCAGACTCAATCTCTAGAGAAAAGACTGTAGTAGCATTCAGTTAGTAAAATGTTCAAATTATATTGACGCATATTTCCGAAGTAAACTTCTTGAATTAGAAATTATCACAGAAATCTGTACCCAGTGGGGTTTACTTTTGGGACAAAAATATTCTTTCTTGTGTCTATACTAAATCCGTCTTTTACATTATATTATTATAGAATTTATAATCAGTTTTTATTATATTTGACTATATTTTATTTTCATACATTAAACAATGAAATAGAGTAAAAGTAACCATGATAAAAGTTGATTAAGAGATACTTAGATGGTTTGGACACACAGAGAGGATGGATGAAAGACGAATGACGACTTAAAAAAATTTATATTATTCTATGTATTATATTATTATTGTCCTATATATTATATATTTATTCCGAGTTTGGTAACCCCACCCCCAATCCGCATTGAACAAGGGTGGTGGACGACCGTTCCTCCAGAAATGGGGAGGCTCGTGCTCAGCAGTGGGACATATATGAGCTATGAAGAAAAAGAATATTATATTGCTATTCTAAAATCAATTGATAATTAATAAACTAAATATAAAATGACGACCAATTATCACAGTGGCGGGTCCCCCTTGTTCACGGAGTCGGTGGTCGTGGCTTCGATCCCCGCATCGGAATAAATATGTATACGTATAGCCTACAGATATTTATTTTGAGTGTGGTAACCCCGCCAATTCGCATTGGATACGTATGGTGGGTTTTTGTCCGTTCCTCCAAAAATATGGAGGCCAGTGCTCAGAAAAGTGGGACAAATTTACATATATGGGCTGTGAATGTGAAAAACTAAATAAGTCAAAAAGAGTGTTTCTTTACTCTTGAAATTATTTGTGTATTTAAAAGAAACACTTTATTTCAAAGTTAAAAATGGCTGCTCATCATACCAAATTGTTTGACCAATCTTTCACAGTACATGATTACGCTATACGCGATACGCTATTTGATTATGGAATTTGTTGCCGCTGGAGGTGAGACAAGCGAAGTCTCTCCTAATTATGAAAAAGCTTGCAAAAGTCACTATCTATCTTTATAAATATATTTTTATTTTTTCATTATATATATATATATATATATATATATATATATATATATATATATATATATATATATATATATATATATATATATATATATATATATATATATATATATATATATATATATATATTTGCTCATGGCTATTATCTTTATTTATTACATTTTTTTTCTTACTTTTCTATCATCACAACGATAATGTATCCTTATTAACATTGTGTCCGTCCTACAGTTGTCTGGAAGAAATCGTTATTAGCGATAAGACCGCCATTTGTATATAAATATTACAATCAATAATTATATAATTTTGTTTTTGGCGTACAATAAAGAACATATTTATCTATCTGTCTATGTATTGATCTAACGTTAAAAAGAGAAAGTAGATTATTGAAACACCATTTAATTGGAAGACGAAACACTTCGAGTGATCTCTGAACAAAAAGTGTCATCATTGTCAGAGAACAGGCAGTAAAAACTCAATCAGAGTAGAGCCGTCTCCGTTACGAGTTAGGAGACGTTCGTGGAATACAAATGTGCCGGATCAGCCGTTCGATTGTCCGCATTGTGGGAGCTAGCCGCCGGATATAAATCAACATCGGACAATCATATTCATGAATACTGAACTCAAATATATCATTGGTTCCGAAGCAGCATTCTTATAATAACAATTTTTAAAAATTTCTTACTGAAATAAAAATAATTCTGACTTATTAATAACACCATTTATTATTATATTTCATAATGTGAATGTAGATAGAAGAGTCGGTAGAGGAAGACCACAAAAAACATACCTTAACCAATTTGCTGAAGTTTTTAAGAAGGGCCAGATAAGAGTATACTTAGCCATCGGGCTTGCATGAGTAGAATAATGAGTGTGGAGCAAGCAAGAGAAGTATGCCTAGATCGTAGCGGATGGAGATCTGTGGTCTCTGCCTACCCTTACGGGAGACAGGCGTGACGATATGTATGAATGTATGTAAAAATTCTATGTAAGAATAATACTTTCGCAGGTCTTTACAAATTAAATTTATCCATCTATCTCTTTGTTATATTTATTATTTTTGATAAATGCATAAAAAAGGATGTAATTTCAGGCAAATTTTTGTCTCGCTCCCAGACATTGGCTTTCATAGTGGAAACAAATACAGATAAACGATCGTCGACCTCTAGGATGGAGATAGCACACGATGCAGAAGGAGTAGAACCATATTTGGAAACTATAAATGAAAACTTTTCTATAAAAAAATCGAAGGCAGTCATGACGATTGCCGACATAAGTGAAAACTTAAAACTGTATTTTTAAATTTCAAACTAATTATAATATTAAATGCTGCTATTACTGCAACATGTTGCTGACGCGACTCACAAAACTTTAGCCGTCCATGAAGCGTCAAACGCACACACATACAACCGGGTATATACAATTTGTAGGCGTGATGCGTGTACGTAGTCAGCTGCGCGCGCATTAACTGTGTTTAAAGTATGTCTAATAGCTATACTCATAGCTATAGATACACCTTAAGCATTACCATGTAGCTGACGCGACTCCATAGATTTTTTCCCTATCCAGAGTTCCAACGCGGTTATAGAAGTTTTCACTTCAAAAACAATCTGAACAAATCCCGCAATGGATATCTACATGTCTGATGCTAAAGCACTAGGGTTGCATGCATTAAATGGGCCGATCGCACCAGGCGGACGGATTCCGGTGTAGTTTTGCATTTGAAACTTTGTTTCATATCAGTTTATGGACGAACAGTTCGGTAAATTTAAATTTCACGGCGTTATTTGTATGTGACAAGTCACGAGCGATATAAGACAATAAAGATGAATACCATTTTCCAGGAAGCGAAACTTCACAGGTGTAGCTAAACAGTGATAATGCATGGAAGAAAAGAAATTATGGAGTCAAAAAGTCATAAATACTTTCATCGTTTATGTTAATGAAGTTTTTTTTTATATATTCACGCCTATCCCCCGCAGAGGTTGGCAGAGACCACAGGGCTCCATCCGCTACCAGTCATCGCAGCGAAACGGCTCTCCATTGATCGTTTCTCGTCCTCGTGAGAATCAAGACGTGACGAGGTGGCGAACCACGTCGCCGTCATTTTTCAACAAATTAGGTACATTAAATTCGTCTTAGTGAATCCCACGAGCCGCAAGGGAGGATGGAGGTCAGCCCCAGCAGAGTCCTGCAAGCTGAGGTAAGGCACCATAGTATCCGGGGGAGCCCGATCCCGGGACGATCGGTACGCTTGCGACTAAGCTCGCCCTTAACCACGCATCCTTTGGCACGGCAGACCGTGAATTGGCAGAGTGGAAAAGAAAGGATAAAGAAGAAAGGAAAGGGCAGGAACGGAAATGCGGATTGGGGGGGGGTTACCAAACTCGGAATAAATATTTATAAATCTATATATATAATTATTCCGATGCGGGAATCGAACCCATTGATCGCAACCATTGACTCCGTGGGCGGAGGGCCCCGCCACTGAGCCAATCGGTTGATGAAGTTGATTACGTAAAACGGTAGTCTTCCGTAAAGTCTACTATACATGAAGTTGCCTCATGTTGAGGCGTAACACGTGTCGTGTACTGTTCAGACTGCTAGGATATATAATGTAGTTTGTGATATGTCTGACAGATGGCGCTGTGCTGTTGTGTGCATTTCTGATTCACGGTAAAATTGTGTTGTTAATAAAGTAGTAGAATTACCTTGTAGCTCAGACGCTGGTTTTCTACGGGAGTGTGGTACTTCCCCGGGCAAGTCGGCCTATTCATGCTACAGACAAATAATGTGCCATTCTTGACAAAGTATTTGTCTGCAGCGTGGCTCTACTACTAGAAAGTTCTTCAGTTTCGTGTCTTCGTTTCCGAAGCTAGCCTTTTAGTTATCTATGTATAGCACGCACTGCATTTGATAAATAATACTTATATTCTCAATGATGAATAATGAAATGATGAACAATCTAGGCTCTTATACGTGGAAGAAGAGATGAATGGAACCTTACCCTACTACAAGCAATGCTTGTATCATTCTTCGTCCAACGCCAAACGCTTTCATGAAAGAACAATTATTGTGCAACCAACATTAAAAATACAGACATAGTTAAATCTAATGAAATTCTTCCGATCCGAGATCTCTTCAGCTTATAGCTCGCACCATATTACTCTTCGTGTTACTTTCTGATACAGTGAGCACGAAACCTGAATATTTGTGCTGGCGTTGTGTAAAATACGAACGCTTTGTTGACCGGAAGTTCGCAGACACTCTCCTCCGAGGGGAATTTCCTTAAATACACTCATATCCATGTGAAATGTACGAAATGTAGCTCGTCAGATTATTCCAAAAGCTTCTACTATTACACGCTACACAAGCAACACGAATTGACGTATATGGTAGCCATTGGCCGTCTCAACTATTTTAAATAGAAACGACCTCTCAAACAATGTTGCCTTAAGTAAGAATTATAAAGAAAGCATATTGCAACGCGTTTAGTTCCCCCTTCAGCGGTATTTCCGAACGGATACGCCACTGGAACGTTCAAAAACGAGCCTACTCATATCTCAAAAGCGGGATACGAATTTGCAATACTTATGGTATTGTAGATGGGTGGTGTTAATTGCTTTCGATCAGGCGACACGCCTCCTCATCCCATAAAAAATCATTATATAGGTATTAAATGAATATTACCCTTAACCGAGGAGCTTGCATGAGGAGAGGAGTGAAGGAAAGCAAGGAAAGTATGCCGAGATCGTAGCAGATGGAGATCTAGAGTCTCTATGTATGTATGTATGTATATATGAATGTATGTATGTATGTGTGTATGTGTGTATGTGTGTATGTGTGTATGTGTGTATGTGTGTATGTGTGTATGTGTGTGTGTGTGTGTGTGTGTGTATGTGTGTATGTGTGTATGTGTGTATGTGTGTATGTGTGTGTGTATGTGTGTATGTGTGTGTGTGTCTGTGTGTGTGTATGTGTGTGTGTGTGTATGTGTGTATGTGTGTGTGTGTGTATGTGTGTATGTGTGTATGTATGTATGTGTGTATGTGTGTATGTGTGTATGTGTGTATGTGTGTATGTGTGTATGTGTGTATGTGTGTATGTGTGTATGTATGTATGTATACAGAACATTTATAAGGTACTTGATGGCCCGGTGAACTTCGTTTCAATTTACGTTCCCCTGTATTTGTGTTCTCCTGGTATGTTAGTACTTAGGTATGCAATACTTTTCAAAACCGCGCAAAAGAAACGACAGTTTTGTATAACAATATGTTCGTTAAGCGATAAAGCCGTCACGAACGCCATCTTTTGAAAGTAATTGAAAATAAAAGGAAAAAAACGATTTTTTGTTCATCAAGCTGTTCTTTTATGTTTTCCCTATATTTTTTTATTCGTAAACCTTCCCACTATTACAAGGAACAAAATTAAAAAAAAAATATTCAAATTGATCAAGCTGTTTTTGAGTTTTAGCGAGACAAACAAAATAGCTCTCCATTTATATACATATAGACAAGCTATAAATTACCATATATTAGGAGCAAACACGAGAAAACTATTGTATAGTGCAGAGGTTCGTAATTTGATTAAAGTTACCAAAGAACCAACCAACCAACCAAAAAGAACCAACTTACTCCCGCCTAACAAATTATGTTAAACACTCAACTTCAACTTGTGGTTTCGCGTCGTGTAAGGTGTTACAACTTTATATTAAGAGCCGAATTAGTTGAAAATTAATTGTAGAGAACTTATTTTGTAAAGGAAATATTTAGTTAATGAGCAAATAAACAAGGCCAAAAGACAAGTTGGTCGAAAAGTAAAGTCTTAGTTACGTAATATTACATAACGGGAGTGGACAGGGCTAGCAAGTGCTCTAGAACTGATGCACCTCACGAAGGCGGAGGAGAGTTGTGCTGAATTGACTGCCAAACTTCGCAAGTCGGAGCGACACTCTTAGAAGAAGAATGGAAAATAGAATTAGAAGAAAATAGTAAAACGATAAAGTTTTCTTGTATTTGACTTATATAGGTTGTCCGTGTAGTAGAATTAGATTTTTAAAAAAATAATAAAAAAAAACTACAAAGGAAACTGATTAATGAAGTCAGGCGTAACTACAACCTTTAAATGTGACGCCTTAACGGTCTACTGTACCTGAAGATGCCTTGTGTTGGGGCGAAACACGTGTCGTTTACAAGGCGGAAAATTGCTAGTGTGTGTTTGCTGTTGTGTATAGTGGCCGGTGAGTGGAGAGTTGCTGACGGCCGTTTTTCGGTAAGTTTTAGTTTAAATTCCAGGTAAATCCACTTCATCCAGCAGCAGAACACACATTATTAATTTTCTGTTATTGTTTGCTTGTCGCGCATCTTAGCTAAGTAAAAGTTTTGACTGTCCACATACTTTAAATGACTTTTCAATGTACCCGCAATTGGTAATTTGAATTTATCTATATTTTAAATTCGAGCCAGCTTTCCGGAATTATACACAAATAACAAGTTCCCAAAAGACAAATTTAATGGACGTGAGCAAAGATTGTCGTCAGTCGAGGGGCGAATATATTACAAAGAAATGTTGAAAGCTTTCTGAATAGCCTTGTATCCCCGAGGAAATGAATGATAACAAAAAAGGGCCCACTTAACAGCGCTGCTTACTTACGAATTGAAGAACTTTGATCTCTAGCCTTCCGTTTGTCATATTTGAGCATTAAATTCGAGACTTCTTTTATAAAGGAAGGAGAAAAAAAATGAACCCGTTTCCTGCCGGTAAATTAGTACTGTCACTCATATACATAGCACTAAATATATTTTACATTTAGTGTATATCATTTGTAGCGATTGGGTGGAGACAACTTCGAGAAAGAAGCCGATAGAAGGATTCAGCTAGGCTGGGCAGCATTTAAAAAACTTCGTCAGGTCTTCTCGTCGCCCACCTCAGAGCTTGAAGACGAAAGTCTTCGACCAGTGTGTCCTTCCTGTACTCTCCTACGGCGCTGAAACGTGGACGCTGACAGTCCGCTCTGCTTCATAAGCTCAGAGTCGCTCAGAGAGCTATGATCGGAGTTTCTCTGGTAGATATGATTCGGAATTAACAAATCCGCTAGAGAACTAAAGTTTCTTCAAAGCCTTTCGAATTAGCAAACTAAAGTGGCAGTGGGCTGGTCACGTTTGTCAGAGATCCGACAATCGTTGGAGCAAACGAGTGCTGGAGTGGAGACCGCGTCTCGATAAACGTAGTGTGGGACGCCTCCCGGCTAGATGGTACGACGATCTGCGCAGGGCGGCTGGCAAAAACTGGATATATGTAGCCGAAGATCGGGCTAGGTAGCGCTTCATGGGGGAGGCCTATGTCCAGCAGTGGACTACCGGAGGCTTTTGTTGATGATTGATGATGTATATCATTACATTTACACTTAGTGTATATAATATTATATACTGAAAACAAAGTGATATATTAATGGATCATATAATATTTATTTATTTATTATATAGCAGCGTCTATCTTCCATTGTGCAAGGTCCTGTCCTGAACCTGTCTCGGCACGATAACATGTCCATCAAGCGCCTGTGGAAGATATCCGAGTGCGAGGCAGATTTCCAATGCGGTGGATGGATCAGATGAAGACGGCTCTCAATAGCCCCCTACATGACTGGATAGGGAAGGGGGCCGTGATGAATGAATAGCGGCGTCTGATCAAATAAGTCTCCACTATATATAAAGACCATGATACCTCTTCCAAGAACATGACGATATAGAAGAAGAAGAGTATTTATATGTATACAAAGGGCAGAGTTATCGCTAATTAACTGTTGCACGTTGTAGATGCGTAGTTTTAGTTATAGTGGTAAATAAATATTGATAAATCATACAATAAAAATTGGCTCAGTGGCAGGGTCTGTCGTGCATGTCGTGGTCTTATACAACATATTTTATATAAGAGAGATTTTTCTCCCATATAAACTTAAAATTAATAATTAATAAATTTTAATTAATGAATTTAAATTTGAAAAAACTATATTAACATCAAGTGTCGTCCACCACAATTTTAAAAAAATGTATTTGAACTTGAGTGGATGAATAAAAATTATTTTATTCACGATTGAAAATTTGAACATAAATAAATATATATAGGAAGAGTGAGAAAGATGAAAAAATGCTCCAGACATATTTATGAGCTTAAAATTCCTATAAACCCTCCAAATGGAACATGAAAATCTGAGCAGAATGAATTAATGTGGTTGGTATACTACCCTTATTAAGATCGCTACACGTAGATTAATGAAAGGGTCACCCTTAATGTCGTGGGGGTATTAGGGAGGAATATAGTGGATATTAAACAAGGTTTGAAGCTCATAACGAAATTTTTTTTATCCTCTCGTCTGTGATGCCACTGCGACGTAAGCAAGGTCATCCGACCGCGAACTGTGACACGCTCGCAGCGCAGTTGGTATGATTCGCTTACCATTTTGCGGTCGGATTATTCTAAAGCTACTTTCTTACGGTATTACATCCTCAGCACAGTTGTAATTAATAATGTCACAAAATTAGCGTTTCTAGACGAAAAATAGAATTAGTTTTAGTTTATTTTAATAGTTATTGGACAAAAATTGGATCCAACAAGAACTGACACGCCCAGCGACCGAGTTCTATGGTATGTACGCGGCGCGGTGCTTAAGGAAGTGTTTATTAATTTTCAAAGGGTAATTAAAATGACCCAGTAGGTCTGCATATTTGAAAAATGCTTTGTTTTTGTTGATTATGGATACATTAACTATCCATTTTAGTTCCTTATAATATGCAATATGAGTTTAGTCTTACGCGCTCTCATGTGGGCTTAATTTCGGCGCGCGCGTCATGAGTTTAATGTTATATGTTAATCAAGGATAATTAACTTCTTTTATACGAGAAGTCTTAAACGGAGCATGCAAATCAAAAATATTCATGATGATACTATTACAGAAGTGTATCATATTATTTACATCTGTCATCTAATTAAAAATTTCCCAATCTATCACTCCCTGTGTTTTTATTGAATTGTTCTAAATTGATATCATTTAGTGGCCCATATTTTAAAATTTTGTGCGAAAGTGCGAATGTGGTATGGATTTGCTAATGTTGATAGTGGTTGGGAGGTGGAGAATTGCTGACGGCTGTTTTTTCGTTAAGATTAATTTAACTTTCACGTTTCATAAAAAACCCAATTATTATTTTTCTGTTTTTGTTTGCTTGTCGCGAATCTTAGCGAAGTAAAAGTTCTGACTGTCCACAAATGTACTATATATAGTTTTATAAATCAGTAATATAAATGAATATAAATGACGAGCCGTTTCGCTGCCATGAATGGCAGCGGATGGAGCGCTGTGGTCTCTGCCAACCCCTGCGGGGGATAGGCGTGAAAATATATATATATATATATATATATATATATATATATATATATATATATATATATATATATATATGTATATGTATATATATATGTATGTATATATATATATATATATATATATATATATATATATGTATATATATGTGTATATATATATATATATAACATAAATAAATCACCCTTATGCACAATTTGTGTATATAAAAATACGCTAAAATTGTAATCATATTTCATTTATAGTACTATTCAAAAGTGTAAAAAGAATCCAGGCTTTGAGAAGGATTTCAAACAAAGATTCCAATGGGATCACAAAAAGCTTTTATTATCCTAATGGATTAGTTTTTATTCATTATAGCCGCTCTCTAAGTGTAAAAAGATGTGATTATACAAGCTTAAATATATTTTGAAATAAAATACAAAATATTAACACTCTTTCAATTCTAAATATTTAATTAATAAACACGTAGAAAAAACATAAGAGTATAATAGTAAAAAAGTGGATCAAATTACTAAGTAGGAAACAAATCCACATAATGTTTTAAATATGGTTATATTATCACTATCTGGTATTTATAATATTTTATGTATTTATATTATGTATGGTATGTAATATATCTCATGATAAACAGCCTGCGGCAGTCCACTGCTGGATACAGGCCTCCCCAAAGAAGCGCCAACTAGCACAATCTTCGGTTTCATACATCCAATTTCTGTCAGCTGCCCTGCGCAGATCGTCGTATATATTATGTATGTGTGTATATGTTAATGTATATTTGGGAATAATGACGAATCGGTATAATATATATATATATATATATATATATATATATATATATATATATATATATATATATATATATATATATATATATACATATATATATATATATATATATATATATATATATATATATATATATATATATATATATATATATATATATATATATATATATATATTCTTCACTGACTAATTTCCTTTACGAATTAATAGTTATTATATATGTATATAAACCTTATCGTATTAGTATTGTATGGGATTCTTAATGTATATTTATATAATTACATAATATATTTTTAATATATATTTATAAATAATAAATATCCGTGTACTACGACCTTGGCCAAAAAAAAATAGGCCACACTGAAAATCAACGCTGTGGCTTGCCGCAGCTTTTTGCTAAGTGTTGGGCCTTTTACGTAATCTATACTGCAGTATAGGTAATATGACATACTATTATTATGTTTTGTATTTTTGTTTGTATAATGTTTAAGCTTAATATTCTTTATTTACTATCTCTGTATTGCTTTGTGGATTGTCGTATATAGTTTTCTTTCATTCTTCTTTTTAATAAATAGATCAAACGAAAATATATTAAACAATATTATATCTACACAATTTCAAATGTAAATCCTTTAAAAGCATGCGCTTACTATTTCGTCGATAATGAATATTCATCGCTATTTTCATCGTCTGAAATCCCCTGCATTTACATGTCGAATAAACCACGGCAATGGAAGGTTCAAATCGTTTTTATGGAGAACTAAATTTGTTAATAAAACTTTGATTCCTTAGAGAATAATTATGTTTTCTTTGGCCTGTACGTCTATGTCAGAAGAAAATTCTAACATGGCATAAAAAAATATTAACTTTTATCGGTCGCTAGCTTTTTATACGTGATTCACGCTAGGCTGTAATTTATTCATTTTTGGGCTTAATTTAAAAAAAATAATTGGAAAAGGCAATGATATATAACTGGAGATATCAATTATTCTATTATGAATATTTAACTAAAAAGGCAATAGTGGCTGCATTTCACACAGAGCGAGTTTTGACATGTCTCCTCTTGTCACCTCCCACGTGACTTACGACCACAGCTACAAAGTACTGTTGTCACGTGAGAGGTGACTTATGACTGATAAGGGTTAATATTATCCATAGAAAGGCCAATGACTATAAGGTGCCCATTTTTTTGCAAAGAAGGTTTTGTATGTGTGTTTTCCCACTGGATAATAACAGCTGTTAAGTCTTCCGTAGAGTCTACTATGCCTGATGATGCCTCGTGTTGAGGCGAAACACGTGTCGTTTGCAAGGTGGAAAAGTGATAATGTGTGTTTGGTGTTGTTGATAGTGGTTGGGAGGTAGAGAGTTGCTGACGGCCGTTTTTCAGTAAGATTTAGTTTAAGCTCCCCGTAAATCCACTTCTTTTTTCCACTTGATGCAGTGGATTTACGGGGAACTTTATTAATTAATTTAAATACATTATTAATTTTTGTTTGCTTGTCGCGGATCTTAGCTAAGTAAAAGTTCTATTATAACTGTCCACATAGTAATTGATTTCCGCAAAGTAACGCCTGACTCCATTAATAATTATAAAATCTTTTTAAAGAAAAAAGGAAATGTATTTGCACAGATTTTAAAAGTTCATTTCCCGCTACATATTTTCGTGTACTAACTCAAGTTGTGCACGGGCGTACCACTCTATCACAGATGACGTCATGTCCTGAATACGAAGGAATTTATGTTACACAGCTTTTTTCAGTTTTTATCGAGAACCAATATTTCATCCGCTCAAAAAAGCTCTAAAAAGCTCTCACTGTCAGACCTATCGATATGAAATATTACATTTTTAAGGTCAATGAAAAGAGTCGAACAAAATATACAGATATTAGATTAAATTGGACGAACGATTGGCTCAGTGGCGCGGCCCTCTGCCCACGGAGTCAATGGTCGCGGGTTCGATTCCCGCATCGGAATAAATATATATATATGGATTTATAAGTATTTATTCTGAGTCTGGTAACCCCCCCCCCAATCCGCATTTCCTTTCCTGCCCTTTCATTTCTTCTCTATCCTTTCCCTTCCTCTCCGCCAATCCACAGTCTGCCGTGCCAATGGATGCATGGTTAGAGGCAAGCCTAGTTGCAAGCGTGCCGACCGTCCCGGGATCGGGCTCCCCGGGTACTATGGTTACTATGGCTGACCTCCATCCTCCCATGCGGTTCGTGGGATTCACTAAGACGAATTTAATATACCTAATTTGGTTCGCCACCCGTCACGTCCTGGTTCTCACGAGGGCGAAAAGCGACTAATGGAGAGCCGTCTCGCTGCGATGAATGGTAGTGGATGGGGCTCTGTGGTCTCTGCCAACCCCTGCGGGGGATAGGCGGGAATATATAAAAAATAAAGTAAAATGTTGGATTAAATACTTCACGTTCACTTTATCAATGTACAAAGATGGTAACACAAATAAAAGTTGTGGGCAGTCAGAATTTTACTTCTTTTATGGGATAGGAAGGCAAACGAGCAAGCGTGCCGCTTGATATAAAGCAATCAACGCCGCTCATAGACAATCGCGATACTGCAGGAGTCAAGAAAGCATTGCCGGCCTTTTAGGTATGTGTAGGCTTGTTTTTTGAAGGTGCCAATGTCGTATCGGTTCGTACTTAAGGCATATAGAAAGGATGGATGAAAGACGACTGGCAAAAGAAATTTACGTTGCGAATGTGGATGGAAGGGTCAGTAGAGGAAGACCACGGAAAACATACTTTGACCAAAATGCTGAAGTTTTTAAGAAAGGCCAGGTCAAGAGTACCCTTAACCGTCGGGCTTGCATAAGGATGCCGAGATCGTAGCAGATGGAGATCTGTGGTCTCTGCCTACCTCTACGGGAGACAGACGTGACGATATTTATGTATGTATGTATGTATTAATAATATTGAGCGCGAGCTACCGTGAAATGTGAATTTAAATTGAATTCTACAGCTAGCAGTGTAAAATGTAGCTCTGATGTTTGGTGAGCTCAAAGTAAAGTAAATAGGTGTACGACATGTCTTATATTTATTCCTAAGAGAAATTTCCCCGTAAGCTTGCTCCTTTGATGTATTAATGAAGCCTGTATAAATAGGACTCGGTAATTAGTCGAATCAAGTAGCTGAAAATTTAATAATATTGGAACGTATGTAATATTGGAACGGAAGGTCAGGGAGTATCTTTGTCCAGTCGCTTGTCCGCTAGTTATGGTATTGGTACACGGGTACGCGACCCCGGCTTCCCGAGCTACTACCGTATCACTCCTTGTCTTCCGTTGCGGTAGTATCACATCCCTATCATCCAGTCTAAATCAACCTTTCCTTTCCCCCACCCTTTCCTGTCTTCTCTATCCTTTTCTTCTATCCTTTATCTATCGTACCTATATCCGCCAATTCACGGTCTGCCGTGTCAATGGATTCGTGGCTAGGAACGACCTTAGTCGCAAGCGTGCTGACCGTCCTCGGATCGGGCTCCCCGCGTACTATGGTGCCTTACCTCAGCATGCGGGGCTCTGCCGGGGCTGATCTCCATCCTCCCTTGCGGCTCGTGGAATTCACTATGACGAAATTTAAGAAACCTGAATTGTTAAAAAATGACGGTGACGTAGTCCGCCACCCGTCACGTCCTGATGGGACTGACGGGGACCTGAGGAGGGTGAGAAGCGACCAATGGACAGCCGTTTCGCTACGTTAAATGTGAGAGGATGGATGGATGAAAACATGGATGAATGTGGAGGAAGCAAGGAAGGTGTGCCGGGATCGTAGATTTCCATGTATATATATATATATATATACGGTGGAGTATAAATTACACAAAGTGATAATAACGTCAGCGAATGCATTCACTTTGCAGTGAAGTGAAGTGAATGGATTTGAAATTCGAACGACGACACTCTATTTCCATTTAATATGAGGACGCTCAGACATCCTTGATTAGTACTACTGGGTACTGCATTCGCTAACTACAAAACCGCAAATATAAGTTAAAATTTCATTTTTATATTTATTGCCGAATATCTTACAAATCGAAATATGTGACGAACAATAAAATATTACAATTTTCCAGCAAGAAGCAATGGCTCAGCAATATGCTGTCCGAAACAAAAGTCTTAGAGAGCGCTGGTTTTCAGCCATTCCTTACTCCTGAAGATGGAGAAGGGAGATTAGGGCTATATTGTCACTTTAATGGCCAAAACTAAAAAAAAGAAACTATGATTTAACTTAAATTTACATCGAAATAGATTATATTAGTACAAGTTATAGTAAATGAATCTAATAATGATTGAAGAAATCCTTAAGCTTTAGCTCCTTCCAGTTTTTTTATGGGATAGGAAGGCAAACGAGCAGGCGCATCACCTGATGGAAAGCCACTAACGCCGCCCATAGACATCTGCAATGCCATAGGGAGTGCAGAAGCGTTGCCAGCCTTTAAGGAGTGTCGTTATAGGATGGGAAGGGAGGGTGGTTGGTCTCCGGAACTCAACCACCCACCGGACGAAACGCGGTAGCTAAGCTACAACTCAGACGCCGGTTTTCCGCGGGTGTGTGGTACTTCCCCGGGCGAGCCGGCCCATTCATGCTACAGACAAATAATATGCCATTCTTGACAAAGTATTCGTCTGCAACGTGACTCTACTAATTCAAAGTTTGTGTACCCAGGTTTACCCTATAGTTTTATCTAAAGTAAATATGTGTACATTACCCTATTAGTTTTGCTATGCACTGAACGAATTAATTTAATGGCAACCCTCAATATAGTTTTAGGGTTGACAATGACACTAAGAAAAAGTATATTTTATAAACAAGCCTACACGGACATTGCAACTTTGCGGAGGGATATCTCATCTCTCAGCATTTTTAACCTCTTTTACCATGCTCCGAGGAATTGTGTTTGGAATAATTCCTGCCGCTCAATTCCACAAGCGCACAACTCGCCATAAAGAAAAGTTTCATCCCCACCATCTGGATGAGTGACGATTCACTACGGTGCGCTTCTATCGAAACTTCTCCAAGCACCACCATTCTGTGGAATCAGCTACGTTCGGTGGTCTTTCCGAATTGATACAACATCACCTTCAAAAGACAAGCCTACACATACCTACACATACCGGCAACGTTTCCGTGACTCCTGCGGTGTCGCGGTTGTCTATTGGCGGTTGATTGCTTTCCATCAGCTTATTTGTTTGCCCTCCTATCCAAAAAAAACACATTTTTCAAAGCCCGGCAGCAGTGATACGCCAGCGCATTTGTCTTCCTTTAAATATGTGTCCTTGACATACCTAATTTTATTCAGTGCAGTTGTGGAGGCCATTAGAGCGGGAAAGCAAGTGCGGTGTACGATGCGGAGCGATGAGTTATGTTAACGAGATGTAAGAAAATATCTTAAAATGAACTTGAGATTTAAATTTAAATCCCTGTTTCCAAAACATTGAGCACAAAACGAGTTATCGATTCTCCCTACCATTATCAATTAATCATGCAAAATCTGCGGTCACCCAATAACCCAGAGTGGGATCTATGAAAATATCTAAAAAGGCTTTAATACATTCAGCACTTGATTTTTAACTAATAGCTTGATTGTATTGAAATTGCTCGTAGCTCCTTCAACAAGATAAAACGTGTCCTTTGTAATCGCAGCCTCAAACTTTCCTTGCGCATTAGAATGCTCCACTGTTACATCTGGCTCATTCTTCTATACGGATGTGAGGCTTGGACGCTTAAAGAAGACCTCACAAAACGTATAAAAGCGTTCAAAATGTGAGCATATAGACGGATGCTCGCTATTAGCTGGGCTCAAATGGTGGCCAATGACGAGGTTCTCCGACAAGTCAAACAAAAACGTAAACTTTTGCAGACCGTCAAAGGTAGAAAAGTTGCTTACCTGGGTCATATCATGAGACATGACAGATACAAGTAGCTGCAACTGATTATGTTGAGAAAAGATCCCGGGCAAAAGGCAACTTGGTCGAAAAAGGAAGTCTTGGCTACGTAATGTCAAGGAGTGGACCAGGATAGCGAGTGCTCCAGAACTGCTGCACCTCGCGAAGGAGGAGGAAAGTTGTGATGAATCGACTGCCAACCTTCACAAGTTGTAGAAGCATTCTTAGAAGAAGAAGCTTGATTTGATGACACACAAAAGCTTTTTAACTAATTTACCTATCACAAAAGAAATATAATGAATTTTATAGAAATATGTAATATAATTTGAGTCCAAACAAAATCGTGGCTACCAATCCGAAAATAACGACCTGCTATCGAAGCCGTTTGTGAATTTACATCCATAAATTTTCCACTTGATTATGATAATAAAACTGTTCTTAAGCACTAGTAGTTTTGCTATGCACTGAATTAATTAAATTAGTGGTAACCCTTACTATATGTACAGGGTTGCCAGTGACACTAAAACAAAGTATATTATAAAAACAAACCAATAGCACTGCGGATGTCTATGAGCGGCTGATTGCTTTCCTTCAGTTTAAACCCCTGTTCGTTAGCCTTATTATCCAATAAAAAATATTTATTTCAAAATAATACTTTTTAGTTAGAGTTGACAAAATAAAGTGTCAAAAAAATATCCAAATTATAAATGAGAAAAAAAAGTAGTTATTTAATTTGCAATGACCTTATAAACATATTTATTTTGCAACAAATATATTTTGAGACAAATGATTTATTTAAATTTAATAATTTTAAATAAGCAGTAAACATAATATATTCTGTTTTTTTATTCAAAAAAAAAATCATAGGCAGTCATTAGGACTGCCGATAGAAGTGAAAATTTAAAACTGTGTTTTGAAACTCAAACTAATTGTTATATTATATAAATTATATAAGTATTATAAATAAAAGTTGAAACCTTAATAATATATAAATAAATTAATAATAATATTTATTTTTAATAAATAAATAATATACAAATAAATTTTAATATTTTAATAGTATATACATGTTTAAGCATTAGCATGTTGACGACGCGAACCCATAGATTTTTTCCCTATCCAGAGTCGTGTAACGCGGCTATAGAAGTTTTCACTTGAACAAAATATTACTTTTTGAATAATCAATCAATTGACCTATAAATTAATATAATAATATTAAGTATAGTGCTTCGTTTATCTTTTGATTTACCTTACCTTTTTAATTCAATCACCCTGCAACTGAAGATTTTCGTGAAAATTAACCTAAATGTTGCTAACAATTTGGCATGTTCGAGATATTTTTTTCCTTGAGAGTGCAAAACTAAGTGACAGGAAAATTGTATGCAAGTTCAAATATTCTCTAAATGTTGTTATATATTTAATCCAATTTTATTAACTGACACATATTTTATATATTTGTTAGTTAAATAACGTTTTATTTTCTCAATTCGGTACTGTACCAACCCTGGCGCGACCTACGAGCGTAGATTATTATATTCAAGGATGGAGCCGCCTGTCCGGTAGTTATGGGACTGGTACACGGGTACGCGACCTCGACCTCACGACCTACTACCGTATCACTTTGTCTTCCGTTGCGGTAGTATCATATCCCTATCATCCTGTCTAAATCCATCTTTTCCTGCCCTTTCATTTCTTCTCTATCCTTTTCCCTTCCTCTCCGCCAATCCACAGTCTACCGTGCCAAAGGATGCGTGGCTAGGAGCGAGCTTAGTCGCAAGCGTGCCGACCATCCCAAGATCAGGCTCCACCAGGTACTATAGTGCCTTATCTCAGCATGCGGGGCTCTGCTGGGGCTGACCTCCATCCTCCTTGTGGCTCGTCGGATTCACTATAACGAATTTTAATACAGCTAATTTATTAAAAAAATGACGGCGACGTGGTTCGCCACTCGTCACGTCCTGATTCCCACGAGGGCGAGAAGCGACTGACGAAGAGCCATTTCGCTACGACGAATGTGAGAGGAAGGATGGATGAAAAGATGGATCAGTGTGGCGGAAGCAAGGAAGCTGTACCGCAATCGTAGCGGATGGAGGTATGGTCTCTGTCTACCCCTACGGGAGACAGGCGTGACAATATGTATGTATGACAATATGTAAGGTCGGAGCGGACCTTTTGCACGTATTTATTTTGTGGATTTTGGTAAAAAAATATCGTTACCATATAATGTAGTAATCACTCGACTAATACAATGGGTTGGGCAAAGCTTTTACCCATACAATACGGAGGCCCACCCTGTAATGGATTTCTTTTGAGTTTCCAACTTTACCAGTAATTGCCAGGCCCTTTGTGCGCTACAATAAGTCGCTTTCAAACTTATTAGGGTGTACAAAGGCTGACTTTGCATAAGGATAGGGGGCGGTAGTTTTAGTTAAGATAAGTAAGATGGAGTTCGTATATGAAGTAAATTGGTTGGAATTTTCCCGCCGTACTAAACGTAAATTACAATTTTATCCTCACCAGCGAGATGGTGAAATTTGTGGTGAAAATCGTTGTTTTCACGCTCAATTGGTATGTGGAGAGATTTTTTAAGGATTAGGAAGGCAACCAAGCAGGCATGTCATCTAATGGAAAGCAATAAACGCCGCCCATAGAGTTCCGCGGTGCCATAGGCATTACAAAGACAAATTCATTTGTATATACATGTAAATTATTCATTTGTATATACATGTAAATTATTCATTTGTATATACATGTAAATATTTGGTGTTTTACCTACTCAGTCGTACCTCAGTCGTCTCCTGGCGAAGTGCTCTTCAAACTACATCAATCACCTCTACGGAAGACAACCGTTAAGTCGTTTGTCTTTCGTTGAGTCTACTATACCTGATCATGCCTGATCATGACATGATCGTAGAAGGGTGGTGTGTGTGTTTGATGTTGTTGATAATGATTGAGAAGTGGAGAGTTATATTAGTGGTAGAGCCACGCTACAGACGAATACTTTGTCAAGAATGGCATATTATTTGTCTGTAGCATGAATGGGCCGGCTCGCCCGGGGAAGTACCACACTCCCGCAGAAAACCGGCATCTGAGTGGTAGCTTGTCTACCACGCTTTGTACGGTGAGCGGTCTGAGTTCCGGAGGCCCAACACCCTGCCCTTCCCACTTCGATTCCCACTCCCACTCCCCCTTCGATTCCCACTCCCCCTCCCACTCCCACTTCCATAATTTCACTTTCCTTTAAGGTCGGCAACGCTTTCGCACTGCCTATGGCTACAGGTATATCAGATATACCTGAAGATGCCTCGTATATGTCCACATAGTGATGGATTTCCACAAAGTAACGCCTGACTCCATTAATAATATAATTTTGAATTATACAATCCGTAGATTTCGTTTAAAAAATTTATTATATATACGCTAAGAGTTTTCGATTGGAAAATTTAAATATTTTTACGTAAGCGCTTAATCTATCTGAACGGTTCAAATTGAACCCCACTTGATTCTGTTTATTCACGAAATTGAAAAATAACAGAATCCCCTTCGATCATTTCAATGGGACGAATCGAATTCTGCCCGCCCGATACATATATATTTACTTTCCTTTGACAACTCCGAATATCGGTTTTGTATGCCGTGAGTACATTTCAAAAAACAAGCTAATTCCAATATCACATCAACTGAAGGTATTTTCTATTTATGTACGAAATTAAAAAGTCACAACGTTCAGAATCATGTTTGTGTATATATAATATTATTTAAAGAAACGAAAGATGAAGTATTTAATATAATAAAAATAGCTATTGATAAACAATAATCACTTGAATAAAACAAGGTCACTCAATTTATTTCTTCACGCTTTACTTTCAATTATGAAAAAGTATGGATAAAAGTAAATTATCTCTAATCGTATATGGACAGTCAAAAGTTTTACTTAGCTAAGATCCGCGACAAGCAAAACAATAACAGAAAATTATTATAATAATGTGTGTTTTTCCGTTGGGTTTAGTGGATTTATTTGGAACTTAAACCAAAAACTTACCGAAAATCGGCCATCAACTCTCCACCCACCAACCACTATACACAACGCCAAACACACACTATCACTTTTCCATCTTGTACACGACACGTGTTTCGCCCCATCACGAGGCATCCTCAGGTATAGTAGACTCTACGGAAGACAACCGAAAAGTGACCCGCCATTACAACGGGCGGGTGTTTTTTAACTTGTTGTTAACAAGAAAAGTTCGTCCCAGATACTAAACGATCAAATAAATATTGTAAATTCCCCTCTTTTGAATATATTCTCTTAAAAAAGTTTGAAATTCGTTTAATACAATAAAATGAATTGTCATATTTACTAAATAATAAGTGGTGACGTAAGTTTTGACACACCTGTATCGCCCACATGTTGTTTTCTTACATTGTGGGTGGGGGTTGTTTATATAAGGCGCCCGTTGTAATGGCGGGTCACTTTTCGGTTGTCTTCCGTAGAGTCTACTATACCTGAAGATGCCTCGTGTTGGGGCGAAACACGTGTCGTGTACAAGATGGAAAAGTGATAGTGTGTGTTTGGCGTTGTGTATAGTGGTTGGTGGGTGGAGAGTTGATGGCCGATTTTCGGTAAGTTTTTGGTTTAAGTTCCAAATAAATCCACTAAACCCAACGGAAAAACACACATTATTAATTTTCTGTTATTGTTTTGCTTGTCGCGGATCTTAGCTAAGTAAAACTTTTGACTGTCCACATAGTGATGGATTTCCGCAAAGTAACGCCTGACTCCATTAATTATCTCTAATCCTTAACTTAAACGCTAAATGTGGATATATGGCAGTTTCATCCAGATTTGAAAGAGACATACATAATGGCAACCCCACCATTCCGCATTGGATAAGCTTGTTGGGTTCCTCCAGAAATGGAGAGGCCCATGCTCAACTGTGGGATATATGGGCTGTTAAAAAAAATACATAGTAGTATTAGTCCAGTAGTTTTAGAAATAGAAATAGAAAAATCTTTATTCATTACACATTTTTTTACAATAGCTAAAATTAAAACCTTAATAATATTATAATATACAAATAAACAAAACAAAAATAAACTAATTTTAATCGAACAAGTGTCATAAAATAGTTCTTGCTCAGCATATACCAGGCGTTCTATTGGAGCACCCGGCGTTGGGTTTCAGCGAGAACCAACGGGGTCAGATCGCGGACTGACTAACACATACATACATATATATACTATTACTCATACTTATATACACATACACATACATACAATACAATACAATCAAAAACAACTAAATCATGTAATAATTTCACCGCAACCAAAAGAACAAGTTCCTGTTTGCATACTTAAAATTAGGTTTTTGTATAATAAAAAAAAATAAATTAACAATAATATTTTTGATAAATAAATTTTAATAATATATACTATAAGCATTAGCATGTTGCTGACGCGAACCCATAGATTTTTTCCTTACCCAAAGACATCTAACGTGGCTAAACTAAAAGTATTAAGGCAAACATATGATCACGCCTATTTCCCGCAGAGGTAGGCAGAGACCACAGACCTCCGCCTGCTACGATTTCGGCACACTTTCATTGCTACATCCACACTCATCACTCTCTTCACCAAGCTCGCCGGTTAAGGGTACTTTTGATCTGGCCTTTTTTGAAAACTTGTTTTTAAAGATACAATTCATCAATTGCCGTGCCAATGGATGCGTGGCTAGGGGCGAGCTTGATCACAAGCGTGCCGACCGTCTTGGGATCGGGCTCCCCCAGGTACTACGGTGCCTTACCTCAGCATGCAGGGCTCTGCTGGGGCTGACCTCCATCCTCCCTTGCGGCTCGTGGGATTCACTATGACGAATTTTAATATACTTAGTTTGTTAAAAAATGACGGCGACGTGGTTCGCCACCCGTCACGTTCTGATTCCCACGAGGGCGAAAAGCGACTAATGGAGAGACGTTTCGCTGCGATGAATGTGAGAGGAAGAATGGATGAGTGTGAAGGAAGTGGGGAGGATATGCCGGGATCTTAGCGGATGGAGCTCTGTTGTCGCTGCCAACCTCTGCGGGGGATAGTCGTGAATATATAAAAAAATAAATAAAAAACAATTCATCAAATATTGTTGATTAAGAGTTTAGTACGTTATTTTCAGATAAAACTAAGGAACAATATCTATTAAATAAAGCTCTACCCAACAGTGATCTCATATTCCAATGGAATTGCCTCGAGGATTTTTATAGCACTCATATCCCCGTAGTTATGATTAAATAATGAGCGATATCGCACAATTCCCGGACATAAAGTTTACGGTCGCGCGAAGGTCGCGTCACTCTCGGGAGGACGATGAAAGTTCCGGAACATAAAATATGTTACAATGGGTTCCATTGCATTATATATTATTTCGATAGCACCACGTATCACTGTGGCCGATCACGTTTTATGTCGCCATAAAATACTTTTCTAAACAACCGATGGGTATCTTAGCGACCATAAAAACCTAGTTTACTATAATGAATATAAATAAATATCTATCAATACCCATAAAGACGTACTGTCCAGTATTATTGTTGTGTGTAAGAATCTTTTTCTTTTTTTAGAGCCCATATATGTCCCACTGCTGGGCCTCTCCATTTCTGGAGGAACGGATATCAACCTGCCACGCTAGTCCAGACCGGATTGGTGGGGTTACTAGACTCGGAATAAATATCTGTAGGCCATAAATATATATATTCCGATGCGGCAACCGAACCCGCGACCATTGACTTAATAATTATTAATTATCTGTATATATGTATGTAAGGCTCGATTACAAATATAAGACAACAAAATGTTGGAACAATATACCTTCTGTACTATGGTGTCTTGCATATGGTTATAAGTTTAAAAAAAGTATCAATCTCTCTGGTCGATCCTTTATGTCTCAAGATTGCGATCACCAGATTTTGCCCAGCGTTTCGATAGGCTCTTCCATTTCATGAGAAACTCACAGTTTTCTTCGTGAGTTTCATGGTGATTTTCTTGGGAATTTATTGCAGTGGTTTCCCGTTGAGCTCTAGGCTCCAGCAAGAAGAGCGGTACCGCCTCCTAGTGGTCGCTTTTCATGGATAGCTGATCCAATGACAAACGGGGTGCGTTATGAAATACGTATATTTTCATGAAAAAACCTTTTTACTAGCCTTCTAAAATGTTTATCTTATTAAAAAGGGCGGTAGTTCATAAAAGGATGGGAACCTATGGTCTAGACAGAAGAAGAAGACGAAGGGGGCTACAAAAATCACAAAATTCTGTTAAAATTGCTTGACGGTTGTCGTCCGTATAGTCTACTATACCTGATGATGCCTCGTGTTGAGGCGAAACACGTGTCGTTTGCAAGGTGGAAAAGTGGTAGTATGTGTTTGGTGTTGTGTATAGTGGTTGGTACGTGGAGAATTGCTGACGGCCGTTTTTCGGTAAGATTTAGTTTAAGTTCCTTGGAAATCCACTTCATCCAGCAGGAAAACACACATTATTAATTTTCTGTTGTTGTTTTAACTGTTCACATAGTAATGAATTTCCGAAAGGTAACGCCTGACTCCATAAATCATCATGAAATTCGTTAATGTAATTTATAAATGGCCCCGTATATCCGCTATTATCAACAGAATTACATTTAAAGTAAATCGTAAACCAAAAAGAAATATTGTCAAGTTCTTAAGTTAGGTTTGCAATAAGTTCTGAAAGACGGAACAAAGTTTACAAATTAAAAACAAAGTTTAACACAACTATTGCAATCAAGCGAATAATTGGAAAGTTCCCAAACTAAGGCCGTGGAATGCAGCGACACTAAATGTTTCCTTTCATTACTGCTTGCTCTGTTTAAACATTTCGAGTTCTTTAAATAATATACTGTAAGAGGTAGTATCTTAACTGTGAAGTGATGCAACAGGAGTCTGGTTTAACACTCTTTTTCTTTACAAGTCGACCTAATATATATACAATTGATGAATGGCGAGAGAAGAGCGCGGGGTGCGGGAGACGCGGTTGTGCCTGCACGTGTGCAGCAACAAAGCGCGTTCCACGAATGCTGAGAATCAAAGCGCATTCCACGAATGCGGCGTAACAAAGCGCATTCCGCAAGTGCGTAGTAACAAAGCTTGTTCCGCGAATTTGTTCTTGAAGAGTATTCTGTAGCAGGTAGCTACAATACGTATATACATATCGTCATACCTGTTTCCCGTAGGGGTAGGCAGAGACCACAGATCTCCATCCGCTACGATCCCAACACACCTTCCTATTATAGCTTCCTACACACACATCCATCCGTCCTCTCACATTTATCACAGCAAAACGGCTGTCTCTTATTCGCTTCTCGCCCTCGTGGGAATCAGAACGTGACGGGTGGCGAACCACGTTGACGTCATTTTTCAATAAATTCTTCTTATGGTTCTATGTCCCCGAGGCGGGGCAGAGGGCGTCCACAGTGCTTCTCCATCGTGATCGATCTTGAGTGACGCTTTCAACAAATTAGGTTTATTTAAAATCGACATAGTGAACGCGTCGAATCGATAAGTGCGCTTGAATAAAAACTCCACGTAAAATATAAATTGTGTCTTATAGACTGCACACGTGTTGAGGAAAAATACTTTTTATTTTTTCAATTCTTTATAGACTTCTTTTCGGAACTTTTGGGAAAAACAAAAAGGTTTTTGTTGTTTATATAATATTTATTACACATGTAAATAAATAAACCTTAATGTAACAACTTCAATATATTATACAAAAAAGTTGTGGTATATATATATATATATATATATATATATATATATATATATATATATATATATATATATATTTGTCATGTCAAATGACTTGTGTCAAATATAGAATAGCTTAAAATTTGACATAAAAATGTTATTTATCACTTAAAGTATGTGATGAAAGTAAGAGGTAACTCATGAAATTAAAAATTTACATAGATTCTCTAACTTTACAGATTAGAGCTCAAAAAACAACGTTTAGAACTTCAAATGCGAAATTTATATATATAATTATGACGAACGAGTAGGAAAAAAGATGCGATTTTTACAATAACGCCATCTGTTATATTTTATGGTAACCACTGTGGCGACAATTTTTGGAACGGAAGCGCGCCATCTTGTTAAAGGGGAGATTAATACAGAAATGCGCTCGCGCTTAAGCTTGCCCCCTTTCCTCAGTTTATATAACTTGAGCTTGCACTCGCTGCCTAAATATCTTGGAGGTAGCATGTCCAACAGTGAACTGCTACAGGCTGACTAAAAATAAAAAATTTCATATGAAAATACAAAAATATTTGTTGATTTATCAAAGCGTACACCGTTTGGAATGTGTACCTACTAGATTTTTTTTCACTGTTTCCCGTAGAGATAGGCAGAGATCACAAATCTCCATCTGCAAAGATTTTTTTAATAATCAGAAAATAATGCCCACTTAGTTATAGAAGACTTTTAATCGGATACTTATATCGGTATAAAATCTTGAAAACTCTCTTATTGAATATAAAAAAAATGCTTAATTTTGCGTAAAAGATATCTGATCTTTTCTCTGATCCAACTCATACTGTCATTATGTGTCTGTCAGTGTTTCAGGAGTTTCAAAGGATTCAGGAGCATCCCCATCGTTGACTTATATTCACTAATTTTTTTCACAGCCCATATATGTCCCACTGCTGAGCACGGGCCTCCCCATTTCTGGAGGAACGGACATTTACCCACCACGCTTGTCCATTGCGGATTGGCACGGTTACCAGAATCGTAATAAACATCTGTAGTCCATACATATATTTATTTCGATTCGGGGACCGAACTGATCATTGACTCCGTAGGTGGGGGGCCCCGCCTCTGAGCCATTCGGTCGTCTTTTTTTACTAAAGTTGTCTCCAATTTCCAATACACTGCTTTTAATAAATATCCTTAATTGTAAAGTGTCCAAAATCACTATACGCAAACGTTCGTATTTTAATATTAATAATTTAGTAGGTACATAGTAAACGTTTTACAGTTAAAAATATTACAAGATTATGATCTAAGAACTTTTTCCATCAGTAGGCTGATTGCAGTGAAGCCTTAGACTGCTGCTCTAATTTAAAAAGTTGCCTATCTCCCCCGTTACGCAATTTATGCACAGAATGATTTCTCAGCGCCGTTTCATTTTTCTTTCAACTTTTATAGTTCACAGAGTATATTGTTTGTAAGGAAGTTTTATTTTAATTTGTTTTCTGATATATTTAAGCCTCTGATTTATGTTTTTACTTAATTCGCAGTAATTTTCGCTACAAATTAATTAAAATTATGTTGATATTTGCGGCGTATTGAAAAATAATTTTATATTTTAATGAATTTCTTTGTAACATGTGTAAAACGGAACACTTTCCAACAGCGTCATTATAATTATTACAAAGAGACTTTTCCTGCCAATTTACATCGATAAAGTTGGATTTTTATTACATTTTCATAATCTTATGTTATTATCAGTTATATTGTTTAATTGTGGTGGCGTATAATACAACTGAACTGACTGCAATAGTCCATAGAAGGTTTTGGTAGAATAGCCACCATTTTATCAAGACGTAACGCGATAAGCGGACTAGTTCACACTAGTACATTTCAAGAGATATGCTATTATTGTATTTTACTTGACACTGACATAATAGTTATAACTAATTGCCATCAAAGAAAAGAAGTAATACAGAGGGACTTTTCTCACAAAGTTACCTCAATGAATTTGGGTATTAATTTCATTTTATAATCTCATATTATTATCAGTTATATTGTTTAACCACAGAAAACCGGCGTCTGAGTGGTAGGTTAGCTACCGCGCTTCGTCCGGTGAGCGGTTGAATTTCGGAGGCCCAACCCCCACCTTCCTCCTTCGCCCGCCGCCCCCACCATCCCCCTCCCATAACGACACTTTCCTAAAAAAGGCGACAACGCTTCTGGACTGCCTGTGGCGCTGCGCCTGCTCATTTGCCTTCCCATCCCATATAAAATATATATAATTATAAAGTCATGCCTGAATTAAATAATTAAATAAAGTTTTAGTTAATAGTTTATTGCATTACGCTTATGATCAGGCGCTGATTAAATATTGATTTACCTAAATCAGACAGACCCTACTTATATATAGTGAAATATATTGATTTTTGTTTTTCAAAAGATTATCAAAATATATATTAAATTTCAACTAACCAAAATATTAATATATATAATAACTAAAAAGTTTGCAGATTTTCAAATCAGCTGATTGGCTGCACGAGTTATCTCCGATGGAGGATGGCTTGTTATTTGAAAAGTTCCCTCAGCTATGAAATAAATACGAGAAGTTGTGCTCCCGAACACCGGGCTCATTTTTCTCGTGGAACGTCCGCATTTTTCATTATTAGTTTTCCATCTCCAGTATCAGTATTTCTACATTACCAATAATACCTGAAGCACAACGCAAAATACACACAGATAATATTTTCTGGTCAATATATGGGGAAAAAATATTAAAATTTTCCATATGAGTTTTGATCTTGAGTGAGAATTCGAAAATTTTGATTTAAAGGTCTAATTCTTATGAGATGTTTATTATAAGCCCGGTCAAATTAGCCCAAAAATAGGGGAACCCTTACATTAATTCACAACAAGCTGATTTACAATAACTATTAACGTAATAGTTATTTTTGGAATAATTAAATGTATGGTCAGAATAAACATACATATGTATGGATTACAAATATTTATTCCGAGTCTGGTAACCCGTGAAATGGAGAGGCCCAGCAGCACAGCTCAGCAGTGAGAGATATATGGGCTGTTATAAAAAAGAAATACCACTCTAATGAAATCCTAAACTAAACTTTCAAATGGCTTCTTCACAGAAATGGTAAATCTTAGAGAAAAAAATATTATTACAATTATTAGTAGATAATTACCTGATCTACAATTTTAGTCTGAACTATATTTATCGTAAAACTAACCGTTTGGACAAAAAATACCACTTTTGCGACCTTTGATCTTGAATTAAATTTTTTGCACACACAGAATCAATGGGAACTTTTCAGAATTTCATTACAGTGGGATACCACGTGGGATAAGGGATACCTTACATGCCTGTAAATTTTCAGCTTGAATTAGTGCAAGGGTCAATATCTATTTTGACCGGGCTATTATTTCAACTACTATTAACAAAGAAATTGCGAAGAGAAGAAACTAGGAAGGAAACATATATTAAAAAAGTATCCTTGTTTTTAGTCTTTCTTTTCTTCGTTCCTTTCATGTTTAAGGAATTATTGATCTACATTTTTCGACGACACGATACTGGGCTCTTTCTCGTCTACCTGAACGAGCTCCATTGTCGATATTTTGACAGAAATTGGGAAGCCCTAGCTTGTTAATGGGCCATATATAATCTGTAGAAATATTAAAAAATAAACATATTTTATTAGAGATTATTATTGTGATGAGAAAAATGTCTTGAAACCCCAAACATAGCATGTCGTTGAACATTTAATCTACGAAATCATTAGGCCTGACTCACACAACTAACGACCTCCTAACTGCCCTAGGATTACATTAATTCGTTTTAAACGGGACAGCTTCCTCTTAACCGTCCTGCTGGAGTATTATCACAGTGTTATATTGCTTTAATCGCAAAACTGAAAGTGGAAATGAAATTAGCGATATTCATTTGGAATGTAACTATAAAATGTTTGAAAATTCGCTACGACATTTTTCGCGAACGCAATTTAAATTTTTTACTAACATAACTTCAACAGTTAAATGTAGAACAATTCTACTATATGAATGGATCATCATCTGGATAAGTGGTAATCCAGTGCGTTCAGTATTTCTAGAAATTTCTTTCCACGCACCACTACCCTGTCAACCCAGCTGAACAGAAAAAACAAGTTTACACTTTACTTAAAGACCGGCAAAGCTTCTGCACTGCCCTGCACTAATGGTAATGTGGATGTCTATGGGGGACGTTGATTGCTTTCCATCCGGTGACACGTCTGCTCGTTTGCCTTCCTATCCCATAAAAAAATGGATTGCTCCTTAATCGGAATATCGCATTTCGTACGATGAGAAAAGACGACCAAAGCTACACCTACTTTTCCCTTCAAGCAAGCAAAGAGGTACTTCTATACTCTAAAGTGTTTGCAAAGTATAGGAAAATATTCCAATGGAACCCCATCACATGGATAGAAATCTGAGGAGGCGACTACCTCCTGAACATCGATTACCTTTATTGAAAGTGGAAGATTAAGCAGCCTGAGTGACTGAACCAATTTCATGTCATCTTAGTGGCTGCACAGGGAGTGGAAAAACAGCTTTCCTGAACATACCTGAACTCCCCCTAACTATTTTTCTTTCCTATGTCTGTGTTTAAACATTCTTCTTCTTCTAAGAGTGGTTCTCCGACTTCTAAGGTTGGCAGCCAATTCAGCATAACTCTCCTCCTCCTTCGCGAGGCGCAGCAGTCCTGGAGTAGTCGCTAATCCGCTGCACTCCCTGATATTACGCAGCCAAGATTTTCTTCGCCAACTAACTTGTCTTTTGCCCGCGACTTTTCTCATCATGACCAATTGCAACAACTTGTACCTGTCATGTCCCACGATATGACCCGTGGTAGCAAATTTGATATTCCATAGAGTTACCTACACTTCAAAACTTCAAAACTCAAATTGAAACTCGAATTGAAAAAACAAAACATACTATAAAACTTAACAATGGTCAAGTTATATAATTATTTTGTAAATACAAAAGCTTGTACACATTCAAAAACTTGGATAACCTATTCAACTAGAGTCATCGTGTCACATCTTGTGAACTACACATAGCAGCCTTGCGACAAGTCTAATTGTTTCGCATCGCTCTTCAACGTGACGTGTGGTCCAAATTACAGGAGATAGGCGGGCGACACTTATGCATGTCTACTTACATTACATATCATACTTACACATTACTGTATTTTACTTACGACGTTGGAACCTTCAAAAAACATGCCTACATATTTATTAAAGGCTGGCATTGCTTCCGCAACGCCTATGGCTCTTAAGATATCTATAGCGGAGTTGCTTGCTTGCTATCAGACGAAACGAAAGTGGAAGCAAAAGCTCTAGTTGCTTTAGCGACGTTAGAGAACACCATGGGTTCTAATGATTCTAAAGCTACTACCATAAATCATTTCTTAATGAGAAGGCTTTTAAACTTTATTTTTCAATATTTTTTTTTGAATGGATAGGAAGGCAAATGAGCAGACGTGTGACGTGCAGAAGCGTTGCTGGCCTTTAAGAAAAGTGTCACTATGGGAGGGGGAGAGGGAGGAGAGTTGAGCCTCTGGAACTCAACCGCTCATCGGATGAAGCGCGGTAGCTAAGCCACCACTCAGACGCCGCTTTTCTGCGAGAGTGTGGTACTTCCCCGGGAGAGCCGGCACATTCATGCTAGAGACAAATAACCATTCTTGACAAAGTATTCGTCTGCAACGTGGTTTTACCACTATTCAAATATTTAAGTTACTGCATAAACTTTAAAGAATAATTTTCTTATTTATACAACATTTTGCAAGCGTAGTATGAAATACTCCCTGATCAAATATACCTGATGATTAGGTGGTATGACTAGCTAGAGTTCTGCGTATCAAAATAAAACAAAACTAAACAATATCGTGCGTTCGCTTCAGCTTATAGCTTGCGGCATCCGTCAATGCGTTGGTACTCACACTTGGTGATAGTTTGTTAATGTTGTTGCCAAGTTGTTCGGCCTTGTTTCTTGTTGGCAGTTCGGCGGGATGTTTCAGGAAGGGCCTTTGAAAGTTTACCGTGGGATGAAGCCCTCCGTACGAAAGTTACGGAAATACATACTTAGCGTCGTAATAACAACTAAAGGAAACGCTTCATCCCCACCATCTGGATGAGCGGCGATTCGGTACGGTGCGTTCTTCCCGAAACTTTATTTCACGCACCACCACTCTATAGAACCATCTACCTTCGACGGTATTTCCAGACCGATACGACATTGAAATCTTCAAAAAACAAGCCTACACAGGGGCCTACACTACAGGGGTTGGCAGAGACCACAGAGCTCCATCCGCTACCATTCATCGCAGCGAAACGGCTCTCCGCTTTTCGCCCTCGTGAGAATATCTTAAAGGCCGGCAAGGCGTATATGCTACAGGTGTTGCGGATGTCTATGGGCGGCGTTAATTGCTTTCTATCAGGTAAATAACGCTTGAGAGTGTGAAGGAAGCAAGGAAGGTGTGTCGAGATCGTAGCAGGAGATCTGTGGTCTCTAACTAACCCTACAGGGAGACGGGCGTGACTATATGTATGTATGTAGAACTTTTCCATAAACAGAAAAAGTATTATAAATACAATATACACAGTAAACAAAGTTTGCTATCCTTCTTGTAATCGTTATGTACATACGAATGTTTACCACATGCAAACTACGCTTAAAGCTTTGACGTAGTCTCAATTTGACTCATGTTTGTAGAGGTGGCTATCTTCCTTGCATTTACATACACACGTCTTGACTTCCACTGCGACATTAATGTCACAATAAATGTAAATAAAACGATAATCTCGAATCCACTACGTCAATATAATGTAAGGTAATGCGTTTACAACATAAAACAAAAAATATATGAATTGAGGATATATTTTTCAGACTGGTTCCGGGTATAATGTTTCTTTTTTAATTCCAACTATTAGTTCTTACACATACATATCATCACGTCTGTCTTTACCCGATTGTATGTGCGTGCGTTGGACACTTCATGGATGTATAAAACTTTGTGAGTCGCGTCAGCAACATACTATAGTAATAGCGGCATTTAATATTACAATTAGTTTGAAATATCACTTCTGTCGGCAATCCTCATGACTGCCTTTGATTGTCCGAGTGTCACCTGATGTAAAGCAATCGACGCCGCCTATAACCATCCGCAGTACCTTAGGCAGTGCAGACGCGTTGCCGGCCTTTAAGGAAACTGTCATTATGAGAAGGAGGGAGGAAGGGGAGGAACTCCAGAACAGAAGCCGATCACTCGACAAAGCGCGGTAGCTAAGCTACCACTCAAACGCCGATTTACTTCTAGAGTGTGGTACTTCCCCGGGCGAGCCGGCCCATTCATGCTACAGATAAATAGTATACCATTCTTGACAAAGTATTCGTCTGCAGCGTGGCTCTACCACTACTAAATCAGTAGTGAACAGCTGCAGATTGATAATTCAAACAAATTACTTAACCTAAGTTTCTAAGTTGTCGGTTAAATTATTTAACCGACAACTTAGAAAGTGAGTATCAAAACGCTACGCTTTTTTCGAAATCAATTAGTAGTTCAACGTACTGTTTCCAATTGCAAATGATGATTATATGGTAGACAGTTATAATCATCACGTGCCACGGTACGTAGACAGTTTAATGGTTGTAGAAATTATACCGAACGTACCTCGTTGTAGGATGCCTAGACTGATTTAAACACTGGTCTAGATTGATTTAATCTTATGTGAATAACTATGTTAACTGGACTTTTCCCGCCAACTTACATCAGTGACGTTGTATTTTTATTTCATTATCGTAATCTTATATTATTATCAGTTATATTATTTAATTATGGTGGTGTATTATACAATATAGTTCGATTAAGGCATATAAGTGAAGTGTTATGAAATAAATGCGTGTATCGCGACTTTTTAAGTTGACTCAAAAAGTCCATAGTAGGTTTTGGTAGAATAGCCACCATTTTATCAAGACGTAAAGTGACAAATTCACTAGTTATATTTGAATAAATTTGATGTTATCATATTTTACTTGACACTGGTATAATAATTATAAGTTATTGCCATCAAAGAAAAGAAAAAAACTAAGGTAAATGTATGCTAAATAATCATCTTCTACAACCGACTGATTGGATAATTAAAGATTTAGTACTGATTATGTCAACAAGATTATTAGTTTCAACAAGATGGCGTCATACTTCACACTGCTAGAGAGATCGTAAAGATTCTTCGTGATTTCTTTCAATAAATTAATAAGCTGTTTCGGTAATATCTCCTGACCCAGGACTCATGCTGTCATCCCTATGGACATTTTTCTGTGGGGATTTCAAAAGTAAAGTCAAAAGTTTCAGCACTTAAAGAAAACATCGTACTACCTACTCCAACGAGCGGCACAGAATACTGTGGCTAGATTTACAAGAGTGTGCCCGACATAGCAGTCAACATTTAGACGAAATAATTTTGAACAAATGAAACCTGCACTTCTCTTCTTTTATTTATTGAGTTTTATTTATATTCTTTGTAGTTTTTTTATTATTTATGAAAACTTAATATTACTAGACGCCCTATAGCTAGGCGGTATGCCTTGAGGATGCTTATGTCCAATATTAAATTGTAGTAAGCTAACAATGATGGCGTGAAAGTATTATATTCCAAACGAACCGGCCCATTCATACTGCAAAGGTCTAAGAAAGTATTAAACATTTAAAATAACTAACTCCGTAAGATCGTGGGTAGAACCAGAAGAGAGGATGAGTCATGGAGAATCCAAAAAACGACCGAGATAGAAGACCTGGTGCACTAGCAAAACATTACGGGCGAAATTAAGGCACATCGACTTCGATGGCTCGGTCACCTTGAACAAATGGGTGAGGCTCGGAGTGTGAAGAGGGCGTATTTGTGTCGAGCAGCGTATGAGTGGTCGAAGGCTAGCTGGTCGACCCAAATATCGCTGGAGACAGTATCTCTCCATCGCGTATCGCGTAGGTCAGGTACGTGAACTTCAAGCCAGCGATTGGCAAGGATTAGCGCAGGGTAGGGAAAGATGGAAGTCTCACTTTCGGAGGCAAAGTCGGACTTTTGGAGGCAAAGATCAACTTCGGGTCACTGAGCCAGCGGAGTAAGTAAGAACCCAAATATCATGAACAGGGTAGATGAGGTGGATGACCTGCGCGAACTTTTAGCCAGCCATTGGCAAGAATTAGCGTAGGGTGGGGAAAGATGGAGGACTTTCGTTTCGGAGGCCAAGATCCACTTCGGGTGACTGAACCAGCGAAGTAAGTAAGTATTTTAACGACAAACCTTGACATAAATTTAGCTGCGACGTAGCTCGAAACAGTCGAGCGATTCAATAGTTATGCAGTTACAATAGATTTGTAAAAATTACCGAGTTCTAGTGCAGCGCAACTGGTGCACTATTACATAACACATTTCTAGATCAATCAGCGTGTATAGTTCGAACGATTTGAAAACGCCAGTGGCCCAACGTGATGTTGCAGACAATGTTACCCAACTAGACTTTTTATTAATATTCTATTGACTGTCGCAGTAATTACTTGTAAGCGGATTGAGTTTGAGCTGACCTGAAATGTGGTAACACAATTTGACACCCACATTTTAAAATATACCGTATGTTTGTTTTTCATAAACTTTGTTCAGTCAGTCAGTAATCAGTGTATATAACATTGGCCTCGTAGATTTCCCAATTTATTAGTGGTAGAGCCACGCTGCAGACGAATACCTTATCAAGTATGGCATATTATTTATGGCTGACAAATGTCTGTAGCATGAATGGGCCGGCTCGCTTGGGGAAATACAACACTCCCGCAGAAAACCGCCATCTGAGTGGTAGCTTAGCTACCGTGCTTCGTACGGTGAGCGGCCTGAGTTCCGGAGGTCCAACACCCTCCTCCTCCCCCTCCCATTTCCACTTCCACTCCGATAAATTCACTTTCCTTAAAGGTCGGCAACGCTTCAGCACTGCCTATGGCGCTATGAATGTCTATGGGCGCCGTTGATTGCTTTCCATCAGATGACACGCCTGATCGTTTGCCTTCCTATCCTATAAAAAAATACCCGATAAGAGTGTGGATTACCCCACGCTTATCGGGAATTTTTTTATTTAGGTAGCCGTATTGCAGATGGACAAGCTAGAAGGAAAACTAAAACACTAATGATGACTTTTTATAACTTATGATGTAGTTTATAACTTATGTAGAAGCCGCTTATAGATACTGGGATAAAACCCACGATCATTGACTCCGTAGGAAGCAGCCCCGCTACCAAGCCGAGTGGTCGACATTTGTATTTTTTTTTGTATATATTCACGCCTATCCCCCGCAGGGGTTGGCAGAGACCACAGAGCTCTATCCGCTGTCATTCATCGCAGCGAGACGGCTCTCCATTAGTCGCTTTTCGCCCTCGTGAGAATCAGGACGTGACGGGTGGCGAACCACGTCGCCGTCATTTTTCGACAAATAAGGTATATTAAATTCGTCTTTAGTGAATCCCACGAGCCGCAAGGGAGGATGGAGTCAGCCCCAGCAGAGTCCTGCATGCTGAGGTAAGGCACCATAGTCCCCGGGGGAGCCCGACCCCGGGACGATCGGCACGCTTACGACTAGGCTCGCCCCTAGCCACGCATCCATTGGCACGGCAGACCGTGGATTGGCGGAGAGGAAGGGAAAGGATAGAGAAGAAAGGAAGGGGCAGGAAAGGAAATGCGGATTGGGGGTTACCAGACTCGGAATAAACATTTAAAAATCCATATAAATATTTATTCCGATGCGGGAATCGAACCCGCGACCATTGACTCCGCCACTGAGCCAATCGTCGACATTTGTAAATTGACCGAAATTAATGAACCTTAAATTTAGTTGTGTTAGGTTCAAAATTCTTTATTAGCATTTCTTCTAACTAATCTTCTGGCTTCCTTCTTCTCTTGCTCTGTTCCTGATGTACTGTTTTGAGGCCATTGAAATACATATTTTTGGATGGAATTAAAATTATTTTATGGTTTTCTTAACGAATCTCTCATGTTTAACCAAAGTTTACATTTTGTGTTACATTAACGATTTAGATTTTTATGTATTTAAATACAATTTAGTGCCTCAAAACTAGATTCGTTTTTATAACGTTATTGTGTCGATTCTTTTAAATGTTATACGATTTCTCGGTACTATAATAATGTGCAAGAAATCGAATCGAAAGTTGTTACACTCAAAGACAAGAGGAGAGATGTAACAATGATGTTGTTGGGTAAAATGTGACAAGTGAACGCGAAAATTATCTAGCCGAAGTGGCGGAGGCGAATTACCCAATTGTTGACTTTGAGCCATGACCAGTTTTTTTACTGACCTGACATTAATTACGCTTTTTATTAATACTGTTTGTTTGTTTGGTTTTTTTTTTCTACAGCGTTATCCTTGCATCTATCTAGGTCGACTGCGCAACCTATGGCTTAGTTTTGGGCACCTGTTTTTGCATGAAACTATTGTCTCGTAACCTGCGAATTTTGTATTGTGAAGGAGAAACGTCTCCTATCTCTAATTCAACATCACGACTTCCAATTCAACGTTTGTCGAGGCAATTATTGGCATAATGCACTAAAAAGTTCATATTTATAGTTAACAAGAGACAGCAGTATGAGGTAGGCTATAAAAACTAGAAGTAACTATGTAGGAGCAGCGACCCAAAATGGATCTTGGCCTCCGAACAGATCTTACGCCACCGTAACCTATCCTGCGCCACCTCCTGCCAGTTGCAGATTTGAAGTTTGCGCAAGTCATGCTCCACCATGTCTCTCCAGCGGTACCTGGGACGCTCCACAAGACGTCGTCCAGTCGGTGGACCCACATACACTTTCTTGACTACGCGATCCTCCCCCATCCTCTCAACGTGGCCCAGCCAACGAAGTCGGTGAGCCTTAGTCTCTCCGATTACATTAGGTTCGGCCACCAGATGTAATTTTTCATCCTCAACATCTGAATGAATCGCGATTCAGTACGATACGCTTACCTCGAAACATCTTATCTTTCCGACCACAACCACTCTGTGGAACCAGCTGCCTTCATTGGTATTTCCGAATCGATATGACATTGGCGACACGGCTGCTCGTTTGCCTTCCTATCCTATAAAAAAAAATAATAATAAGAAAACTTTATTTCAGGACTAGTCCATATATCGTTAGTAACAATCTTTCTTATAATCTAGTGTTAGTAAAATTACAAAATTTTATAAAAAATATATTTTACATTTAAAAAACATTAAAATATAATATTATACATTAATAAATTATTACAAATTTGAGAATAATAATATGTATATTGTTATAATAATTTTAAAATAGTAATGAAATAATTTTATATTAAATTAATCTGAATAATAATAATATCTTTTAAATCACTAAAATCTATCCTATAATAAAATCTATCCTATAAAAATAATCCTATAATAACTTTTATATCACTAAAATATATAATAAAACCTGGGTAACGACTGTGTAATTAAATAAGTCCAAGGTTGCATTCCTTAAGCCTACCTAACCAAGCACTTTAATACTACTTAGGATCCTAATCCTAAGTAGTATTAGAGTGATAATTTATTGCAGAAGTAGTTTTATTTTTTCTATACATTTAATATGACGCACGCACGCAGAGCAACGCTACAGACGAATACTTTGTCAGGAATAGCATATTATTTGTCTGTAGCAAGAATGGGCCGGCCCGTCCGGGGAAGTATCACACTCCCGCAGAAAACTGGCGCGCTTCGTCCGGTGAGCGGTTGAGTTCTGAAGGCTCTATCCCGTTTCCCGCCCCCTGCCCCTCCCATAATGACACTTTCCTTAAAGGCTGGCAACGCTTTTGCACTGCCTATGGCACTGCGGATATCTAAGGGCGGCGTTGATTGCTTTCCATCAGGTGACACGCCTGTTCTTTTGACTTCCTATACCATAAAAAAAATGCCAAAAATATATCTATTTATTGTTTCCGTTATTACATTCAGCAACAGTTCCTTGACCAATTTTCAGCAGTCATGGTGTAACTATTTGCTTTTTATAAAACATACAAAAACTTTATAATCAATGTCTATTCTAGGGTCACTTCCTTATTCTGATTTTACTTTGCAGTAATAAAAACTTTCAAATCCGGCATTTGGATATGGAAATTTTTCCTTTTTTAAAAATAGATTCACAAGAAATTCATATAAGGTCAGCGTTTCACACGTCGCTCTCTGAGAGAGAAGAAACGACTTGTGAAACTCTCTAATCCCTTTCTATGTGTTCCTGAAAAAATGACGTGTTTAATATACATTTAAAAATAATTACATATATATTTAATCCACAACCTATTGATCATTTTAGTCGAATCCCTTAAGCCGATAAAAATTATTTTATCAACTAATCCAATCAACCCCATTCAACCCCTTCTTACTCTTTTTATTTTAAAAAGAAAATTATCAAAAGCGATTAACATATTTATAATACTTCTAATATGGTTTATGTACAATGATGAATATTGACCATAAAGTAACCTTTTTGTTATTGTTGTATTAATTCTCTAAAACATTCCATTACAATATAGCCATCAAAATATTATTATTTTGATGGCTATTAGATTAGAAGACAGTTAGAATTTTACTCAGCAAAGACCCGCGAAAAAGATTGCGCGTTCGAGGCCCAACCCTCTCCCCCTTCCCCTACCCTCCCCCTTCCCCTTCCCCTACCCTCCCCCTTCCCCTTCCCCTCCCCTCCCCCTACCCTCCCCCTTCCCCTTCCCCTACCCTCCCCCTTCCCCTTCCCCTCCCCTCCCCCTCCCCTCCCTTTCCCCTTCCTCTCCCCTTTCCCCTCCCCTTTCCCCTTCCCCTTCCCTTCCACTCCCATAATGACAATTTTCTTAAAAGCTAGATATACTTCCTTACTGCTTATGGCACTGCGAATGTCTATGGGCGGCGTTGGTTGCTTTTCATCACGTGACACGCCTACTTGTTTGCCTTCCAATCCCATAAAAAAATAAACAACAAAAATAACGTTCTAATACGGTCGACACTTCGATCAGAATAAGGCATTCGATACGCATGACCGCTTATGAAAGCATCGAGTCGATGACTTTTGGAATTTATGCACTATGAGAACCGCAGCCATGAATTATATATACCACAATAATGATTCAGAATTGTTATTATAGTTTGTAATAAGTATGTAATCGTGTTATTTGCCCCCTTCTTTCGTAATACTCAAGTGAAAACCTTTTTAGACACAACACATATAGTATAAAACGCTTATGTTTTTAATATTACTAGATTTTTTTCTTCTAAGAGTGCCTCTCCGACTTGCGAACGTTGGCAGCCGATTCAGCACAACTCTCTTCCTCCTTCGCGAGGTACAGCAGTTCTGGAGCACTCGCTATTCCGGTTCAATCCCTCCTATTACGTAGCTAAGACTTTCTTCTCCGACCAACTTGTCTTTTGCCCGCGACTTTTCCCGTCATGATCAGTTGCAGCAATTTGTACCTGTCAGGTCTCATGATATGACCTAAGTAAGCAACTTTTCTACCTTTGACAGCGTGCAAAAGTTCACGTCTTTGCTTGACTTGTCGGAGAACCACGTCATTGTCCACTTTTTGAATCCAGCTAATTTATTTATTTATTTATTTATTCGGCACAAAAACAAGTTACAGTCTTAAATAATACAATATAATATAAACTTAACAACGCCCGGACTATAACTCTTTAAATTTACGCACAGCATGGCTACATTTTGACAATAGACACTGTTGTACCTACTTATGTAATAATGAAACATTATAAAACTGAACATATAAAATAAAATTGAAAAAAAGGAGGATAACAATAATTTTGTGATCTATCGGCTGCCAAAGATGTCACGGAGCGATCGTTTTAATTGATGTAATTTGAAAATATCGAATGTTACTGTAACGTGATCCATAAATATATTATTGTATAGGCGACAAATGCGTAACTTAGTTGCGCACCTAATATATTAGTGTTTGTGAGTACATGCGTGTATGGTTGTGTTTCGTTTCATAGGCATTCATACAAGAACTGCTTATCTCGCCTTTTAAATGTACCTTAAAGATGGCTTTTGTAAGTGCACCTTTTGTTGTTACGTTTAAAACAATAGAGCTTCTTTTAAAATTAAAAAAAGACTAATATTTTCATCACGAACATGTTGTATATTTAAATTTTATTCATCTGTATATATTGATAAGATATTTACACTAGAGCAGTTTCACAATGTTTACTTTTTCACCCACCAAACGGTCTCGCCCTTGTTTGCAGAGTCATTGGGACATTTGGGATAATAAATATTTGACGTGAGATAAATGTGGTCATCAAATATCATCCATACAAACAGAATGTAAACGAAACGTGCTTGAAAATGGCTACAATAGATGCTTTTTTATAGGATAGGAAGACAAATTGACAGGCGTGTCACCTGATGGAAAGCAATCAACACCGACCATAGACATCTATAGTGCTATAGGCATTGCAGAAACGTTGTCGGCTTTTAAAAATAAGTGTAGGCTTGTTTTTTAAAGGTTCCAATGTCGTATCGGTTCAGGAAATACCGCTAGAGGAAGCTGATTCCACATGGTAGTGGTTCGTGGAAAGAAGTTTCCAGAAATACGCACCGTACTGAGTCGTCACTCATCCAGATGGTGGGGATGAAACTTTTCCTTGTGGCGAGTTGTACAGTAATGGAATCCTGCGGCCGGAAATATTTTGAACAATTCCTCAGAGCACTTCCCATAAACAGTAAGCGTTTTATAGCATTGTGGAAATAATTAAACCCAATATTTAATTAAAACACGAAATAGCTAACCGAATATATTAATAATACAAAGAAACAAAAATAATCGAATTCATAACATACATTTCATTGTACCTTCCACAATCGATGCACACTTCTAATAGTCCAGTCATTATATACATTTGGAAATGCATGTGAACCAAGAAGGCTAAATTTTGGATATTATATGCAGGGGGGGGGGGGTGTAGAAAAGCGTCGTAAAAAGTTGTCGATCAAGATTTTCTATGTACATTTTTCGCCATATTGAAAATGGTTAGATCCAGTTTTCTCACCACAAAAATGTTTGGCTTTTTCGATCGATCGAATAACTATGAACAGTAGGTGAAAAATGTAAAGGATCTTAATTGTTGATTGTCAGAAAAGCAACAAAATAGTATTTCATAAATATTTTTGTATCTCAACGGAGATCTGAAAATTTAACCCTTTTTTCAAGATGGCGGAAAATGTACATAAGAAATCTTGATCGACAATTTTTTACGACGCTTTTCTAGCACCACCCCCCCCCCCCGCATTCATCTAAAATTTAGCCTTCTTGGTTCAAAAACTGGTCGACAATTTGGTTAAGCTAAAATTTAACCTTCTCGGTTCACATGCATTTCGAACCTGTTTCTTTCGACGTAATGACTGGACTGTAATGCGAATAAGCGACTTGGATCGGTAATCGTTCTCGTCATCACATCCATTCTATGATACGTCGTTTTATTATAATAAACACAGTCGTTTCCAAGACAAGGCAAGGAAATCAAAATATATACCTATCTAATTAGAACTGATTTTAAAGAAAGGACAGATTCCCTACATCTAAATATTTTTTTAACATTGTGTCCATCCTATGGTTGTCTGGAAGAAATCGCTATTAACAATAAGACCGCCATTTGTATATATATATATATATATATATTCACGCCTATCCCCCACAGGGGTTGGCAGAGATCACAGAGCTCCATCTGCTGCCATTCATCGCAGCGAAACGGCTCGTCATTGGTCGCTTTTCGCCCTCGTGAGAATCAGGACGTGACGGGTGGCGAACCACGTCGCCGTCATTTTTGACAATTTAGGTATATTAAATTCGTCTTAGTGAATCCCGCGAGCCGCAAGGGAGGATGGAGGTCAGCCCCAGCAGAGCCCTGCATGCTGACGTAAGGCACCATAGTCCCCGGGGGAGCCCGACCCCAGGACTATCGGCACGCTTGCGACTAGGCTCGCCCCTAGCCACGCATCCATTGGCACGGCAGACCGTGCATTGGCGGAGGGAAAGGATAGAGAGGAAAGGATGGGCAGGAAAGGAAATGCGGACTGGGGGGTTACCAGACTCAGAATAAACATTTATAAATCCATATAAATATTTATTCCGATGCGGGAATCGAACCCGCGACCATTAACTCCGCGGGCGGAGGGCCCCGCCACTGAGCCAATGGGTCGTATATATATATATATATATATATATATATATATATATATATATACACTACTACTACAAGTTCCTGTTTGCATAGATATTTAAAATTAGTTTTTTTTTTGTATTTAATCTAGTACATTAAATATAAATTTCATTTCAATATCAGAATATAAATATCTTTAATAAAAATATATATGATTTGTACCATGCTATTGTTTTGTAAAAGTAAATAAAGTATAAATTTACTTATAACTACACATATACGAGTATATATGTAGTTATAAAACCTTCTTGCACCACATTGCGTTTGTTTTCTCGCGTGATGCGGTGCACAGACAAACATATTTGTCTCACACAAACACAAATAAAAGCATGTTGGCCGTAGATCAAGAAAGCACATCCAAACAACACCGCCCAACTGACGCACCCGGTCAAACAAACGCATTGTGAAACGCGCTCGGACGAATTAGTAAAAGCCGGGACGGTATTCACGGCTGTCGTTTTCACAGTCCGATTGGCGACCAACGCGTACATCGCGAGGCGAAGCGATTCGCGGCGATCCGACGACGCTTTCGAAGCGATCACCGAACAGTCACCGTCTTGGCTTGCTCCCGCGCGCTACCCTACAAAAACTAGCGCCGCGACTGCCGGTTTAGCAACGTATCCTTTACAATAGGATTTGTCAACGCGGCGAGAGGTACGTTTTCAAGTATAAAATAAAAAAAGCGTTGCAATTCCGCACAGTTAGTTAGTTGGGTGCAATGAAGCTTGCGGCGATCTTGTTACTCGCCTTATTAGCGCTCGTCAGCGCAAATCAAGACCCCTGGCATGTGGTCGAGGAAGACGAAGAACCGTATAATGAGGAATACACGCACCACAGGGCAACGCGAGAAATAGCCGAAGAGGCAAACGAACATGCTAGATTGAAAAGGAGCGACTCGTCGGAAAGAGTGCGAAGATCTCCCGCGGAAACGGACTATGTTAGAAAATCGAGACAAATACACCAGTATGAGGTACATGAAATTCAAGAGGATGATCCTCATCCGGGTGTGACGTATGAAGAAATGCTCGCCGCAGGCGCTGAGCACCACAACGTTTATGCAGCTCCAGGGGCTGGGAAGTCAGCTAGATACTTAAACAGCAACCCAAATGAAGGTCATAACACATTAGGCGTACATGATATACCGTCACAACCACACGCCCAAGCAGTAGCACCAGCTAAGCTAGGTCAGAACGGTCACGCAAACCCAGCTGTCCCCGCAAATACAAGGCACTCCCCAGACAATTTTGATGGTGGCTTCGTGGCTGTCTCCGGTGGTGAACCGCAACCACAAGCTGAGACACATCTGACCGAAGACCAAGCGCCAGCTGCCGGTCAACACTATCCACAGAAACACCATGGGTTCCACCGTGGAGGCGGGCATCAACACCAAGGCGATCACTACGGCGTACATGGTGGAAAGGTACGTAATTTTTTTTTAACCATTGACATAGAAATTATCACATAGAATTATTAAAAAGTGCGGGTAATTTTTTATTTTGTTTATTTACTTCAACTTTAGTAGATTATATTTTATGATCTAAATTAACTGTCGCTAAATTGTTTTATTAGCTATAAACATAAAAAATCCGTTTAAGTAGCTATATAATATTTTTTTCATTTTATATGATATCTGTTCTATAGTATTACGGGTTTGAGTAAATAATTTTTACGTTTTTAACAAATCTGAATATGCCATAATTTTATTTTTATCATTTATTAACAGAAAATAATTAGTTACAAGTTTTGCATTATCTGTGTACACATTTGCTTAATGTTTTTATATAATTGTTTTGTAAATTTAATCTATAAAAACAATATCCATATTTGCAAAAACATAAATATATATAATACATTTAAATAATTCAAACCAATAACATTTTGCTGTAACATAGCTTTAAATATATGAGATATAATATTACAATAATTATAAATATATAATTATAACTCATTTATAATATGTTGGTATATGTGTGTATGTATGTGTGATTTATTTACAACAATTTTGAATGAAATCTCTTGTTTATACATTATAGGTGCCAACATGGCAAATACAAAAATATACTTATTTTATATATATACAAAATACAAAAAAACAGTAAGTTGTTCTTTTGGTTACGACGAATTTATTACATGATTTAGTTGTTTAGTTTTATTGTATTTATGTGTATGTAGTATATATGAGTATAAATAGTAGTATATTTATGAATGTGTATGTATGTATGTGTGTGTGTCCGTCGAAATGTCGTCACTGTGATCCGCGGTCCACGTTCGTTCTTGCTGAAATACCAGCGCCAGGTGCTCCAATAGAACGCCTGGCATATGCTGAGCATGTAACATTTTATGACACTTGTTATATTAAAATTATTTTGATCAATGATTAACTAAACTAAAAATATCTAAGCGTACCATTCGTTTTTAAACAAAACATTAATTTTTTTCTTTAAATTATTGTTCAAGAAAAGTAATTTTTATCACTGAATACTAGGGATTCTTTACTGTAAACCAAAAACAAAGTTATACAATTATTGATTGTAATATTTATATACAAATGGCGGTCTTACTGCTAATAGCTATTTCTTCCAGACAACCGTAGGAGGAACAAAATGTTAAAAAGATAATTTGATATAGGTTGTCATTATCGTGTAAAAAAAATGTATAAATAAACAAAGTTAATAGCCATAAGCGAAAATATAAGTATATTTACTTATTCGTAAATAATAAACGTATAAATAAAAGATACAAAGATATTTATAAAGATTTTCAAGAAGACAAGCTTTTTAAAAATCGGGAAGGACTTATCTTGTCTCACCTCCAGCGGCGACAAATTCCATAACCGAACTGCCTATATTGTGATAGATTCGTCAAAGAATTTGGTATGATGAGCAGGCATTTTTAATATTAAATTTTCAGATGTTCTCAAATACCTCGAATTTACATAATTTTCCTTAGAATTTTGATATATTTTTTACATATAATTGCCTTAATTGATAAATAATACAATAGAAAGTACAAATAATTTATCAATTCTTCCATATATTTTAAATCACTATGTCTTCATTAACATAAAAATAAAAACCCTTATGCCTTAAACCCAGATATTCAGACTGATCGATTCGGGAATCGAATTCGCGACCCGTGGTTTCGAAACCAAACAATCTTTCACTGCATCAACGCATAATAAAATTGTAGTGCACCAAAATACTTTTAAATAAATAAATTATTTTTAATAATTTCAAAAAATATTCTAAGCCTTGAGTAAATAAGCTTACTTTTGACTTTTCCCGCCAACTTACATCTGTGACGTTGTGTTTTTATTTCATTTTCGTAATCTTATATTATTATCAATTATATTGTATAATTATTGTGGTATATTATACAATATAGTTTGATTAAAGCGAATAAGTGATATAGAATAAATGCGTGTATCGTGACTTTTTAAGTTGACTGAAAAGTTCATAGAAGGTTTTGGTAGAATAGCCGCCATTTTATCAAGATGTTACGTGATAAGCTGACTAGTTATATTTCAAGAGATTTGATGTTATCGTATTTTACTTGACACTGGCATAATAGTTATAACTAATTGCTATCAAAAAACAAACAGAAAAAACTATCAAGATACTGTAGTTCAATTTGTATTTTCTTATAAAAGATTGGAAACCACGAACAGTACAAAATAAATTTTAAATAGTATAAAAAGACAATAAACTGTGTCTGTAAAATTATTCTATTAAGTTTCAATATCCAAGTTATATAGAGAGCACTGTATTTAATTATAAAAAGCAAATTGAAATACTATTGATGTTTTAAATTTTCATTAACAATTTATATTGAATTATTTCGTAAAGTATTCTGTAATATTTGATTCTTGCTACAATGCCGATTTGGTTCGAGACTATTGCACATTATTTTTAAACGGATAACTATAAATATTTTAACTAGAACTAAATTTGACCGTCGGTTAAACCAATATTGTTAAAACATTCAGGATAAAATACGAAAGTTTGTGAAGAATCTTCACAGCTATTTTACCCAGGAAAATATTAATAACTTTAAATATTACGGACACAAGGGAATTATTGGGAGCCATCTTGTATTATTACATTTCTTTCTTCTTTCTAATCATTGTTAGATTTTTTTATGGTGAAAGTGTCATTATGGGAGTGGGAATGAGAGGGGGAGGGGTAGAGGGAGGGAGAGGGGTAGAGGGAGGGGGAGGGTGTTGGGCCTCCGGAACTCGACCGCTCACCGTACGAAGCGCGATAGCTAAGCTACCACTCAGACGCCGGTTTTCTGCGGAAGTGTGATACTTCCTTCTTGACAAAGTATTCGTCCGCAGCGTGGCTCTACCACTATCAGTCAGTTATCTGTATACCATCATTATCAAAGTCTTTTCTATTGTCTCCATTTTGAGTTAGCACACAACATGCCAGGGGTAGTCAACCTTTTTACATCTCCCGTCCAGTTCTAGTCTAGTCAAAACAAAACGTCCTCCGAACTATCCTGGGCCTAACCAAAAGAAATGATGGCAATTGGCGAAATGGAAGAAATGCCGAAATCGAGCATCTGGTGGCCCAACCCAGTATGATCGGAGAGACTAAGGCTCACCGCGTTCACCGTTGACTGGGCCATCGCGCAGTCAAGAGAGCGTATGTGGGTCGCCCAACTAGACGACGTCCTGTCGGGTGCCCCAGGTACATCTGGAGAGACATGGTAGAGGATGACTTGCGCAACCTTCAAATCTGCAACTGGCGGGAGGTGAGGCAGGACAGGGTACGGTGATATAAGATCTGTTCGGAGACCAAGATGCACATTGAGTAGCTCCGCCAACAAAGTAATTTAGTTAGTTGTGTCTTAGTTATGTTGTGTTAATAGTAAAATTTTCCAACCCCACACCGGTTTTACATGGATACTTGTTAACTAGCAGCATTGTCTATTTTCTCCGGTATAGTCCACTATTAAAATTGGAATTCCCACTTGTGGACGTTAAGAATCAGATTAAATTAATATTTAAATCGGGTTAGGCTTATTACATATATCACATTATACTTTAAACTTATGGGCTCACCGGATGTCATTTTATCGATATTTAAGGTCAGATAAAGGACATTAATTAATTTTAAGTTGATATATTGTTTTAATCGATGTGAGAATGTATTTTTTGCATATAGTCACGCCTGTCTCCCTGTAGGGTTATGCAGAGACCACAGATCTCCATCCGCTACGATCCCGACACACCTTCCTTGCTTCCTCCACACTCATCCATCTTTTCATCCATCCTTCCTCTCACATTCATCGTAGCGAAATGGCTCTCCGTTCGTCGCTTCTCGCTTATTATTATTTAAATAGAGCTTGTTAAAAATAAGCCACTTTCATGGTATACAGACATATAGGTGGTCTACTCGATTAGACTAAGATTTGCTGTGTATCAACTAGACTGTGTGATCAACCGTATCTATACTTCTTCATAAACTTGATATTGAATCGTATTGCACATTGAATTCAAATAGCATCACAGATAAGAGTATGTGTGTATGTATGTGTGCGTGACTGTGTGTGAATGTGTGTATCTGTGTGTTAGTGTGGGAATTTGTGTGTGATTGTGTGTGTATTTGTGTGTGCTATGTGCGTATTTGTGTGTGTCTGTGTGTGTATATATGTGTGTCTGTGTGTGTGGGTCTGTGTGTGAGAGTGTGTATATGCTAAAACTAAAAGGCATTTTCTCCATCGAATGGAATAAATATAACAATTTTTCCTCCCATTTTCCAAGGAAGAATTAAGATGCACTGTCTACAAAAAGTACCTACATTGATAAAAAAAACCTAAATTTTGTTATTAAAACATAATTGAGTGTCGACCGAGATTTGAATCGAGAACCTTTCGCTTGAAATACAGATACTCTAACCACGGAACCAAACGTCAAGTAGTCTGCGCAAATATATAGCAACAATAATTAATTCCGTCAAATGTCTTAATTTAAACAGTTATTAATTACTGTAATAATGTTCACAACGCCAACGGTTTCGAAGATGTTAAAGTCTTAATGCATATACATATATTATGTATGTGTTTGTGTGTGAATTGTATGTGTATGTGTTTATGTGTGTGTATTGTATTTCGTATTAGAAATACTATATAAAACGAACTTATGTTTTATCATATAAAGCTCAGTTTGGGATAATATCAAACTAAATCTTTCCTAGACGCCTGTTACAACAGTATGTAATTCATCATGTATTAACTTCTAGCAACGGGATTAACAATCGATATATTTGTGTCAGCGTTCGAGAAACAATTTGTTGAGTACCTACTTTAAAGAAGATATACGTAGAAATGTACATATACATGTATGTAATTTTAGATTTAGATATATAATATCTGTATACATCAAGGTTGATTAATGGAGTCAGGCGTTACTTTGCGGAAGTCCATCACTATGTGGACAGTTAGAACTTTTACTTAGCTAAGATCCGCGACATGCGTTAATAGTGAAAGAGCCACGCTGCAGACGAATACTTTGTTAAGAATGGCATATAATTTGTCTGTAGCATGAATGGGACGGCTCGCCCGGGGAAGTACCACACTCCCGAAGAAAACTGACGTCTGGTTGGTAGCTTACCTACCTCGCTTCGTACAATGTATTCGGGTGAGTACCGGAGGCCCAACACCCCTCCTATCCCTCTACCCCTTGCCTTCCATTTCAACACTTTCCTTAAAGATTGGCAACGCTTTCGTACTGCCTATGACCCTGCGGAAGTCTATAGGCGGCGTCGATTGCTTTCCATCAGGTGAAACGTGTGTGCGTTTGCCTTCCTATCTCATAAAAAAGCAAACAAAAACAGAAAAATTATAATGTGTGTTTTCTACTGGAAGAAGTCGATTTACGAGGAGCTCAAACTAAATCTTACTAAAAAAACGGCCGTCAGCAACTCTCCACCTCCCAACCACTATCAACAACACCCGGAAACTAATCTATAGTGGTAAAAAAAATTAGTATCGTAAGGGATTTGAACCCAGTACTGTAATCTGAGAAACACGATCAACGACAAGTCTAGCTGTGTTTAGCCAAACAGCGATCTGACAATCATAATAAATATAACCTAAAATAAACAATAAAGTTATAGTGACACTAAGTTATTATTATATATTTATTTATTTATACAATAAGTTTCCTGTTCCTGATGTATAGAATAGAAATTTCAAACAAAAAACATCGTCATTGTGAAAGAAGTCAAGTTTTTAAACAATACTCCGGATGTTACTCAAACAATACGTTGTTGTCCACAATTTTCTTCGCTGACTTTTGCGGAAACAGAAGGAGCTATGGATAGAAAATATTCATTCCAAATTGCTATTACACTAAAATTATTTATAACTTATTGCTTCAGTCTCATTTTAACTCCTACTATTCGTTCCAACTTTCCTTGTGTATCTTGGTCAAATTTTCAATCATTAAGAAAACATTCTGTCATCCAATCAAGTTCAAATACATTTTTTTAAACTTGTAGTGATTGTGGTACACTTGATGTACTCTTTCTTCTATAAATATTCTTTACGTTCTTTTAATTAGGAATTCAAACTTAACTACTACTTTCAATCAAGGAATATTCGACTTATAACCTAATATAACTATTGTCGAATATTCTTTGTTCAAAATTGGTAGTTAAGGTTGAAATTCTAAATCTGCTATCGTACACCTTCACAACGTGCCTAAATTAATATTTTAAAACATCGGAGGCAGTCACGAGGACTGCCGACAGAAGTGAAAACTTAAAACTGTGTTTTAAAATTTCAAACTAATTGAAGATTAACTGATGATGAAAAAAATTAAAATTTCATATTTTTTAATTATAGTATATAAGGCAACAAGAATAAATATATACATGTATATATGGTTTATTTATTAGTTAAAACACATTATGGTTTCGTAAACTCAGTATAAAATATAAATATAAATTAATGAATATAACAACTAATATATACTACAGCATGTTGCTGACGTGAACCCACAGATTTTTTCTCTACCCATAGCCGTATAACGCGCCTGTAGAAAGTTTCACTTCAATAAAATTCCTTAATAATACTTTCAGGGTACAAAAGGATCCCAGAGCAATTATTACTCGGACAAGGGAGCTAAGGGATTCAAGAAGGATGAGAACCACCGCAAGGAATATGAAGAGGCAGCGGGGAAGAAACACAAGCACCATGACCACGCCGGACACGAGGGTAGCCATGAAGAGGAGGCTCATGGAAGCAGAGGATCAAATTTTGCCGAAAAGAAAGGGCACAAGAAGGGGCACAAAACTAAAGGTTAGAAAAAAGTTTTATTAAAGAGTGAGACATAGAAATTTTTATTTTATTTTATGTTAGATATTATAATTAACGTATAACCAAAATAGAAAACATCAAATAATATTCGGCTCCTTTTTCTGTGAGCCCAAATAGCCTAAAAAGCAAAAGGCCATCTCCTTTTTATGCTACTTCCTTTTAAACCTATTTAGGCTTTTTCCTTTTTAGGATATTTAGGCTATTTCCTTTTGAGTCTATTTATGCTATTCTGTTTTTTGACGCTTTTGAATAAAAAGCTTTTCGATATCATGAATTTCAAACGTTTTTTTCTTTTTTTATTTAATACTTTATTGTACAAATAAAACACGACATACAAGAATTAAAAGGAAAGAAGATGTACAAAGGCGAGCTTAACTCAAAATTGAGTTTTCTTCCAGCAAACCCAGGAGTGAAAGAGAGATAAGATAAGCTGTGAGGATATAAGTGTACAACAACAAAATATAATAATAATATACATATATATATATATATATATATATATATATATATATATATATATATATATATATATATATATATATATATATATATATATATATATAAAAATCATAAAATAATTATTTTGAAAACTTGAAAAGCACATACTTATTAGCAGTTGTTTTTTTATTTTAGTATAATATTATAGTGGCAAATATCTTAAGTAGGATGGTAAAATATCGTGACGTGGTAAAAATCTCACGGTTAAAACATTATTTTCTATTAAAAATAATAATAAAATATGTAAGCAGAGGATCAGAGAGCGAGTCTCGGTTAATCTCTGGAAATAAAGCCGGTGTCACACCGGGCGGTGTAATGCGTGCGACAAGTTATTTTATGTAACAATCGCTCCGCTTTCACTCGACCGCAAAACGTTATATTTTCTCGAATAATGGCCGCGTAATTCGAAGGTCTCAGCCTCGTGGAAATGTCATTAAGACACTATTATACGGTTGTCGGTAAGTACAGTGTTTTGGTCGGTAATGCGGGAACTATTTAGATTAAATATAATACTATATATAATATATAGTATAGCCGCGCTGCAGACGAATAATTTGTCATGAATGGCATAATATTTGTCTGTAGCATGAATGGGCCGGCTCGCCCGGGGAAGTACCACACTCTCGCAGAAACTGGCGCCTGAGTAGTAGCATACCTACCGCGCTACGTACGGTGAGTAGCCGAATTCCGGAGGCCCAACACCCTCCCCCCTCCCTCTACCCCATCCCCCTGTGGGAGTAGGAATTCCTACTCCCACAATGACACTTTCCTTAAAAGTCGGCAACGTTTCCGCACTGCCTATGGCGCTGCGGAAGTCTATGGGCGGCGTTGATTATTTAAAGCAAAAAATTATTTAATCTGATCGAAACGAAGCTCTGACAGTTCGATCTAAAAGCGAACCTTTTCCTACTCTCTCTTCCCATTGTTCTTCGTCTTTCTTCCACATTAACTTTTCCAAAGCACACCACGCAACTATAATGTTATACATACATACGCTTGTTTCCCGTAGGGTAAGGCAGAAATCACATATCTCTTGGATTAGATCTCGGCAAACATTCCTTGCTTCCTCTACACTCATCACTCTCTTCATGCAAGCTCGCCTGTTAAGGCTACTCCTGTAAAGGCCAGGTCCTTTCTTAAAAACTTCGGCAATTTGGTCAAGATGTGTTTTCCTTGGTCTTCTCCTACCGACCTTTCCATCCACATCCGGAACGTAATTTTATTTTATCAGTTGTATGTCATCTATCTTCTTTATGTGATACTATATTAAAATCAGGATGATTGCTAACTATCATGGAAATCTGTATTAATTTGGTTTGATATTTAAACAAGCGTGCTACAATAGACAACAAAATCTATACTAAATCGAATTTGAAACCAAAACTAATTTTCTCTTCTAATTTCAAATGACCCTAACTAATTATCACAATCACAGTAGAATAAGTCACGAGATTCACGGCCCTCAATTCTTATAACGAGTCTAATCAGGCTTAAAAAAATTTCATGCTTTCACAAAGCCGCCATGGGAATTGAAATCTTACCTTTATAATTAAGCGAATCTTTTTACTTTCTTTTTTAAATATGTACCTACTGGAACTACATTTAAATTACCGTTTTATTTTATAGGATAGGAAGGCAAACGAGCATGCGTGTCGCCTGATGGAAAGTAATCCACGTCGCCCATCGACATTGGCAGTGTAAATGCTGATGCAAACGCTTCCGCGTTGCCGGCCTTTAAGAAAAATGTAGGCTTTATGGACAGTCAAAAGTTTTACTTAGCTAAGATCCGCGACAAGCAAAACAATAACAGAAAATTAAATAATAATGTGTGTTTTTCCGTTGGGTTAAGTGGATTTATTTGGAACTTAAACCAAAAACTTACCGAAAATCGGCCATCAACTCTCCACCCACCAACCACTAATACACAACACCAAACACACACTATCACTTTTCCACCTTGTAAACGACACGTGTATCGCCCAATACGAGGCATCTTCAGGAATAGTAGACTCTACGGAAGACAAGCGAAAAATCTTTTTCCACTTTATGGTTACGCTTGTCGCGGATAGAAGCTAAGTAAAACTTTTGACTGTACACATAGTGATGGATTTCCGCAAAGTAACACCTGACTCCATTCATAAATGTAGGCTTGTTTTTTAAAAGTTCCAATATCGTATCGGTTCCGAAACACTGATGCAGGTATCTAATTCCACAGGGTAGTGGTGCGTGGACATAAGTTTCTGGAAAAACGCACCGTACTTGATCGTCATTTATACAGATGGTGGGGACTAATTTTTAAACTTTTAAGTAATAATAACACATTTTATATACATTGTAATATGAAGCAAGTTAAACGAAATTATTATTAAATATATACTCTTACCTCTCAACATGCACACGATCACACACACACACACACACACACACATATATATACACACACACACATACACACACACATATATACACACACACGCACACATGGATTTAGTTTTAAATAAATAAATAATCGTTATCCTCGTTATGTGTGAGATTATACATTTGAATTCATACACATTACGCATTACATTGTGAAATGAAGAAGAAAAAAACAGAAAAGAGGATATCTGCGAAGTTTCTTTCGCCGTTTTTTCTCCCTTCAGGAGAACCTCATTAGTAAAAACTTGATTATTGGCGGGCTATAAATAAATAGTTATTTCTTGTATCGAAAATACGTAAAGAATTAAAATTTTAAACTGCAGGCTACCACAACAAGTACCACAAGGACGAGTTCCACAAGGAGCACAAGTTCTACGATGACTTCCATAAGAGCGGGGAGCACCATCGCTATGGCAAGTTCAACGCCAAGCACGCCAGCAACGAGAGCGGCAAGAAGAAGGCCCACCACGTCAACGCCGGACACGACTTCATGGAGCGTGGCAAGAAGGGATACAGGTGGGTAATATGTTATGAATCAAAATGTGTGGACAGTCAAAACATTCTACTTAGCTAAGATCCGCGACAAGCAAACAATAGCAGAAAATTAATAATGTGTGTTTTCCTGCTGGACGAAGTGGATTTATTTGGAACCCAAACCAAAAATTTACCGAAAAACGGCTAGCAACTCTCCACCCACCAACCACCATACGCAACAACAAACACACACTACCACTCTTCCACCTTGCAAACGACACGTGTTTCGCCTCAACACGAGGCATCTTCAGGTATAGTAGACTCTACGGAAGACAACCGAAAAGAGAATGAAAATGTGCATTAAATTTTTCAAATTTAATTCTCTTTATTACAAAGACTTTCCAAACTAATATATACTGGTTTTTTCTTTATTGGATAGTAATGTAAACGAGCAGGCTACCCATAAACATTACGGGGGGGAGCGCGGTAGCTAAGCTACCACTCAGACGCCAGTTTTCTGCGGGAGTGTGGTAATTCCCCGAGCGAGCCGGCCCATTCACGCTACAGACAAATAATACGCCATTCTTGACAAAGTATTCGTGTGCAGCGTGGCTCTATCACTACGTAACATACAAATGTATATTCCGTAGTAGTATATATAGAGTACATACAATTGTAGTAAGTAACAACAGAGTGTCCGATGGCAGAATTAGGTTATAGATCGAATATCAATAAACGCACGTTTACTGATTATTTTTTAACCAATATCGAGAGAACATTCTGCTTTCACTTCACTCACACGGTTTCCACAAGAAGGCGCCAAGACTCACACTGCAACGATCTTCATCATGGTCCTGCAAGCTTCGTGATTTCTATTTCTTCTTTTTCATCCTCGAGATTAACGGTATATCGATGTCACTGCTTCAATTCCAATAGTGTGCCCAATGTGACGGTCCACATTTCGATGAAAAAATTAAACAAAACTAAACAAAGCATTTTATTTCGTAAAAGTTATTGCTATATTAGTATCGCTTTAGTACAAGAAGGACTTTCCAAACTAATGTATTATATTAACTTGACGTATCATATTTACTTTATTTTATGTTTTAATTTATATATTTATTTGTTTAGTAATTCTATTCCGTACTTATAACTACATAGAATCATTGGAAACAATCTACTAAAACCATAGCTCATGATGCAAGGAATATTAAGTAGAACTTTGTCTATCCTTTAACTTTGCTAGTACGTTTAATCAACCAATAAAAAATTACGTCATTTCTTTAGAAATACCTAGATTTATTTGTAATTTTTGTGTAAGGCATACTCTAACAGGTGTTGGTTGAATCACCAGCGCTGTAGTTAACTAACTACAGCATTAAAGCTGAGCCAAGGCCTATTTCATTTGCACATTAATGTTCATTTTAAGTTATTCCGAAATTTGCTCTAATTTTTAGTTTAATTTTTTTTCATTGTTACTTTTGATGTTGTTTGTATGGTGCTTTGAATAAACTATTATAGTTATCTGTCAATCTATCTATCCACAGCAACAAAGGTCACTTAGATGCTGATCACAAAGGTTACCACGGCAAGAGTGGTCATGAAGACCACAATGAACACCACTCGCAGCATGGCAAGAAGGGTGGCAAAGAAGGTGGATCCCACTGGGGCTACGCTCACAAGAACTAATACTACTTATCCGCGATTTAAAGACTTAAAAAACTATTGTTGAAACATTTGTATTTTTATATCCCACTTAGTCTTTAGGTTAAAAAGATCAAAGATGGCCGTTTTGTATGGTGAAACTGTATTTTCTTACGATTCAGTTTCTTATTTTTAAGCTTATAAGTCATATTTCCATTTAAAGCTATTTATTCTAAGAAACTATTTACTAAACTTTTTTAACAAATTCTTTATTAAAAACAGAGGTTTTATTGAAAAGTAATAAATACTAATGCGTTAAAATATGGGCCATCCATGTATTCCATCACACGAGTTTCATGACTTTCTAACATCCTCCGTCCTTGTCACACGTCACATTTATGTGATCCTCTCCTACCCTGGTGTGGCGTCACAAATTTTGCAGTTTTACATCCAGAAATTTTTCAATTAAAACACCAAAAGTTGAAAGAAAGCCCTTTTATACATTGCCACTATTTTGTTTCTTTCGGAATTATATTCGTAGTTTAGTAAAATCTTTGTTAGCAACACCGATCTAGTTGTCAGATAAATCGCTTACATGTTGAGTTTGTTGTTATAGTTATCCATTGCAATGTTATTATTATTAAGTAATTTTATTCTTATTTAATGGAGTTTAATTAACGTACTTAATATTAATGCTAGTTATATAAATTTTATCCTGTTTTATACCTTTTATCCCGGAGAAGTAAAAATAGTGTCGTAAAATTTTAATATTATATCTTATATCACAGTTAATATAAAATAAAATGTTTTAAAATATATTGTATCCTAATTTGTAAGTGAATATTTATGAGAACATATCCACGACAAATGTAATAATATATAATATGAATAATATGTAAAAATAGATTTGATTACAGTTATTTTAATGTTGATACTTTTTTTAATTTCTTTTCTCGTGGGTTTGCTTGTAAATTTATTTAAAATTGTTTTAATTTTTTTTTAATTTTCATTAAATATTATTTAATTTTTAAGTATTATTTTGTTAACTAATAAATTTTATTGTTATATCAAAGCTAGTAAAACAAGTGTCACTTAATTGATAGAGCTTGATACTTATATATTTGACTTTGCTGGCTGATACCATAATTACTTCCATACGTCTCAACGCTAAGCAAATTGAGTGAGAAATTACTAACTTTATTTTAATTACAATCAGTAGTATTGTTTAATCGATAAAAAGGCTCATGCTTGAATTAATGAAACAATGTATTACTTACCTTCACATTTTTTTTTAGAAGTTATATAAAAACGCCATATTTCTGTGAATTTTGAATAAAAACAAGAACATTATTATAATAAGTATGCAGTTATTGTACTTATTTTTAGCTGTAAATAAAAACAATATTGTTAAGTTGTTCATTTATTTTTTAAATACAACCTTTATTACAATTTGCTTACAATATGCTATTTATCTAAAGTACAGGAAGTAAAGCTGCTGCTTTATTTTACTTGAGATATTTTCGAATTCTCAGTTGAAACTACAGATACATTGTTTAGTTTTAATATTCACACACTTGTTATGTTTCAATATAAACTTGAGTTTCAATTTTATTGAATCATCCATTTGTAATAGTACATTTCTTTTGTTTGTGATTAATCTATACTATAGTTGAATCCATGTTATTTAATTTTGCTCAAAAAATTAATATATAGATTTAACATATACAACTTTTTTTAACAAACTAATTTTGATTATAAAAAAATATTTGCTTGTTTAATCTGTGCAGAAATAAGATGAGTAAAGAACCATAAAAACCAGTTTATGGGTATATCATAAATTGATTTTAAACCTTTACTACTGTCCAACAAGGTAAATTCAACCTATATTTCAATATAAATAACAAGGAATATTCTACCATGAATATTCCTTGTTTAAATAGTTAAGGGATCAGACACATGTCCATATTAAATATGATATGACATGAAATTCTGAGTGATTCAAAGCAATTAAATATATTTTTTACCACTTACTAGCATCCCTAAATTACTTCCATAGACTAAATATTTATTAAAAGTAGACAATACAAAATTTTAGTTTGTTCCATCAAGTATGATATTCTTACGTATGTGACAAATACATTAAATATAATTGAAAAATTTGTAGCAATATAGCTGTTATTTTTTAAATATTGACATTACTACAAATAATTTTTACATTGGTTTTTATATATATGTATCTGTTCATTTATATATATAATCCATCTGTGTATGTCACTTATATCCTCCTAAATGGATGGACTGATTTTGATTAAATTTTTGTCTGTTGTTTGAGTCCCTGGTTTGTTAACATTTACAGTTTATTAGGTAATAGGTGGTGCTATATTAGGTTATAAGTATTTTTCTAGGTTCTAGGCCTACAATTTTTTTTTATTTTATACTAAGACAATTATCATCTGACCAGACTTGTTTCTGACTTGGTGTATCAATTTTGTTCTAATAATATTGCGGTTTACAAGGCTCCTCCCTTGGCTTCGAGATGTCGATGAACTTGGTATAAATAGCAACGGTGTTGTGAGGCCGCCGGGGGAAGAACAGACGTTTTCCTGCGTAGTCCACGTACTCCGAGTAGTCCATCGACCACTCCCGCTTCATGCCACACTTTTCGCAGCACTTTGCACTGAAATTTTCCAAGAATAATAAATTTGCGTTAAAATGGCATGTGATTTTTTTTTGTGAACACATCTAAATGATCACCACCCACCATTCAAACCAGTATGATAGTTTAGAAATTTTTTTTTCAATTCAGGAGAAACGACTACCCAGTACTGGTTTTAAAAGGGCTGATTAAGACAATGATACTTAAATTTTAAGGGATATCTCATCTCTCAGCATCTTTTATTATTTTTACCGTGGGGAGTGCTCCGAGGAATTATTCATTTCATCGGAACATTCAAAAAAACATGCCTACACTTTTCTTAAAGGCCGGCAACGCTTCTGCACTGTCTATGAGCAGCGTTGATTGCTTTCCATAGGGTGACACGCCTACTCGTTTGCCTTCGTATTCCATAAAAAAACTATAATTTCTAATAACTGTTGAAATATTTTTAACTATTCTAATTAATCTAAAAGTGTTTGTATTAGAAAAGTGTGGTTCACATTGCTAATGTAAAGGTGGAATCAAACTTGTAAACCTTTAGATTAAAAACTTAACTCCTATCCAATAGGTATAGTGCAGCTTAAATGAATGATTGATATAGAACGTAGTTATATAAGTTGGACTTTTCCCGCCAACTTATATCAGTGACGTTGTGTTTTTATTTCATTTTCATAATCTTATATTATTATCAGTTATATTGTTTAATTATAGTGGTGTATTATACAATATAGTTCAATTAAGTGTGTGTGTGTGTGTGTTATAGTTCAGTCAAGTGATATTAAATAAATGCGTGTATCGTGACTTTTAAAGTTGACTGAAAAAGTCCATAGAAGGTTTTGGTAGAATAGCCACCATTTTATCAAGACGTAACGTGATAAGTTGACAAATTATATTTCAATAGATTTCATGTTATCGTATTTTACTTGACACTGGCATAATAGTTAAAATTCATTGCCATTAAAGAAAAGAAAAAGTATAAGTTAACCGATGTTACCATCTTTCATATATGATCATTAACAATAAAAAATAAAATGAAACAGTTGTATGTTGTCTTTCAACAGTAAGACATTTGTGCAAAATAGAATATTCTAAAATTATTTACATTTTTTTTATAGTGAAGCAGATAAACGAACATGCGGGTCACCTGGTGGTGAGTGATTACCGTCGCATTCACAACGCTGGAAGCGTCTTAGATCCGTTGGCTGGTAACGCATCTAATTTTACGATAATATACGCTCGTATCTTGAATGTCCCTATGTCATATTTACATGGGAACAACGCAGATGGTAAGCCTTTCCACATTTGCACAGTTCGAGGTAGAAAACTGCGAATAAACTGGATGATAGTGGACGGGTAGTCCCAGGAGATAGGGATGGAACCTATTTCTATCCCTACATTCAAAAGCATGCATGATACACAAGCGTGTCGCCCGATGAAAAGAAATCAACGACGCCATAAACATTAAAAACGCCAAGGTTATTACAAAAACGTCCCCGGTCTTGAGGGAAATGTTACTTACGCGTGATGGTTCACAGCTATAATCTGGGTTAGTGGGTATCCCAAATCTGATGCGTGGTCGAGCGCGGTCTGCAGAAGCAAAGTGCCCACGCCCCGACCAGACACTTCAGCGTCCGTCGCTAGAACTTCGACCTGCAGGTAATGATATAGGTCATTGTCTGTTCGCGAAAACACCGATTGGTGGATGGTATTTGTGGCAGAAAAAATGAAAGGAGTGCGTCTTAGTCTATATCTAAATCGGAAAAAGAGGCCGATAAGTATAATGTTCGTACAGTGGGAAAAAAGTATTGTCAGTGCCATCAGATCACTAAAGCAATGATCAGCAACTCACGGTCCATGACTATATTGTAACCGACTCTTATAACTTAAATATCTTTTTCATCATGTGTCATATCCATCCTGAAGGTCGGCGACCATTTGTCTGTATCTATCCCTATCCTCCTGCAGAAAAATATTATGCCATTCTTGACAAAGTATTCGTCTGCAGCGTGGCTCTACCAGTATTAAAATTACTTTACAAATATACTACATCGGGTTAACTACGGCTACTACTCCCCACCAACTCCCCATTTGACACAGCATCCCCTTGATACACTGTCATTACTCTTACAACCTCATAAATGAAATCGACGCCGTATTTTTCCATCAATCTGGAGCTCTTCAGGCAGTGGGCGATGAAGAACATTCTGGTTCGTTCTGGAACGCTTGAAGTGTTGAGCGCCCACTCTTCGAGCTCTGCAGTAGCCCAGGGGTACACTTTGTTCGCAACACTGACGCCGAGCAATTTGTCCTCGCCAGTCCGCGGGATTTTCTCAAAGGCTAGAAAACGGTCGCCTGTAAAGGAATGTTAACTCATTCAACTACGACTTTAACTAGTTTATTGGTAACTAGGTTATTGAAATCAATCAATGAACTTGTGTTTTTAACTTATCTAGAACTAGACACTTTAAAGAGAATTACGTATCTGTTATTTTCACTCATTATTTTACAAATTTCAGGTGAACATTAAACAACTAATTTTCTTTCACAGTTTAAACAAAATTTATACCATCCCTACTTTACATATATTATACATCAATATCAGCCTACGGCAGTCCACTGCTGGACAAAGGCTTCACCAAAGGCGCGCCACCTAGCCCGATCTTCGGCTACACGCATCCAGTCTCTGCCAGCCGCCTTGCGCAGATCATCGCTCCATCTAGCAGGAGGGCGTCCCATATTATATTATATATTATACATATGTATGTATAATATATAGAGATAACTTTGTATTAATGGATATATTATTATATATATTTTTGAACAGCCCAAAAATGGGAATGTGCGTGCTCAGCAGTGGAACATCTGCTGAGCACGGACTCCATTTCTGGAGGAACGGACAGCACGTGTCCAGTACGGATTGGCGAGGATACCAGACTCTGAATAAATATCACTGGGCTATACATATATTTATTTCGATGTGGGATCGAACCCGCGAGCCGTGAGGCCCTCACTCAATAGTATTTATACCTATTTTTATCTTTATCAACACAAAGGTTGAGTGACGGAGAATGCCTTGCGACGATAAGTCCGCCTTTTCACCAAAAATTGTACATTAAGAATAAATAAATACGGTATGTTCCATGGGATACGCTTTAAGATTAGCGTATCTCATGGAACTAAACTAGTGACTTAGCTATTACGATAGTGTGGTACTATTCACGCATCATATTAAATCTGGCATATAATCTGTCGTGTAATCTCTAATATTGTCCAGTCTGGCTACAATAAATGTTAATGTTGTATCCGCCCTTAAATAGGGTTACATTTTATTATGTTGTGCGAATTAATTATAATAGAATAATGTAATCTCTGTGACTCCTGTTTATGTCAAATTATCTTTTTTTTATTTATTTATTTATGTACCAAATAAATAATAATCAAAGAGATCACTTGTTACTTGGTAACAAAAATGAGAAGCGGGAAATAAAGTGTGTTTTCGTAGTAATCAATCAATCAACAGCCTGCAACAGTCCACTGCTAGACATAGGCCTCCCCTACGAAGCGTCACCTAGCCCGATCTTCGGCTTCACGTATCCAGTTTCTGCCAGCCGCCCTGCGCAGATCGTCGCACCATCTAACCGAGTGGCGTCCCACAATACGATTACCGAGACGCGGTCTCCACTCCAGTACTCGTCTACTCCGGCGATTGTCGGATCTCCAACAAACGTGACCAGCCCATTGCCACTTTAGTTTGCTAATTCGCGAGTTTATGTCGGTGAATTTAGTTTTCGTGTTAATGAATTCTGTTAAATAGGCCAAATGATTCTTATGAATATTATTTGAATAGCAACGGTTATTATAGAGGTCAGTAGAGTTTAAATATATCAAGGTTATTAATGGAGTCAGGCGTTACTTTGCGGAAATCCATCACTATATGGACAGTCAAAAGTTTTACTTAGCTAAGATCCGCGACAAGCAAAACAATAACAGAAAATTAATAATGTGTGTTTTTCCGCTGGGTTTAGTGGATTTATTTGGAACTTAAACCAAAAACTTACTGAAAATCGGCCATCAACTCTCCACCCACCAACCACTATACACAAAGCCAAACACACACTATCACTTTTCCATTTTGTACACGACACGTGTTTCGCCCCAACACGAGGCATCCTCAGGTATAGTAGACTCTACGGAAGACAACCGAAAAGTCGGTTTCGGTTTCGGTTGTCTTCCGTAGAGTCTACTATACCTGAGGATGCCTCGTGTTGGGGCGAAACACGTGTTAAACTAAGTAAAACTTTTAACTGTCCATATATCAAGGTTTTTTTTTCTCTCCATTGAAAAAAAATATTTTTATAACACAGCAGGCAAACGAGCATGCAGGTCATCTGGTGGTAAATGACCACCGGCACGCCTCCAATAGACATCTGCAACGCCAGAAAGATCTCACATACGAATGCCCCTATGTTGTATTCACGTGGGAAAACCGCAGGTGATAAATCGTTCCACATTTGCACAGTTCGTAGCAGAAAACTGGTACTAAATCCAGTGGTGTAGCGAGCTTAACTCGCACCCGGGGTACAATACCTTTTTAGCGCACCCACCCTCCCTCCCGTTCGAAAACCATATATAATTATATGTAATATATACTCGTAAATTAATAAATAAATATCGCAAATTAATAATTCGTTTTAAAATAACAAGGGTAAACCACATTGCGTTTAAGAAACAAAATAGTGTTCTGAAACAAAGAATGTTTGTGCTTTGCAGACTGCAAATATTTATTATAACATATTATTTTATCAGACAAATCATGAAAGGAAATAATTTATGTAGATGTCATAAAGAAGTGCTGAAAGACACAGAAAGAGTCAGCCCTGCCAGTAGAAAAGACGTGCCATTTCTATTATGAATATATTATTACAGTTTGATTTAGACTATTAGTGTTTATTTTTATTTACGAATTAACATTTATTATATTACATTGGCGCTTATTTTTTTTTTAATTTATATTTTCCAAAAATCAATTATAATAAAAATAAAAATTATCCAGCATTTTTTTATTTTGCGGACATTTTGGCGCCCCTTTGTGAATAGCGCCCGGGGCATGATGTCCACTCTTGCCCCCCCCCCCCCCTCGCTACACCACTGACTAAATCGTACGGTGGTAGACGACCAGCCATGCAGAATGTAACCCGGGCAACGGTGGATAAAAAAGCTGGTGTTTTATAGAAAAAAAGTACCACTAACCGGAGTATGCATATTTCTCTGTGAGCGCATCCAGGTATGGACTATCGAGGGTCATCCAGAGCCCAACCACGCTCGGCTCCCGTGGCCAGTAATGTGTGTACAGAAACAATCGCAAAATATTCGCGTGACACTGGTTTCCACGCTCCACAATCACCTTCTTAATGTCCAAGCACTGAAATGCATCTATTATTGTAATTAAATAAAAAAAAAACATCTTGCATGACAGTAAAAAAATTAAGTGACTACATTAGACATGCATAGCGCAGATTCAAATTTGTCAACAATGGCTTATTATTTGTCTGTAGCATGAATGGGTCGGCTCGCCCGGGGAAGTACCACAATCCCGCAAAAAAACTGTCGTCTGAGTGGTAGCTCAGCTACCGCCCTACGTCCAGTGAGAGGCTGAGTTCCGGAGGCCCAATCCCCTCCCCCTCCTCTCCCTCCCATAATGACATTTCCTTAAAGGACGGTAACGCAAAAGCGCTGCCTTTAAGGAAACTGTCATTGTACTACAGTGCCCAGGTCTTTTTTTTATGGGACAGGAGGGCAAACGAGCAAGCGTGTCGCCTGATGGAAAGCAATCAACGCCGCCCATGGACAACCGTGACACCGCAGGAGTTGCGGAAGCTTTGCCGGCCTTTTAGGTATGTATAGGCTTGTTTTTTGAAGGTTCCAATGTCGTAACGGTTCGGAAAGACCGCCGAGGGTAGCTGGTTCCACAAACTGGTGGTGCGTGGAAAGAAGTTACGAGAGAAACGCACCGTAGTAGATCACCACTCATCCAGATGGTGCGGATGAAACTTTTTTTTACGGCGAGTTGTGCGGTGATATATATGATGGTGATAAACCTTTATGGGATAGGAAGGCAAACGAACAAGCGTGTAGCGTTATAAGAAAAACAAAAAATTATCATGGACTCACCGGTTTCTTGTCAGGCGGACGTAGACACATATCGCAAGCCAATCGCTTCCTAAACCTTTTGATGGAAACATTCACAGCCGATTGACGTGATGGATTTAAGAATGTGGAGGCGCCGCACTTGAGGACATTGAAAAAAGACATGTCTGTGATTAATTTTGTTTTAGAAAAATAATTATCGTTGTATATATTTATTATTATTGTGTTGTGTACATTTTTGTGAATTATTTGAAAGGCAAAATGTCAAACATGACGGACAAAGAGTGTAGAAAAGAACTGTGTCCGAATACGTCATAATCTAATTAAGTACAAATTCTATATATATGAACAAAGATTGCCATATTTTCATATGGAAAAACTTTAAACTAGAAGAAAGCATCCTTCGTTGATATTTCTCAAGAAGATCTTACACAATAACATTGACAGTCCTCATATTTTAATTTGCGTTAATTTTGCTGTACCCAGAGAACATGCACGGACGCAAAATTTTAGTTTATTTCACCAGGAAATTAAAGAATCGTTTTTGAATCCAATACCCCGCTTCGATCGTCGTGTGAACTGTACCACAAACAAATACATGAAAAGAAACAACGCTTTAGATTAGACATTCTATACGGTAGTCTGGTACAATTCATGCACCAGCATAGCTGAGTTCCAGAGGCCCAACATCCTCTCCCTCCCCCTCCTTTTCCCACTCCCTATACCATAATGACACTTTCCTTAAAGGACGGCAGCGCATCCGCACTGTGTATGGGCGGCGTTGATTGCCTTTCTATCCCAAATAAAAAACTCGCAAACACATCACCTGATGGAAAGCACTATATAGCCGCCTGATTGGTAGTTTAAGTATTGGTACACGATACGTGACTCCGGCCTCCCGAGCTACTACCGTATCACTCCTTGTCTTCCGTTGCGGTAGTATCATATCCCTATCATCCTGTCTCCAAATCCATCTTTCCTTACCCCTGTCCTTTCCTGCCTTCCCTATTCTTTTCCCTTCCTCTCCATCAATCCACGGTGTGCCGTGCCAATGGATGCGTGGCTAGGGGCGAGCTTAGTCGCAAGCGTGCCAACCGTCCAGCTTTGCTGGGGCTGACCTCCATCCTCACTTACGGTTCGTGGGATTCACTATGACGAATTTTAATAAACCTAATTTGTTAAAAAATGACGGCAGCATGGTTCGCCACCCGTCACGTCCTGATTCCCACGAGGGTGAGAAGCGACTAAAGGAGAGATATGAATGAAACGACTACGATGAATGTGAGAGGAAGGATGAAGGAAAAGATGGACAAGTGTGGAGGAAGCAAGGAAGGTGTAACGAGATCTGTGGTCTCTGCGTACCCTTACGGGAGACAGGCGTGACGATAATTTTTTGATGTACGCAAAGTTCAATAAAGACCCATAAACAAAGTCGATAATATTGGCCTGAATTAAAAAAAGCGATGACGTTTACCTTTCAAATTAAGAAAAATAAAATCGTACTGTCAAACAACAATGAAATCCTAAATTCTGAATTCACTACATTTTCTCGTAAATTTCAAGCACAGGCAATACACCAAACATGAGTTTGCACAGCAAAAGAAAATGACGAATTCGTGTTCTGCATGTATATGATATTTCATTCTCGGATGCCCCACCATGACTGCCCTATATCGTCAAATGGCGTACTCGATCAAATATTTGACACCACCCCCAGACTATTTCAAGAACCAGTTTCAAAGGAACTTCGCCGATGGACCCAAAAAGCGAAGTGGTAAAGGAACTATAAGCAACCAGGTTGTGGTGAGCTGAATAATGTCTAATTAATCCTTTGATCACTAACTACTTCGAAAGTTTCAAATTGATAACATTTCATTGTCATCTCCAGTTGATAACTATACTGTTATCTAGAACAATAATAATATATTTATACATAAATACATATAGTTACGCCTGTCTCCCTGTAGGGTTAGGTCGAAACCACGGATCTCCATCCGCTACGATCCCGACGCACCTTCCTTACTTCCTCCACACTTATCCATCTTTTCATCCATCCTTTCTCTCACATTCATCGTAGCGAAACGCCTCTCCGTTCGTCGCTTCTCGCCCTCGTGGGAATCAGGACGTGATGGGTGGTGAACCACGTCGCTGTCATTTTTAACGAATTAGGTATATGCTGAGGTAAAGCATCATAGTACTCGGGGGAGCTCGATACCGGGACGGTTGGCACGTTTGCGACTAAGCTCACCCCTAGCCACGCATTCATTGGCATAGCCGATATAGAGTTAGAGGAAGGGAAAAATATAGAGAAGGCAGGCAAAGAAGAGATGGATTTACACATGATAGGGATATGATACTACCGCAACGGAAGACGGGGAATGATACGGTAGCAGCTCGGGAAGCCGGTTTCGCGTTTCCGTGTACCAATACCATAAATCGGCAACGCTTCCGCGACTCCTGCGGTGTCGCGGTTGTCCATGGGCAGCGTTGAATGCTTTCCATCAGGCGACACGCTTGCTCGTTTGCCCTCCTATCCCATAAAAAAATACCGTATAAGCGGCTAGGCAAAGATATTCCCTTCTATCAGATGATTAATGGAGTCAGACGGTAATTTGCGGAAATCCATTACTATATGGACAGTCAGAACTTTTACTAAGCTAAGATCCGCGACATGCAAACAGAAACAGAAAAATTGTAATGTCTGTTTTCTACTAGAAGAAGTGGATTTACGGGGATATCAAACTAAATCTTAACGAAAACAACGTCAGCAACTCTCCACTTCCCAAACACTATCAACATTATCCAAACCGGTACGACATTCGCAACTTTAAAAAGCGAGCCTACACTATGGTGTCGCGGATGTCTTTGGGCAGCGTTGATTGCTTTCCTTTAGACGACTCGCTTGCTCTTTGCCCACCTATCCCATAAAAAAAAACATTCAAATAACACACGATCCTTACACTTGTATAAGACTGACAGTTGACTCTTAATGCCTCAATAGGTGGAGTGGTGCGACGAATTATATGAAGCAGACGGCCCGCGCGGCCCGGCCGCGGGACGGTACTGAACAAGTACAAACTCGCAAGCGCACCCGGCCGCGCGGGCCGTCCGCTCCATATAATTCTGCGCATACGATCTCGCGTATGTACAGCGACCGTGCCACTTGGCTGCGTGGATGCATATCATCAGGCCTTCAAGGTTCTTGTTAACTATTGACGAGTGTTAACAAGTGACGGTACTAAACAGGTACAAAATCGCACGCGCACATGGCCGCGCGGGCCGTCCGCTTCATGTAATTCAGCGCATATGATTTCATCTATGTACAGCGGCCGTCCCACTTGGCTGCGTGCATGAAAATCATCAGGCCCTCAAGGTTCTTGTTAACGATAGACGAGTGCCACCAGGTGCAGGGCACCGAGAATGAGGAGCGGACGCGAGTGAGACGCGCCCGGCCCGCGGACGCGCCGCGAGTGATGCGGTTCGTGATCCAGCACGCTGGGGACATGTGGCCCGGCCTCACCTCGCCCGCGCAGCCCTCCCGCCTGGTGCTCGCCGACTACGTGGCGAGAGCACTCGCACAAGGTTCTTCACACATAACATTTCTAGACATAAATAAATCTCATTCATTATAATATAAAAAGTCAAATATAAATAATAAGTATATAATCCATTCCATCCATCATCATCATCAACAACAACCTGCGGCAGTCCACTGTTGGACATAGGCCTCCCCATGGAGCGCCACCTAGCCCGATCTTAGGTTTCACGCATCCAGTTTCTGCCGGGGGACGTCCCACACTTCGTTTACCGAGACGCGGTCTCCACTCCAGCACTCGTCTGCTCCAACGATTGTCAATCCATTATATACTTATTATTTATATTTGACTTTATATATTTATTATTTATATTATTATTATATTTGACAGAAGTCAACTGATAGGACCGATTGGCTCTGTGGCGGGACCCTCCGCCCGCGGAGTCAATGGTCGCGGGTTCGATCCTCGCATCGGAATAAATATACATTTAAACCTATTTAGGCTTTTTCCCTTTTAGGATATTTAGGCTATTTCCTTTTGAGTCTATTTATGCTAAAAAGCTTTTTATTCAAAAGCGTCAAAAAACAGAATTTTTGACGCTTTTGAATAAAAAGCTTTTCGATATCATGAATTTCAAACGTTTTTTTCTTTTTTTATTTAATACTTTATTGTACAAATAAAACACGACATACAAGAATTAAAAGGAAAGAAGATGTACAAAGGCGAGCTTAACTCAAAATTGAGTTTTCTTCCAGCAAACCCAGGAGTGAAAGAGAGATAAGATAAGCTGTGAGGATAGATATAAGTGTACAACAACAAAATATAATAATAATATACATAGCAATACATACTATATAAAACCATACATACATATATATATATATATATATATATATATATATATATATATATATATATATAGATATATATATATATATTTCGAGTCTAGTAACCCCCCCAATCCGCATTTCTTTTCCTTTCTTCTCTATCTTTTTCCCTTCCTCTCCGCCAACCCACGGTCTACCGTGCCAAAGAATGCGTGGCTAGGGGTGAGTTTAGTCGCAAGCGTCCCGGGATCGGGCTCCCCCGGGTACTATAGTGCTTTACCTCAGCATGCGGGGTTCTGCTGGAGCTGACCTCCATCCTTTTTGCGGCTCGTGGGATTCACTAAGACGAATTTTATTATACCTTATTTGTTGAAAAATGACGGTGGTTCGCCGGCCTTCACGTTCTGATTCTTACGAGGGCAAGATGCGACTCATGGCGAGCCGTTTCGCTGCGATGAATGTGAGAGGAAGAATGGATGAAAGGATTGATGAGTGTGGAGGAGGCGAGGAGGGTGTGCCGGGAGCGTAGCGGATGGAGCTCTGTGGTCTCTGCCAACCCCTGCGGGGGATAGGCGTAAATATATAATAATAATAAAAAAATATTTAAAAAAGTAACAAAATATTTTTTTCTATTTTGTCATATGTTGGGGTTGACTTTTTTATATCACTTATTTTTCGTTATCATGACCCTTTTAATTTGGACAGGTCACTCGATGATAGCGGAGCGGCAGGAGGCACGCAACTTGTCCAAGATCCGAGCGTTGGCTCTCTCCGCAACGATGTGCAAATGGGACCCAATCATGTTGGAGAAGTGGGCCCATTGCATTCAGTGCCCCCGCTCGCAGTCCCTGCTCCTCTTCACCGCTCACTGCCTCCGAGCGCCGGCGTTGCATGACAAATACCAAGTACAAAATATTATGCAGGTAAACAAGTATTTTTTTTGTTATGTATTACATACATACTTATTAATAATATAGAACAGAATCGTAATATATATGTAATACATTATAGACAGATATATTTATTTCAATCTGCAGTAATACGGGAGACAGACAGGCTTATGTACTATATGTACTATATGTATGTACGCAGTAATATATATGAGGATATATTAAATTTTACACAACCAATTAATACATACATACATACATACATATCGTCTCGCCTGCTTCCCGTAGGTGTAGGCAGAGACCACAGATCTCTATCCGCTACGATCCCGGCACACCTTTGCTTCCTCCACACTCATCCATCTTTCATCCAGGGCGAGAAGCGACGAACGGAGAGCCGTTCGCTATGATGAATGGGAAAGGATGAAAAGATGAGTGTGAAGGAAGCAAGGAAGATGTGTTGGAATCGTAGCGGATCTGTGGTCTCTGCCTAACCCTACAGGGAGACAGGCGTGACTATATGTATGTATGTATGTATGTGTAAACAAGAAAATTTATTTACAACTGTTATTTCAGGTTATACTGATAGTGCCACCGGGGAACCAGGTGCAAAAGGAGCTCGTTCACATGCTGGTGAAGAGCGCGGTGCGCCGGGGTCAGGACGTCGGCATCTCCGTGCTGCGTTTTGACGTCAACAACGACGCCATGTCAGTATCAGAGACTTAGGTTATAGGTCGGATAATCAGTAAATACATGGTTACCGACTATTTACTGCCAATATTGAGAGAAAATCATGTCTTCACTTCAAGCGCATGGTTTCAAAAAGATGCTAGCCTCACACTGCTAGAAATAACGTGCAGCTTCTTTGTGATTCTCTCCTAAAATCGCCGAAACGGCTAATTAAAAAATTAATAAACCGTTTCGGCGATAACTCCTAGCCGTGCAGATCGCCTGATTTCACCCATAGGCATTTTTTTCCGTTGGCGTATCTCACATGTAAATATATGAAACAAACCCAACGACAATCAACCTGAAATCTAGCCACTAGTGTGCTCGACATGCTGGTCAACATTTACATGAAATAACCTAAAAAATAAAACCTGCACTTCTCTTCTTCATAAAAACTATTGAATTTTATTATGTCTCTTTTAGTTTTTTTATTATTTATGTTTGAAAATCTAGTTTATAGTTTAATCTATGAGCTGCCAATGTATGAGAGCACTAAATTTTGTCTTTGGCACTTAATAAGCACTAAAAAAAGCGCTCAATTTTGAGAGATTCTATTCATTTTGCTAGCTAGCTTTATGGATGTGTCCCTGCTAGCGCCTAGGCCCTAAGGTCTTAGGGGTGAGAACCGACCGGATACGTGGGAGTACTTCGTGTAAGCGGCCGGTGTGCGTAATGAGTTCCCTACTCTTATATGTTCTGCTGGTGAAGGGCTGTGTGTATGTGGTATTGTGTTGGTGTCGTGGGTGGATCTGAATAACGCCGTTTCGTCGTCCGGATTGTCCAGAACGTTATGCGGGCGTCGTCTTTTCGAAGCCGCGTTTACATCTGGCGAGTTATCCGTTGACTTTACTACCAGTGATTTGGATGAGACTTGCCTTCTATCTGATTTGACTTCTATCTATGATAGGTAATCCTATTTACACGTTTCAGTGCGCGAGCGCTAGATGAGCTGCACCTAAACAGGGAATGGCAAATAGCATTCGATGTACTACCGGACGCCATTAAAGAAAGAGAAGGAATCAGCGCTCAGGCCAAAGAGAAGGAACGAGGACATTTCCTAGCAGTTTACACGGCCTTCACAAAGGTTCCCATAATGAAGTAAAATTTAAAGTTTGAAACCCTAATGAAGTTACGAAATAAACACTTTAAGATTAAAATCTTTCTTATTTTATATAGCTCTCTTTATTATTTTACAACTAGTAGAGCCACGCTGCAGACGAATACCTTGCATTGAATATTATTTATCTGTGGCATGAATGGGCCGGCTCGCCCGGGGAAGTACCACACTCCCGCAGGAAACCGGCGTCTGAGTAGCTTAGCTACCGCGCTTAGTCCGGTGAGCGGTTAAGTTCGGAGGCACAACCCCTCTCCCCCCTTCCATAATGATACTTTCCTTAAAGGCCGGCGGCCTATGGGCGGCGTTGATTGCTTTCAGGTGACACGCCTGCTCGTTTGTCTTCCTATACGATAAAAAAAGCTTTTGTTGCGTCAGTTTTAACTTATAACAACAGAGATCCAGTTCGGTGCATTTTTCCCGGAACTTCATTCCATGGACGACCACTCTATTGTACCAGTTCAGTTCAGTGGTGTTTCCAAACCGGTACGACATTGGAGCCATCAAAAACAAGTCTGTTCATATCTCAAAGGCCACCAATGCATTTTCAATGCTTATGGTGTTACAGTTGTCTATAGTTGTCTATAAAAGCTTACCGAAAATCGGCCATCAACTCTCCACCCACCAACCACTATACACAACACCAAACACACACTATCACCTTTCCACCTTCTAAATCCATTTTCAGGTATAGTAGACTCTATGGAAGACAACCGAAAAGTCTTTTTTCGGTTGTCTTCCGTAGAGTCTACTATATTTTGGTTTAAGTACCAAATAAATCCACTTCATTCAGTAGGAAAACACATTATTAATTTTCTGTTATTGTTTTGCTTGTCGCGGATCTTAGCTAAGTAAAACTTTTGACTGTCCATATAGTGATGAATTTCGGCAAAGTAACGCCTGACTCCATTAATAGCTCAGCCGGTAAGCCTCGGCTTTACGATCTGATCGTCTTGAGTTCGTATCTTCCACTGGACTATTGATATAAAACATATCCTAGCACAAGCATTATTAGCTTAGTTGAAATGGTTATCAAGAATCCTAGTAATTTTGATAACATTTCTAGTTTTTCAAAAAAAAGGAACTATTTCGAAGTAATTTATTCACATAATGCCCAATTCGAAAAGCTTGTGACCGATGCTAATACATACAATCGGAGAGAAAACGGCGCATTGATTCCGTTGGCTCGGTCACCTGGAGAGGATGGGAAAGTATCGTGCAGCCGAAGAGCATACGTGGCGATATCGTTCGGTTGACGTCCAGTCGGTTGCCTTTGGGAGCGACGCAATGATCGCTGACCTGAAGCTTCGGGCAAGCAACTGACGTAAGGCAGCTCAATATCAAGACCAGTGGCAGGTTCTCGAGTCCAAGACACACCTATGGTCAATTTACCAGCGAAGTAACAAAGTAAAAAGTTAATTTAGAATAAAAATATTCCTTTTCCTAATTTGTTGAAAATGACGGCGACGTGGTTCGCCACCCCTCATGTCCTGATTCCCACGAGGGCGAAAAGTGACTAACGGAGAGCCGGTTCGCTGCGATGAATGTGAGAGGAAGAATGGATGAAAGGATGGATGAGTGTGGAGGAGGCGGGGAGGGTGTGTCGGGATCGCGGGATAGGCGTGAACATACAAAAAAAAATAAAATTATTTTTATTCTAAATTAGCCGGTAAGCCTCGGTCTTACGATCTGAAAGCCTCGTGAGTAACTTCCTCTGGACTATTGATGTGAACCATATCCTAGCACAAGAATTCTAGTAATAGCTAGCTTTTGCCCGTGGCTTCGCTCGCGTGGAATTTGGTCTGCCACATTAAGATTCGTGTATTTAAAATGATCTGCATTTTAAATAAATATATTTTTTTACGTAATAGTATAATTATATTACGACCAAAATTACACAAAATCATTACAAATTGTAGCCTATATGTTATTCTGATGTATTACCTATATTACTGTAAAGTTTCATCCAAATCCGTCCAGTAGGTTTTTCGTGAAAGAGTAACAAACATACATACATACTCACAAACTTTAGTAGGATTAAAACCATGCTAGTCGAATTTAAAACAAAAACCTCCAAGGGAATCGCTTGAGTATTAAAAGGGGCAATTGTTCAACTAGGGGAACGGAGTCCAGGGGGGGATATCCCATTGCTAGCGTCGTCTCGCCTTCTAATAAAATCGAAATAAAATAGATTGTTGTCCACAATATCGCTAAGCCTAGAACAATCGTAAAAAAACCTATAGATTTCAGTAATTACATCGGCTCTGTTAAAGATTCAGGCAGCGGTCGTTTTGCAGTAAAAGCTTTTACGAGGCCACAAATCTAGATTTGTCCCGAGGACGCCTAATCTCGTAGAAATCATAAATAAAACAAGAAACCATTAAGCGGTTTACGAGTTGCTCGTGTTTTGTCCCTCCCGCGTACAACATGGCGTTTATCGGAAAACCAACGGGCTTCCATTTATCAGAAAATAAATTATTGATGGTCGAGCGTTAAAAGTCACTAATGACTTCAGAAGCACAAATAAAATGTTGTAGGACATAACTTTGTTGTGTATATTAATTCCAAATTAGACGATGAGTTTGTCCAATTATCATACATTTATAGCGGTAGATCCATGGTAGCATCAATAGGACTTCTGTTTATCGGAAAATAAATTACTGATGGTCGAGCGTTACAAGTCACTAATGACTTCAGAAGCACAAATAAAATGTTGTAAGACATAACATTGTTGTCTATAAGTTAATATTAAAACCAAATTAGACGAAGAGTTTGCCCAATAATCAAAAATTTATAGCGGTAGATCCATGGTAGCATCAATGGGCTTTTATCGGAAAATAAATTATTGATGATCGAGCTTTACGATAACTAATGACTTCAGAAGCACAAATAAAATGTTTTAGGACATAACTGTTCTGTGAATTGATGCTAAAGCCAAATCAGAGGATATATTGGCCCAATTATGATACATTTATAATAGAGACTACTATGCCTGATTATGCCTCGTGTTGGGGCGAAACACGTGTCGTGTGCAATGAGAAATGGTGGTGGTGCGTGTTGTTGATAGTGTTTGGGAGGTGGAGAATTGCTGACGACCATTTTTTCGCTAAGTTTTAATTTGAATTTCCCGTAAATCCACTTCTTGCAGTGGAAAACGCACATTATTATTTTTCTATTATTGTTTGTACGCCGCGGATCTTAGCTAAGTAAAAGTTCTGACTGTCCATATAGTAATGGATTTCCGCAAAGTAACGCCTGACTCCATTAATTATCTTTAATAACTATGAAAACACTAATAACTATGAATTTATTAAATAGCAAAAAACAAAGTCAAAGTTGGACCTTGAACGTCGTGATCTTGAAAATGCGCCGACCGATTAAATTTTCAAAATAAAATGAGTCACAGATGATTGAACCACGATTGGAGAACCATTAGAAACGGTATAGCAATAGAGAAAAAGCAGTTTGTTGTTCTCTAGAGCAGCATTTCCCAAAGTATGGGTCGAGACCCGCGGGTGGGTCACTAGAAAAACAACGAGTGAGCGGAAGGCTCCGCGTTGCTGACAAATATTGCCTATTTGATGAAGCTTCAAAAGTCCTCCTTCCCTTTAATACCTCACACCTATGTAAGGAGGGATTTACGACTACGCTTAGTATTAAAAATAAACAGAAGAATAGAAGTGGTCGTACGTATCGTTCGTTCTCTGTACGGCACTCAAGTAAAGAAATCTGGTGATCTATTCTATGCCTAAAATATCTTATTCTTCCTCTTTACAGATTTGAATAGGATGTCCGGTTGCAGATATAAATTATAAGTTAACTTTTCCCGCCAACTTACATCAGTAATGTTTGTGTTTTTACTTCATTTGCATCATCTTATATTATAATCAGTTATATTGCTTAATTGTGGTGGCGTATTATACAATATAGTTCGATTAACGTGTGTAAGTGATATGACATAAATACGTGTATCGAAACTTTTTAAGTTAACTGAAAAAGTCCATAGAAGGTTTTGGTAAAATCGCCACCATTTTATCAAGACGTAACGTGATAAACTGACTTGTTACATTTGAAGAGATTGGATATTATTGTATTTAACTTAACACTGGCATATTTGTTGTAACTAATTGCCAACAAAAAAAGAAAAATGTTATAAGTCGAATTATCCTTGTTTGATTGATACGTGGCTAAGGGCGAGCTAAGTCGCAAGCGTGCCGACCGTGCCGGGATCGGGCTCCCCCGGGTACTGTAATGCCTTATCTCAGCATGCAGGGCTCTGCTGGGGCTGATCTCCATCCTCTCTTGCGGCTCGTGGGATTCACTAAGTCGAATTTAATATACCTAATTTGTTGAAAATGACGGTGACGTGGTTCGCCACCCGTCGCGTCCTGATTCTCACGAGGGCGAGAAGTGACCAATGGAGAGCCGTTTCGCTGCGATGAATGGTAGCGGATGGAGCTCTGTGGTCTCTGCCAACCCCTGCGGGGGATAGGCGTGCATATATATATAAAAAAAATATTATCCTTGTTTGAATGTGGGCAGGTGGGTCGCGGTCCATTCAACTTTGGGAACCTCTGCTCTAGAGAGTTCTATACGCAAGATGCAATCGATCCAAGTTAAATTTTATATACAGTCAACGGTGGACATTGTGAAAGAGAACTGTGGTTGCGAACGCAAGTTATATAAAATAAACGATTTGTATTTTAGTTTGGAGTTCGTTTAGCGCGCCGCCGTATAACTGAACTGTTTTTTGCTCTAAAACTCTGTGAGGTAATGTAAAAAGAACGGACTTTTTAAGACGTCTACAGTTTTTTATATATCTGTGTCAAAATATAAATATAAAGTTTGACGAAAAGGAAAAAGTGTACAAGTGAAGGTCGTGTACAACTTTCTTAGTGCATTTTAAGATGTTTCTATTTATCTAGGTGTTCGGTGGGAGACTTGGATTTTTAACGTCAACTATTATTTCAAATATTTATATTAGTCGAATAGTTATTAGAGTATAACTATTTCAAACAAGGTTTATTCGACCTTATATAAATACCGACCGTATTACCGTATAATAAACCTCGTTTGACAGTATTGTAGATAGTAATTGAGGTTGAAAACCTAATTCCGTCATCGAACAAACTTTGTAAGGTATCTGTTGGGCCTGCGGAACTCAATCGCTCACCGTACGAAGCGCGGTAGCTAAGCTACCACTCAGTCGCCGGTTGTCTGTGGTAGTGTGGTACTTCATCCGGAGAGCCCGGCCCATTCATGCTACAGACAAATAATATGCCATTCTTGACAAATTATTCGTCTGCAGCGTGGATCTACCACCACCGAAAATTTTTCTACATTTTTCTGAAAAGCGAGTAACGTATCTGCACAGACAGATTATCTACTTTTCGTTTGTACCTCTTTCACAATTATGAGTAATAATTTAAACCCCATGTGTTTTCAGACTATAAAATGAAGCTACATTTGATAGCCTTGGGTTTCCTTCATTTCGCTACAGCGCGACCTGCGACAACGCTTCAGGACTTGGAGATAGCTGACGACTTGGTATCAATGGCCTCCAACACACGAGAAGTTAGAGCTGCAGCGGTAAGTTATATCTCTTATTGTTGACTAAACTTCTTAGGTTATATCGAGTTCCTTACTTTTGGATTTCTTCTCCTTTCCACATTTGTACAGTAGATGGAAGAAAACTGTGACTACATCGAACGGTCTATTTCTTCGACCTATTTCTGTGGTGCGTAGTCCGATGGTGGAACTCTGACAATTGGTCTTCGATATATATATGTTTCGAAGACCAATTGGCAGAGTGGCGGGACCCCTCGTCCACGGAGTCAATAGTAGCGGGTTCGATCCCCACATCGGAATAAAAATATGTGTGGCCTACAGTTATTTTTATTCCGAGTGTTTTTGCATTGTAAGGATTGGACGCAATGGACAATTGGAAATTGGCCCGGGCTCAACAGTGGAACATATATGGGTTGTAAGAATATATACATATATGTATATGTACTACATTTGTTTATGCATGCATTTATAATGCACTTAAACTAAAAATCCGTTAATTAACTACATATTTACTTTATATAATTGAACTAATAAAAAAATATTTGAAAAGCATTTCAACTCTTTTAAGAAAGGCCAATTTAAGAAAAGGCCAGGTCATGTACCCTTAACCGGCGTGCTTGCATGAGGAGAATAAATCTATAATCGTAGCAGGTGGAGATCTGTGGTCTCTGCCTACCCCTACGGGAGATAGGTGTGACGATATGTTTGTATGTATGTATATCCAACGCTCCATTTAATATAAATTTCTCGTTTACAGCCTGAGAACTATCACAAGTCCTATGAGAACGAAGGCGATGGTGAGATTGGGTACTCGCGCAAGAAGTCCGATGGCGGTAAGAAAGGATATCAGCATTTCGACTCGTTCCACAAAAAAGCTGGAGACAACTACGAGTTTGAGAAACAAGACTCTTATGGTCTAGAGGAGGAAGGTCAAGACGGCGCTCACAGTCACCGCCACGAAAAAGGTGAACTAAGAACTAGGAGACCCATAAGGAGACCGCTCAAATTGTTAAAAACATTTTGAAATGTTTTTTGTAGTATTTTTAGTCTAGTAATTTTTTTGGAATAACATAGTCCGGTCAATTTAGACATTGGAAGGTACATACATTCCCATCCAATTGAAAGTGAGTAAAACTGTTCAAAACATAATTAAAAACAATATTTAAAAATTCCCTATCGTTCCGGTACATGGAAAAAAATTATTGATACCTTTTTTATAGATAATTTTATGATCTAAAATTTTTGTCTGAGGTAATTTTGCGATAAAACTTACCGTTTTGAAGGAAATCGGTTTTTAATTATGTTTTGAACAATTTTACTCACTTTCAGCTGGATGGGAATTTATGTACCTTTGCTCTTATTTTTTGGCCTAATTTGACCGGACTAATTTTGGAGCAATAAGTATTTTTTACGTACATTGGTAAAACTGATGTTTCTTTGTGTTTATTGAAAATTTGCATGCTTCAAAATCTTAACATTCACTTTTTCAATGTTTTGGTCACTTCGATTGGTCTGGATTTGTTTTGAAAATACTTGAAGCAATTTAAACTATCACGAGAAATCTACCTTTTAGGCTGAATAGTTCCTTTGAATTTATAATCAAAAACTTAATTGAGACAGCAGTTATTATAATTATTACCACATAAGCGTATAAAAAAGATGATTCACTTTCAATTCATGAGTAAAGCGATTAGCTAAAATATATAAAGTTATTTGACATTTTAATTATTATAGATGCAAATAGAATTTATGGAGTTAGGCGTTACTTTGCGGAAATCTATAACAAACATGAACATTCGTTCTTACTTTGCTAAGATCCGCGAACACTTAGAAAAATAATTTTGTGTGTTTGCGTACAAGTTTATAGGGAGTTACAAGTCTAATTAATACCGAGAATACTTTGCTGACTGCCGTTTCTCGGTAAAAATTAGAATACAAGTTTTTCCTTTATATAATACTTTATCGCAAACAACACTATTGTTTTCTGATATTATGTTCGCGGATCTTAGTAAAGTAAATTTGTACTATCCATATTTTTGCTTGTAATAGTTGTACCAACTCTTAAGGCAAGTTTCGTTTCAGCTGAAAAACCACGCAAAGCTAAAGCCGAGGCGGAAAAGGAAGAGCACGTTGATGATGAAATGAGAGAAAAAGATCACGCGGAACTAAAGTAAGTTACGACTCTTCTTGAAAGTCTTCTAGTACTATTCACGGAGAGTTTTTATTTTATTTTAATTGATCAAAGTAATTCCTATCACCCAGTTCTGACATTGCACACATATCTTTATTTTTACACTACTAGATTCTTTAAGCGCTACTTCTGAATCGATAATACTTGGCATCTTTGAAGAAATTAGCGTCCATTTTTCATCAACCAGAATCGCATTTAAAACGTCGCTAGTATTTCAGCGGTGATTGATTGAGAAGAATATTAAATAGAAGTCTGAATATCATCATCATGGGTAGTTAGTTTACTAAAAGTTGTTAAAAAAGAGGATACCTGCGGAGGTTCTTTCCGTTTCTTCTCCATTCAGAGGAACCTCATTGCGAAATAAAGATTGTTTGACGTTTGTCATATGAAATATATTTTCTTATAAAATAAAGAGTTGTAATTGGAATATGTTACAGAGAAGGTGCTAGTGATGGCAACGGTGGAATAGAAGCATATGGTCATAATCCAGATGACTACAAGCTGCCTGAAAAATATACTTATGGCTCAGGAGAAGAATACGATTTTTAAAAGATTAAGAACTAGAATCTCATGCAAAGTAAAGAGACAAAGTTAGACTGACTTTTGACATTTATGTATCAAACTTGACAAAAAATACTTAGGTTTAATTATTTTTTACTTTAAGTCGATATTATTACTAATATGTTTGTAATAATAAGAATGAGCTAATTTAATTTTAAGAAAAAATGGATATTTATGTACATATAATACATAATTTAAAACAATAAAGAAAAATTCTAACTTAATATTTTTTATTTATTTAACAAAATAATAATTGAACTGAAATTATTTTAGAAAGTCTAGTTTTGGGCTCCGTCTTCTTTAATTTTGAAAAAAAAATTTAGAATTTAGACCGACCGATTGGCTCAGTGGCGGGGCCCTCCGCCTGCTGAGTCAATGGTCGCGGGTTCGATCTTTCGATCGAGGAATATATATATGGATTTATAAATATTTATTCCGAGTCTGATTACCCCTCCAATCCGTATTTCCTTTCCTGCCCTTTCCTGTCTTCTCTATCCTTTCCCTTCCTTTCCGCCAATCCACGGTCTGCCGTGCCAATGGATGCGTGGCTAAGGGCGAGCTTAGTTGCAAGCGTGCCGACCGGGAGGGATCGGTGTCCCCCAAGTACTATGGTGCCTTACATCAGCATGCAGGGCTCTGCTTTATAAATATAACAAGTATAGTGAAATATTATAAATTCAGATTGTCACGACAAGTCCTAATAAAATGGTAGCAAAACATTATTATGCAGTCAAATTTTAAAGTCACAGTACACGCATTTATTTCATTTCAATCCATTTCTATGCCTTAATGGAGCTATATTGTATAATACGCCACCAGAAGCAATCAATATAGTTAGATAGATACTAACATAAGATTATGAAAATAAATTAAAAACATAACGTTACTGATGTAAATTTGCGGGGAAAGTCCGATAATAAATATATATTAACGAAAAATAAAAACGTCATCCCTTGTGTGTTGTATACAGTTGCTACTTTTATAAATGGAGCTAAAGTACTAAAATATAGTGTATAGAGGAATAAAAATATTATTCGTTAAGGACAACATTTTTCGGACGATACGGTGATGTACAAAAATGATGTTTTATACTTACGGCAACGTGCGTCTTCGGTACAAAAAAATTTAATGATTGAACAAAAATTATAAATATGTAAATAAAATTATTAAGACGTATATCAAAAATAATTCTGCAGCATTTAAATTTCTCTCTATTGATATTAATCAGTTAATAAAAATGTTTAGCGCTGATTATTGATTTAAATTTTGTAATGCACTTTTTCTAGCATTATGAATTTTGGTAACATTAAATGCTTTATAAAATTTACTCATAGATTTTTTTTTGTAAATTTAATGTAGTCAACTTTTTAGCGAAGCATTAACAAAACGCTTCTTGTAGAAAAGATGACAACAATAAAGTTCTGTCGTTGGTTGGCTTGACATTTGACATTGTTTTCTTCGCGCGACTGACACCGTCTGTTTAGAGCCCGATAAATAGACAAAAACTCTTTTATGCGTTATAATTTGTGATGTGATTTCATAAAGAAGACTACCACAAAATGGGCATTAAAATTATAAATGTTGTAATACTTATAATAAATATATTACACTGCATTTACACCGGTAAGTATTGCACGATTATTTAATTGAATCAATCTAACGCTATATAACAGGGGAATCCTTTTAACAGAGAATATCCTGTCTTGCAACGTGACCTCTATCGAGCCATGTCCAGGAAATTATCAGATATGTAACGAAACAACAAGCCAATGCAATTGTCTGGAAGACTACATTTTAGTTGGTAGTGAGTGCCAGAGTGTTTATGTAGCAAAACACGATGTCACTGCGGCGGTTGTGAGTATATTCGCTGTAGCTCTGATTGTTTGCGGTCTCTTTTTAATTATAAGAAAATACAACTTGATTGAATACGCTCGTCAGAAAATCAACTCCAGGAGAAATAATAATGTAATGTATGAAGATGTTATGATTGGTCAAGACGATCCACCCTTAAGTCCTTAGTTGTAGTAATAATAATTTATTCATATATTGTAAGCTATTGTTAAAATGTGACAACAATTATTGTGATCAATTTTTCATTTTCCTTATATTATTCATGCATGGTGTAATCTCTTTTTCATGTATATTAGAGCAGTTCTTATTTATAAATCTGCTAGTAAAATGTAACTTAGATTTTTTTTAGTAACCCTTTCACTACCAGCATCATATATGTGATGACCCGATGTTTGTTGCTGGCTACAGACGGAACTATTTATCTATAGCTCGGTGTCACTTATCCGTGTCGCTATATAAAATTGCTCATTTCACAAAACTTAATAATAATTGGTATCATATTTAAATAATAAGATGTCTGGGCTGTGGTGGCTTTTCTCCTGGTTGGGATAAGGATTAAAATATGTATACAAACATTATAAATTTACTAGTACATCTTGAATATGTAAGAAAAATTTAAGAATCAAAAATTAAATTCTTCTGAAACTCCATTTTTAATTGCTTTACATATATATTTGCTCTTCTTTTTTATTTACATAAAGACTAGCAATGTTTGGATATTACTAGAATCAGAGACATTTTTAGCCCATGTGCAATTATTACCCTAGCATGATCTTGTAAGCACATGGTCAAAATGGAATAGGTACATACATGTTAACATGTTTATGTAAATGTTATTTTAAAAAATGCAAATTGAAAATAAAAACTTGACTTAGTTACTCACTCTGCTGATGTATTTATAACTAAGCTGATCAGTTATTTTGTATGGAGAGTCAATTTTTTTTTATTAACTTATAACGCCCAGTGTGATAACACAGGCGCAGGTTCATTGAAAGTGCACACAGCACAGCCACACAGCGCCCCGTAACACTGCTACGCCCTGGGCAATGCACACACTGCACCTTAGGTAAAGCTGCCTCTGACAAGCACCCTTGTTAACTATTTTAAGTAAGCTAAAAGTGCATGTACTAGAAAAATATGGTCCACATCAGTCCAAAAGAAGAATCAAATGTACAACCTTATATTGTAAACCCAGTCTATACCAACTGAGTTGTGTTACCCTACTTGTTATTTCTGTCGGTTGCATTTGTGATATCTCTTCTAGTTTAGATGTCTATGCGCAGTGGTTTTTATTGACGAACAAGTAAACTACATGCTCATTTGTCAGCTTTTTGTACAAAAAGTAATTCAAAAAACAAGGAATGGCTTAGGAGGCTAATATAATAAAAATTAATCCATACTGAACCTGTGATTATGAAATCAAATATAAGTACAGTTGATTTAAGTCCACTGCAATGTAATTACATTCTTGAAATTAAAAAGGTGTATGTCTAATATGGTAATGTATATGATTTTACATTACACTAGCTGTGATTGTAACATTTAATTCCTAAATTTAGTAATTTGTATTGCTCACAAACTTGTCACAATGAAATGACAATGACACTTTCTGTTTCCTGTGTTAGAATTTATTACTTTTAGGAAGTTAGTTTTATAGGAAATTATGACTGAAATAACAACACATCAATTAGAAAGCATAACTTTCAGGTAAGACCTAGGGTCAATGCACATTGGAGTCAAAGCAATGCGTTGTGTATAACTTATATTTGTTGAATATGTAAACTTTTATCGTTGAATATTCACAAAATACTCATATTCCAGAAATGTGATGTTGCAGGGTTGGTTTTCCGAGTGTAGAGAAGTGAGTTACTACAATTGTTTCATAATAGAGATTAATGTGTTACCTTCAAATTACTAAGACTGTCAGTTTAGAATGAGAATAAATATTTATTCCATAATAGTGATCAAAAGTAAGATAAATATTTATGTAAAATCAAGTGTTTTAAGACATATTGTCGCCCTAACTATTAGGATTTGGTATGTCCATAGAGTAAATGTTACAACAATAAAATGATTGTCTTTCATAGTTAGAGAAATTTTTATAAAACCATTCTTATGTGGACAGTCAGAACTTTTACTTAGCTAAGATTTTACTGGAAGAAGTGAAGATACACTGTATGTGGGGGTGCTGTATATATATACCGCTCACAGTAATAGGCAGACACTTTCCATAGAGGCTATATACATACATAGGTTGTCTTCCATAGAGTCTACAACACCTGACGATGCCTTGTGTTGAGTCAAACCACTTCGGTTGGTGGTTGCAATGTGGAAAAGTGATGGTGTTGGTTTGGTGTTGTTGATAGTGGTTGGGGAGGTGGAAATTTGCTTATGGCAGTGTTTTTTGCTAAGATTTAGTTTAAGTTCTCCGTAAATCCACTTCTTCCAATAGAAAACACACATTATTTTTCTGGTTTAGTTTACTTGTCGCGGATCTTAGCTAAGTAAAAGTTCTGATTTTTGAAATAGTAATGGATTTCCTCAAAGTAACGCCTGACTCAATTAATCAAAGCATTCTTCAGGTTTAAAAAGAGGATTTTTTTTGAGGTAAATATGAAGTATTTGATTGAATATCATTTAAAATTAACCATTATATAACATGAAAAGTGAGAAAAAAGAAGAAATGTTATTTTTGAGTTATTAATCGTAATAATTAGACCGACAATATGAAACTTGCTTTGCAATAACATGTATCAGTGGTCATATATATACATTATTTAAATATTTGAATCATATAAGAAGAGAAACGGAAGAGAAAAACCATTGACATCATATTTGTTTCGGCGTATAACTAACCTGTTTGTGTACTAATTATATTTAAGAATAAACAGATGATTACAGAAAGGCCCCGAAGTTCACATGCATACTATCTTGGAAAGTGATGTACAATGAACCGTTTAGTTAGATTATATAAACGTTATGTTACTCATAGTTTATTTTTCTTGTGCTCAATTTTGCCAAAGACTGAATGATAAACAGTATAAAGTATGACAAAAGACAACAGCACTAATTAAATGTATTAGTATAATAGTTATTTATAATTATATTTATAAAATATAAAGGAAAATTGGGTACAATATGTTACTTTGATCATTTCACCTTTTATTTAGTGCATTCTAATAAAAATTTGAGTATGGTTAGAATAAATAATAAATTTCCAAAAATAGAACTTATCCAACAACTAGGGTTACCATCTATAAAATCAATAAAACAGGACAAAAAAGTTGGCAAACAAACAATTTTTTATTATTATCCCGTTTAGATAAAACATGGATTTATTAATAATTAGATCTTAATCAAAATAACTATAATGAATGAACCAGATTTTTAAATTAAAAAAATAAGGAAAAACTAGGGCAACCATGATATAGCAATTTACTCCATTAGTCTATTCTTATCAAGACAACATATGGCGTACACAATCCAGACGGGAAATTAGCTATTATGTTAAGTTTACTGGAATTAATGATGCAAAGACACTTCTAGGACTAACTGTAACAACTGGTCTTATGAATTTTTGAGCAACTCAAATCTATTTGGCATAAAGTGGTCACTTGAAAAATGTTGACTGTGTGTGTGTGTGTGTGTTGATTTGAGTATCATATTAAAGTCAAAAATGTTTGTGTTTCAAATGCGAATTTAATGTACATTGTTACTGTCTCTTGATAACAATATACAATAAAAATAAAGTACATATTTTAATTGTAGCTTAGTTGCGATCCTTTAATATTGTTTACTGTAAGAATAAAAATGTAATATATTATATCAAAACTACATTTATGAATATATCTGTGTATTGTCATCGATAAAGGACATATCAAGATATTGTGCAAGAAATAGATCCTTACATCGAATTAAGTGTGTTTTAATACGCAGCAAAAACTTCATTTCTATGAATCAAAGGAAAATTTAAGAAAAAGGATAATGATAATTAGTCATACAAACTTTGATCACATACATACATTTCTCAGCGTGATGATGACAGCAACTGATAAATGTTTACAAAGGCCAGTGTCTACCAGAAGAATTATATAGCACGTTGAGAATAAAATAACAGCTTATTCATTATTATTTTTTTTTTAATAAAATTAATTATAGAAATGATTGAAACAATTCATGTATTCTTTGTTTCATTTTCTTGTACTATTTTTGTTTTTGAATAGTTTTAATGTAATTTGTCTATTTTTTAATACGAAACACGTTACTATTATATTAGTGACGTATTTAATGTTTTTCTCATGTAAGCATACATTACCGGAAACTTGCCTAATGAATTTATGATTGCAGCTATTTTTGTAACATATGTTATAATTTTTTATTTACATTTTTGTAATAAAATTCTCTATTTTTAGATTTATTTTGTTATAATATTCTATAATATAGCTTTATAAATATAAATGCTCCACTGTGAATAATACACGAGAACTAAAATAATATAAACTATGTCATTTAGAAATAATTATTGTTTTGTTCACTTTTTTTATTGTCCACTGTTTTTTTTTTGTTATTCCTGAATGTATGAATTTTCCCATTTAACTTGTAGGTACGTATTAATCTAATAAATCACTGTCAATATAATAGCTTTGTTCAATTGAATATTTCAAAAAGGTGACCAGACATATACTCATAATTATATAACTATTTATGAAACCTACAATAATTCTGGAATACCTCTTTTAGTTAATTTCAATTATTAGAAATGTGGAAATTCGCAACACTAAAAGGACAGTTAATTATCTAAAAACAACACAAATAATTGGATTTCAAGAAATAATATTAATTTATTATATTAGAATAAATTTGGTTGTTTTTTTTTAATATTATTTCAAAAATATAGTCTGGTGTATTTTTAGAATTTAATATTTAGACTGATTTATTTATATTCTTTATTGTTCACCAAAATATATGTGTATAAAAAAAAATATATGTGTATAAAAAATATATATATGTGTATAAAAAAAAAATAGAGGTGGACTGTGCAGCAGGTAAAAAGTATTGCCCGAGCTACTTTTGTGTAGAAAAGTAATAAAAAAAATTTAAATTTTTATAAAACAATTAATTAATTGGTTATTTTTTTCATGTTTGTAAGTCCTAAAATAATTATTACAACCACACTTCAGAAGTTGATTATTAATAATAAAATCCCATTTGTATAATAAAAAGTTGGTCACCCTAAGCGTTACGATTAAAAATGATAGTTTTAGTAGTGTATGAACTCAAAATAAAAAATACACGTAGGTTTCACCAAAAATGTATTGTAAACGTGGATATATTTTTGAAATAAATACTCTGTGATACTGAAGGCTTGTTTATTTTTTACGTGATCAACTCTCGAATGATGGGCGTCGCGTGGAACGTTGTGAGATACTTGGCGCAATTGCTTGCCACGATAACAGCAGTCGTTACCGGCGTCGGGCTTCCGTACAGCACTGAAATAAACATTCGACTATTAATACTCGGGTTATACAATTTTTACAATTCATTATCTTGATCTTTCAACTGTCAACCTCATCTGTAACGACCGGCATAATCAATGCAGCAAATTTACTTGATTGGGGTGACCATGGAAAAATCCTCATTTTTTAGGATACGTCTACTACGATGATAAAACTTAATAATGATGATATTATTTTAATAGCACAGGTCCCGCCTATTAAATTCCTCCAAAAAACCTAAGAGGTAGGTTACTACTCCATGGTTCTGGAATAATCATCTGGTTACAAGAAGTATTATTCCAATGAACTCCACTGAACTTCCAATGAAAAGAGCACTGGTCCAAGGTTTATACATTGGACCAGTGCCCTCTAGTTTTGAATTTTACAACTAAGAAGTAAAATAAACAAAAAAAATATTCAGACAACAGCGCCATCTAGTTTAAGAGGTAAACACTAAAAAGCATACAGAACGGACAGATTACAAAAAAATTTAGTGAATAATAATCATCTGGCACAAGCCCTTCTCAAGCCTCATGAATTACAATATCCGCTCTGATGGACGGATGGACTGATGAAAGCATTCTATGAAGCGTTATGACCTAGCTTTAATTTCGACGGTGATGATACCGCGTATAATTAATTTATTCTCTGATGAGGCCGGTAACGCTTCTGCAATATTTATTAATTACGCTTTCCATCTGGTGACACGCTTGCTCGTTTGCCTTCCTACCACATATAAAAAAACGAAAGAATATCAAAAAATTTACTTTGTTAAGACGTAAAAACGAATTGTAAACAATAATATTGTCTGACTTGTACAGCGTATGGTAGACTTGAGAATGTTTTGTATCGTTGAAACACATGTATATACAGATAAAAAAGCGGTGCCGGGCACAGTAAACCTATAACGCAGTAGATCTCACGTTGTACGAGGAATCACTATATGTATTTATATATATAATTTATGTTCCTAAAACTCAAAAACTAAGATCAAAATATTAATAAAATTGATTATGAACTTTTAAATCCTAAATTTCACAGTACAAATATATGACTCGGGATGTCTCCGCGTTATACGAGGAAATACACGTGTTATACGAGGGACATGAAATCGCGTTATACGAGGAAATACACGTGTTATACGAGGGACATGAAATCGCGTTATAAGAGTACCGCGTTATAGGAGGGATGGATTTACTGTATTTGACGTTTTTATATAGTATTAAATATAATGGTTTCTTATACTATTGTGTGTTTATAATGTTATTTTTTCTAATTAACTTTCCACGATATAGTAATGTTGAGTTTTTTCTTTTTATCTTTAAAGATTTCTAGAGTCAGGTGTTACTTTACGGAGATCCATCACTATGTGGACAGTCAAAAGCTTTACTTAGCTAAGATCCGCGACAAGCGAACATTGTGTATAGCGGTCGGTGGGTGGAGTTTTTCTGACGGCCGTTTTTCGGTAAGACTTAGTTTAAATTCCCACCACCAAGACTATGTTAACAACCCTCCTGTAAACATATATACCAGTGAAGACGTTGGTGAAGATCACCAGGTTGTACACGTGGACCAGCGAGTAGTGGACGAATCGGGTTTCCGGCGAAGTCTCCGCGCTGCTCCACACGAGCGTCGGCAGCGCGAACAGACCGCTGGTGAGGGACAACGACAGCGCCTTGCATACCAACACACCAGACACTGCAGAATACACCGGAAACCAACAGAAACTGTGATAATTTTTAAAAATAATAAAATCCTTTGATTTTTTAATATCAGAGAAAATCCCTAATATCAACGTGTCTTTACCTTGACTGCGTAATTTGTTAAAAATAACGGCGACGTGGTTTGCCACGTCCTGATTCCCACGAGGGTGACAAGGGACTAAGCGAGAGCCGTTTCGCTACGATGATCGTGAAAGGAGGCAAGGAAGATGTACCGGGATCGTAGCTGATGGAGATCCGTGGTCTCTGCCTACCCCTACGGGAAACAGGCGGATTAATTAAGGGAGGAACCTAGTTTCCCACGCCACAAGGAATCCTAAGTTTATTACAATTAACTCGTCATAGAGAATCCCAAGAGCCGCAAGGACGGATGGAGGTAAGCCCCAGCAGAGCCGGAGAGTAAGGTATCCTAGTACCCGGGGGAGCCCGATCCCGGGACGGTAGCACGCTTGTGACTATGCTTGCCCCTAGCCACGCGTCCATTGGTATGGCAGACCGCAGATTGGCGGAGAGGAAGGGGAAAGGATAGAGAAGAAAGAGAAAAAGATAGAGAAGGAAGGAAAGGACAGGGGACAGGAAAGATTGATTTAAACAGGATGATAGGGATATGATACTACCGCAACGGAAGACGAGGAGTGATACGGTGGTAGCTCGGGAGGCCGGGGTCGCGTACCCGTGTACCAATACCATGACTACGGGACTGGCGGCTGGACAAGGATACTCCCTGACACAAATATGATGATGATATACAACAAAACATCAATCCCTTTCAAATTAAAGTAACTTTACACACCTCTATTTTTTATTGAAACCAATCCAACCAGCTGCATGAGACAATGAACTGTGGAAATGAATACCAGGACTCCTGAAATGGAGATATATCTCTCTATTAAGATTAGCCGAAACAAACGACAGACTATTGAGTTTATTTAGTGCGAGATCAATTGTTACAGCCATAACAGACATAGACTTCCCTCACAAATGAAAAATACCTTCTTTTTTATGGGATAGGAAGGCAAACGAGCGGGCGTGTCACCTGATTGAAAGCAATCAACACCGCCCATAGCCATCCGCAGCGCCATAGTGCAGACGCGTTGCCGGCCTTTAAGGAGTGTCATTATGTGATGGGGAGGAGAAAAGGGTGGGGGGGGGCTATTCATTTTCATGCCACCCCATAGTCACCTCATATACGGGAAGAAAGGAGGCAGCTCAATTCTAAGCTTAAAACTTAGTCTTCTTACCTAACAATGTCGATATGAACTGCACATAGAAATCCTTTTCCCATATAAACAGATCGATATCATCTCCCCTTCTCTCGTGTCTCCAGCCTCTGCAACGATCTTTCCAAGTATCTGGCACCGATATATGAACAGGTATGTTTCTGAAATGTTATTTGCATAACATTAAACATACATACATATATATGTCACGTCACGCCTGTCTCCCATAAGGAAAGGCAGAGACCACAGATCTCCCATCCGCTACGATTCCAGCAAACTTTCCTGGCTTCCTCCACACACTTCATCCTTCCTCTCACATTCATCGCAGCGAAACGGCTCTCCGTTAGTCGCTTCTCGCCCTCGTGGGAATCAGGACGTGACAGGTAACAGACCACGTCGCCATCATTTTTTTAACAAATCAGGCAAAACATTAAAATAATCATAAACAACATCAAATCAGTCCACAGATACACATAGACATCTCCAGAGTTGAGAAAGCTTTTGCCGATTCTAGAGAGACAGATGACCAATTGACGGAGTCAATGGTTGCGGGTTCGATCCCAGCATCGGAAATATATGTACGGCCTTACAGATATTTATTCCGAGTCTGGTGACCCACCCAATCCGCATTGGACGTGCGTAGTGGGTTAACATTTGTTCCTCCAGAAATGGGGTGTCCCATGCTCAGCAGTGAGACACAAACGGGCTGTGAAGAAAAGAAAGACAGAGACAGCATATCTCATCTCTCTACCACTTTTATAATGGAGAGTGCTCCGAGGAGAGGAATTGTTTGGATTAATTCCTCGCCGCCGAATTCCACAACCGCATAATTCGCCGTAAAGAAATGTTTTGTTCCCACCATTTGGATGAGTGGCGATCCAGTACGATGCGCTTCTTCCGAAACTTCTTCCCGCGCATCACCACCCTGTGTAACCGGCTACCTTCGGCGGTCTTTCCCAACCGATACGACATTGGCACCTTCAAAAAACAAGCCTACACGTATTTATAACAGGCCGGCAATGCTTCCATGACTCGTGAGGTGTCGCGGATGTCTATGGGCTGCGTTGATTGCTTTCCATCAGGTGACACGCTTGCTCGTTTGCCCTGCTATGCCATAAAAAAACTATATAATATCAGAGATGACATCATAAGGGTACTCTTGACCTGTCCTTTCTTAAAAACTTTAGCAATTTGGTCAAGATATATTTTCTGTGGTCTTCCCCTACTGACCCTGGAGGAGCAAGGAAAGTATGCCGAGATCGTAGCAGGATAGGCCTCTACCTACCCCTACGGGAGACAGGCGTGATGATATGTATGTATGTATGTATGTATGTATGTATGATATAATAAAATAGAATTTTTTATTAAGATCATTTTGGTTGATTACGCCTCCCAGCATCAATTATTTATCATATCTATACATTTAGATAAATATTTTTATTTATGGGATAGGAGAGCAAAGGAGCAAGTGAGCTGCTTGGAATGGAAAGCAATCAACACTGCCCCCATAAACAACCGCAACACAGCAGGAGTTGCAGAAGCATTGCCGGCCTTTTAGGTATGAGTAGGCTTGCTTATATATATATAATATTCTGATTGAAAATATTTTAATTTTCAGCAAGAACAAACACATATGTAACTAATAATTAATTTAACTTACGGACTCATAGAATTAATTGTATAATTACTTGGTATATCACATATTGTGTTAACTATTATTGAAAATAAGCTGTCGCTGCTCCACACCGCATATGTTTCCAACATTGTCATTATTATGAATAGTTTCCAGAAAGCCTGAAAGTAGAATAACGTTTGGTTGCATTAAACCACGTAATATTTTTAATTATTAAATAATACATACATACATATAATCATGCCTGTTTTTCGTAGAGGTAACTTTCTCTACACACAGATCTCTTCATCCACTACAATCCCAACACACTTTCCTTGTCTCCACATTCATCCATTCTTCCTCTCACATTCATTGCAGCAAAACAGTCTACACTAGTAGCTTCTCGCCCTTGTGGGAATCAGGAAGTGACAGGTGGCGAACCAAGTCGCCGTCATTTTTTAACATATTAGATTTATTAAAAGTCGTCATAGTGAATTCCACAAGCTGGAAATGAGGCTTGAAGTCAGCCCCAGCAGAACCCTGCATGCTGAGGTAAGGCACTATATTAACCGGGGAGCCTGTTCTTGGGACAGTTGGCACGCTTGCGACTAAGCTCATCCTTAGCCATACATTTATTGGCATGGCAGACCGTGGATTGGCAGAGATTAAGGGAAATGGATAGAGTAGAAAAAAATATATTAAATAATAAAAATACAAAAGACTTTTTCTGTCAACTTAAATCGGTGCTATTGTGTATTTATTTCTTTTCCATAATATTATATTATTATCAGTTATATTGTTTAATTGTGGTGGTGTATTATACAATATAGTTTGAGTAAAATTTATAAGTAAAGTGATATGAAATAAATGCATGTATTGTGACTTTTGAAGTTGACTGAAGAAGGTTTTGGTAAAAAGAAGGAACCCCGTGCAAAATTCAGCTATTCCTAAGAGGTTAGAAAGAGAAGTACTACCTTAAAGTCAGTGTTATACAAAATATGTCTTTGAGCTTCTTTAGACATCAACACCAGGTCGATCATAACTATAACTGGATCATATTCTATATATTTATCCACTATGCCTTTACAGTTTTCCTGTAAGTTAAAAAATAGAGAACATTTTATTTTTAGTATATTAAATTTATTAGAAATACTTAGTCATAGAAGAATAATTCAGTTTATATATATTTTCATTTCTTAATTCCTGATATAAATCTTAACTTTTTTAAATTTCTCATCATACTGTAAAATAGGTAAACATCTGCAGTGCCTATGGTGTATTAGGTATCCATGGTATCAGCATAACATGCTATCAGATGATCAACTTGCTTGTTTACTGTTTTTCTAAAAGAAATTTATATTTAAATTAAGTCAAATTAGTTTTTAATGTGCTAAAAAATTGAAAAATATATATTTTTTGGTTTTAAGTATCAGATTTCAATAATTATTTAAAACAGCTAGCTAAAACCATACAATGGGTTGCTGGTAGAAACTGGATGCTTGAAATCGAAGATCGAGCTAGGTGGCGCTTCTCGGGGGAGGTCGATGCACAGCAGTTCAGGCTGTTGATGATGATGAAAATTACACAACGCTTTTTACACTTTTTTAAATAAAAATAAAAACGAATACTTACACATTTGGTAAGCTTGAGCACTGACGGTCCGTATGTTCTGTACAGTGCATTTGATGGTTCGCCACAATTAACACATCTGAATTGTTTATTTTCAATCATTTTCATACAACATTATACTTAGAAATTAAAAAATGATAATTGTAACCTAAATGTATTTATTGACAAACAAAGTATTAATAGCAACCGCAGATAAAACATTTGTATTGGCCACAGATATTTCACGCTTTTATATTTGCTTGAATAATACGCTTCAATTCAAAATTGCTGAAAAATAAGATAAATTGCTATCATTATTTCATTATATTTTTACTAATTCCTAAAATTATAAGGATCAATCACAAATATCTTCCAAAATAACAATTCATTAGTTTTTAATACTTAAGTTACAAAAAAAAGGTAAAATGCTATCTTACGGCATATTTCAAAATATCTTAAATTCAAGAACATCTTAATAACTTCGTTCTATGCCCCTCAGGCAAAGAACGTAACAGGGATTTCAAATAGTTTTAAAAGAAATTCATAGATGTCAGTTTACCTTAACAAAATTCTAAACTGAACGCATGGAAGTAACTAAATATAATTTGTGACTAAATAATTTTTAAAACGGTATGAAACGTAGCAGACAGGGATTTAAAGTAGTTCTGAAAAAAAATTCTTAGATGGCAAATTAACAAAACAAAATTCTAAACTGAAACGAATAATTTTAACTAAACATAAAATAAAAATGTCGGCTTAGTTACTGAAGTTATATATATATATATATATATACTGTTTATTTATTAATATGGACATTAACGAAATAAAAAAAATTCAAAAGAATCAAATAAATAATTAAAACCGTACCCATTGCCCCATAACCTATTGTTCTTTATATAAATAAAAATAAAAAAGCTTTTTATTTCATTCACACATATTACATAAATGTAAAAAAAATATAATTCTTACATGGCCTTTATCTCAGGTAAAGGATTTCCAGTTTTCCCTATTTTTAGCCGTTTGTAGCCAGTTTTTTTATATTTTTCTGTATAATCGTTTACAAATAGTCGTTCATAGTTCAAATTGAAATTCACACGGCACTTCGGTAAAGACAAACTAAAATAAACACATATATCCGATAAAATGTCGGTGTAAATATATTAAAAGTCCATATTTCACGAGGCTGGAGATAAGGCCCCTTCGAAGACGGCAACGCGGCTCCTTGCATTCCCCAGCCGTATTTCATGCGAAGCGACCTAGTTTGTCAGCTATATTTTATCAGCTCCTCTATTACAGCCGCTATGATTTACACCTTTGCTCTTAAGGCGATTTATTACACTACGAGTACCGTTTTGGGTAGGGCGGCCAATGGCAAATATTGGAATATTTGTAGAAAATAAGAACAAAAATTCTAATACTCCAATACCGTAAGAACTTTACCTACATTTACGTTTGTTTGTATGTACATATATGTTATCAATTTATTGTAGTGATACATTGATAAATGTTTCACTAATGTATTAACACTTTTTACTGACCTTCATCCTCCCTTGCAGCTCGTGGGATGCACTAAGACGAATTTAATATACCTAATTTGTTGAAAAATGATGGCGACGTGGTTCGCCACCCGTCCTTTTCGTTTGCCGTTCGCTTTGTTCACCGTTTCTCAAGAATGTTATTTTGATACACTTGTGTCGATGTTTTAATACCTTTTTCACAAAAATATGGCTCAGTCACTCCTTCATAGCTAACACCCCACCAAACCATCACTGAAGTCGGATAATGCCCACGTTGCACTCTGTCGACTAATTGGGAAGCTTCCTTAGAGCTTTGAGCATAAATACGGTCATTTTGTTTGTTAAAATGTTTTTCAAGTTTAAAAAATTTTTCATCCGTAAACAAAATTTTTCTGTGACCTCCCTTTGCGTACCGCTTCAGTAGTTGTTTCGATTTTACCACCCTATTCTTTTTTTTATTATTAGTTAAGAAATGACCAGTGCGTCTCTTATAGGCTGCAAGTCCTAAGTCATCTTTTAAAATACGCGACATGGTTCTAGGTACTATCTTCATCTCCCGAGATAAAATCTTTTGCTTTCGGACAGAATTTCTTCGAGTTCTTTCCCTTACTGCTTTGACCACCTTTTTCGTACAAACACTACGTGGACGGCCAGGTCTTTTTCTGTCACAAACAGAGGAGGTCTCATTGTACCTATTAATAGCCCGGTACACAAACATTTGACTACTACCAAGTGTATGGAGAGTTTTAAAAATTGCTTTTGACTCCATACCTACTTTGTGTAATGCAATCACAGCGATTCGGTTCTCTTTATCACCCCACTCCATTTTAATATCGCAAAATATTGTACAATGTATTGGCGCCAAAACGAGAAAACACAATAAACAATCGTATAAAAATGACAGATTCCAAATTCAAATGTAATATTTTTTTTATTTTTAATTGTAACAGTATTTATGGCCAGACTAGGTATAAATTAAAATTATACATACATATATCATCACGCCTGTCTCCCGTAGGGGTAGGTAGAGACAAAATCTTTTGCTTCCTCCACACTCATTTAAAATAGAAAGAAACAAAAAGATTCGATCGACTGACGTCTTTCGAGGAACATTCACCTTTCCTGGCATAAGAAATTAATATTGAATATTGAATATAAAATGTAAAATTATTCATTAATAAATTAACTTCTCTTGGAAGAGTTTCACCATATCGAAGATAGAACCCCCTAAAGATCCCGTGTCGCCATATCAGCACGGCTGACACGTTACGGTACCTTATATACTATGTTATAACACCGCCTGAACTTTTCCTTATATAGAATAATTTCTCAAAATCAATTACACTAAGAAATATTCATAGATTTAATCTAAGTAAACAATATATAGTAATAACAATCTGTATTTACGTTTTGTGGTCTGTTAACATCACCTGCGAAAACCATCGACAAATGTATCGAATACACACTTTTTTTTTATGGCAATTAGTTATAACTGTTATGCTAGTGTTAAGTAAAATACGATTACATCAATTCTCTCGAAATATAACTAGTCAGCTTGTCACGTTACATCTTGATAATATGGTGGCTATTCTACCAAAACTTTCTATAGACTTTAAAATTCACTATACACGCATTTATTTTACATCACTTCACTTATACGCCTTAATCGAACTATATTGTATAATACGCCACCACAATTAAACGATATAACTGATAATAATATAAGATTATGAAAATATAATAAAAACACAACGTCACTGATGTAGATTGACGGTAAAAGTCGAATACACCTTTTATCATATAAATTTCTGACAACAACGGAATAAAAATGAAGTTGTTAACAGTAACAAAAGTAAAACAACAAATCACAGTGAGCGTGTAACGTGAAAATGCTCAACATTGCAATTTCTATGTAAATCAGTTGAAAGGGAGACAGAGATAGATGCATGATCGCTGCGGCTTGGAAACCCGGATGCTTTGTAGGTACTCACCGCAAAATGTAAAAGCAAATTGTGTTAAAACTTACCTCAGTGTTTTTACTCAATGTTAACAAGAATGAAGTAAAACACTCTAAAAGTAAACTTTTGCTTAAAGACATATTTTAATTTTTTGTGACAAAATTTAACTAAAAAAAAGTACACAGTAAGTAACATAACAATTATATCTATGCAACTATGAAAGTTAGGCGTTACTTTGCGCAAATCCACTATAAAAGAGTATTGTCAAAAATTTATTTGTTTAAATGCGCAAAAAAAAAAAATTAAAAAAGTGTGTTTTTAACAAATGTTTTGTGTATTATTTATACTTTGTATTTAAAGGATACACAACGAGTCTACACTTATCGAATTATACGATAATATTTCTGTAGACAGAAATATAAAATCGTAATTTTAAATTTCGCGCTTCATTGTCAGAATTTGGTCGAATAATCAGTAAATGCACGCTTACTGATTATTTCCTGTCAATATTGAGATAACATCCTGCCTTCACATCACATATCAATCCCGCGGGATTGAATGAACTGCGGGATTGCAATCGCTAATCCCGACGTCACAACTTCAGTGCGTGGCACAGATTACTGTGGTTGGATTTTAAGAGTGTGCCCGACGTGGCGATCAACATTTAGACGAAATAATTTTCGGAAATGAAACCCGCACGTCTCTACTTATGGTGTTTTATTTATATCCTTTGTAGCTTTTTTTTATTATTTTTGTTTACAAACTTAACATCGTCTTAATCGTGACAAGAATTATGAACGACCACAGCAATAGTTCCAAAAAAAACTTTTTTTTAAACCAAAATGAATTTATTAAAATTAAGTTTACAATATATTAATTAATTACGTAATACTAAATTCTAAGGCAATGGACGACGTTCAGCGACTGAACGAGAGTGCTTGGGTGTCTTGTGAGTGTTCCCAGGTTAGTGGAAACGAAGCTGCATTCCACGGTGTCAGCGCATTCCGACTGTGCCACCCAGAAGCCCAGTTCTCACGTGGTTGAGTAACACAAGGCACCCTATAATTGTAGACACCCTTTTGTTATTTATTATTTAAAAAGCACCATAATATTATCATTTTAATATGATCTTATATAATGTTTTAATATTGAATACATTCAGAACTCGTACAACGTTCGTACTGAACAGCGGCACGTGTGCACTTTACTTCGAAACTTCTGTTGTTAAAACAACAAAGAAGGTCGCGCCATGTTGTTGTTATGTTCCGCTTTATTAAAATCATAGTGGAAGCCCCTGTATGCAGACGAAAATTGAAAACATTTACTAAAAAAATATAATATATATTCATTTGTCAGTTTTTATTTGGAATACAAGATGTTTCTGTGTTATTGGAACATTCTATTAATTTCTTTAATTCAGTGTCCACATTTCGATTCTCTTACGGTGCCGAAAGGTGGACATGCGGTCCATCTGTTTAACAAATTCACCCACACGCACACGCACACACATATATATGCACCCTCGCACGCATAAATACACCTATATTAATAAACAAATGTTTTATAGATTAATTAAAATGTAATTCCGTTATTGTTTTAATAAGAGTTCAGTAATTTATGTGTCATATTCTATTTTATTTTTTTTATGGAAGGAGGGCAAATAAGCAAAAATACCGCCTGATGGAAAGCAAACAACGCCGCCCATAGACAACCGCAACACCGCAGGAGCCGCGGAACCTTTGCCGACCTTTCAGGGCTTGTTTTTTGAAGGTGCCAATGTCGTATCGGTTGGGAAAGGTAGCTGGTTCTACAGAGTGGTGGTGCGTGGAAGAAGTTTCGAGAGAAGCGCACCGTAGTAGATCGTCACTCATTCAGATGATGAGGATGAAACTTTTCTTTACGGCAAGTTGTGCAGTTGTGGAATTCGGTAGCGGGAATTATTCCAAACAATTTCTCGGAGCACTCCCCATAATAAAAGCGGTAAAAAATGCTAAGGGATGAGACTGTGTATCTATAATATGCTATGATTTCTTTAATATGTTATGGATTTTGTTTTGAATAAATAAATAATAAGCCCTACTCATTATAGTCCTTTAAAATACACAGTTATATTAATACAAAATAGAAACAACGTAACATAGAAGTAGTTTAAATATAAAATGGATTACGATCATTAATTGTCTAAACTTATTTAAACGATTAACCTCACGTTGTAATAAATTCATAAATTGCTTACAGTAACTTTAACGAATTTAAAATTTATAACGCAATGAATTGTATTTTCCTAAAGTAGTCCGAACAATCTAGAAGGTACTTTAATTCCCATCTAGCTGAAAGTGAGTAAAACTTTTCAAAATTCCCCATCGTTCCAGTACATGGAAAAAAAATCGACTTGAGGTCAAAGGTCAAAAAAACCGGTTTTCTATACCTTTTATTATAAATAATTTTATGATCTATAATTTTTGTCTGAAGAAATTTTGCGATAAAATTATTTTCGCCAATTTGAAGAAAATGGGGAATTTTGAAATGTTGTATCTAATTATGTTTTGAACAATTTTACTCACTTTCAGCTGGATAAGAATTTATGTACCTTTGCTTTTATTTTGCCGAATTTGACCGGACTAAAGTTAATAATAACATGTTTTAAAAATCTATATCATAGGTTACCAACGGGCGCGGTACCGTCTTTTAGTGGATGCTGGAGCTATTCATGGGGGCGATAGCGGGTCCAAAAACAAATGGGGGGTGTTATGAAATACCTTTTTTTTGTGAAGGGGCAGTAGTCCATGAAAGGTTGAGAACCTACGACCTATATTATATAATACATATAAAAGTGAGGATGTTTATCGTCACTACATTTTGAATCGACTTAACTGATCTTGATGAAATTTTGTATACTATATTTAATTTGGTCTATGGTATGTAATATGACATATAGTATAGGTTATTTTTTTTCATTCATTCATTCATTCATTAATTTGAATTAATGGCTTTCAATAGTGCCAAAATAGCACGGATGATTGCTCTATAAAAATAGCGCCAATGTCACGTAGAAGGGTTATTATTTTTATTGCAAATTAAATGTTTATTATAGGCCAAAGAGATAATTAGTTGTGAGTTCCATAACTTTCCACCAGATGGCGGTGTATATTAATTTATTGACTGACACTCCAACATTTTACATTAGCTAGTTTAGGTAAGAAACCAATAGATGACGCCATGTTTCGATTTCTTGATGCTGCAATACTTTTCACGTCACGTGTTTTCTACATTTATTTGACTGTATTGAATAGTTTAGTATATTATAAGTGAAACATAGCAATGCGTGGCCGGGCTTACTAGTATAAATATACAAGAAGTAATACGATCTTTCAAAAGCGCAGATCTTTCAAATGGGCGTGAAGCCCGTCCCTCAAACGCCCAAAATTCTGACTATTATATTGTGATAGAAAAATACTTGATTTTAATAAACCGTTATTTTGTTATTAAGGGAACTTCGTCAAGTTTTGTTTTAAGGGATTTATTTTAGAAGCATAGCGATAGATGTTAAGTTGAAGTTATAAACACAATGTAATATGTTGTACACAAGCTTTTATGTATATTATATATAGACAAGATCACATATAACATGGTCTCCAACAAAGAGCTGTGGAGAATCAGCAAAGAGGACCCAATAGATATCCAGATACGTTGAAAAAAATGGAGATGGATAGGGCATACTCTTCGGCGCCACACCAATCATATCCCCAAACAAGCCCTCGAATGGAATCCGCAGGGGAAAAGAAAATGTGGGTGGCCAAAACAAACTTGGCGGCATACTGTGATGGCTGAAGTGCAGAATATGGGCATATCCTGGAGCGAAGTCAAGCATATGGCCTCCGACAGATCAAGATGGAAAAGCGTCGTGTCTGCTCTATGCCCTACCAGGGACACTTAGGACTCGGATAGAGATATATAGACAAGTTTTTTAGAAAGTATTTTAACTTCTTAAAAATCTTTTTTAAAAAGATAGTAACATAACATGAAAAAGGAAATTAAAACAATGATAAAACTACTCAGTAAGATATGCTGGACTACATGGCGTGATGCCAAGAATGCTAGCTGTGTTTCCTCGTTGAGTCTATTATTTATGTGGTAAAGAACCTTCTTTCCTTATCTTATATAGCAGTTAAATCATATTTAAATGAATATAAAATATATCTTAATATTTTTTTTTATTTGCTGCAAGTAAGTAATATAATTTTCTAATTAGAAAGTCGTACATATCCATTCGAATATGAAGACAGAAATTAAGGCATATAAAGTAGTTTGAGCTAGGCCTTTTAGAGGCTGTGTTCAGCGGTGGGCTTCCGCAGGTTGCTGATAAAGGTAATGACTCCCTACGAATTCTCTTATTTGTTTTCGTAAAAATAAATATTTTGGTTCTCTTGACTTACTTCATTTAGTTTACCATGAGGTCCAGAGAAGGTACACAGTGTTCCGCAATCGCGTTCTGTCCTGAGTTACGCTCTTATTTCGCTCCAGCTCATTCTTTTGCTACCTGCTTCTGCTAACACCCTACGTCGCCATGTTTGCTTTCAATCTAGGGCTTGCTTATGAATGTGATTGGGCTACTAGTGGAGTATGGCGGATTCAGCTTCACTGCTTGACTTGCTCTAGCTGTTTCTATAATTAGGGAGAACAGCACACTGATTTAATAGATATTACTGATCAAATATCGTCACATAACCGTCGGGCTTACTTGAATAAGTGGTTGAGCGAGTTAGTGAGAGACATCCGCCCGCGGAGTCAATGGTCGCGGGATCGATCCCCGCATTGTAATATATATATATATATATATATATATATATATATATATATATATATATATATATATATATATATATATATATATATATATATATATATATATATATATATATATATATATATATATATATATATATATATATATATATTCTTTTATATTCACGCCTATCCCCCGCAGGGGTTGGCAGAGACTACAGGGCTCCATCCGCTGCCATTCATCGCAGCAAAACGGCTCGTCATTGGTCGCTTTTCGCCCTCGTGAGAATCAGGGCGTGACGGGTGGCGAACCACGTTGCCGTCATTTTCGACAAATTAGGTATATTTAATTCGTCTTAGTGAATCCCACGAGCCGCAAGGGAGGATGGGGTTCAGCCCCAGCAGAGCCCTGCATGCTGAGGTAAGGCACCATAGTCCCCGGGGGAGCCCGATCCCGGGACGATTGGCACGCTTGCGACTAGGCTCGCCCCTAGCCACGCATCCGTTGGCACAGCAGACCGTGGATTGGCGGAGAGGAAGGGAAAGGATAGAGAAGAAAGGAAGAGGCAGGAAAGGAAATGCGAATTGGGGGGGTTACCAGACTCGGAATAAACATTTGTAAATGTATATAAATATTTATTCGGATGCGGGAATCGAACCCGCGACCATTGGCTCCGCGGGTGGAGGGCTCCGCGGGTGGAGGGCTCCGCAAATGAGGTAATCGGTCGTCATATATATATATATATATATATATATATATATATATATATATATATATATATATATATATATATATATATATATATACCAGATGTTTAGTCCGAGTCTGGTAACCCCGCCAATAAATCATTTCACGTCATCTCTGTTGTGCTTTCCGTCCGGTGATATGCTTGCTTGTTTGCCTCCCTATCCTTTAAAAAAGCCTTCCATAATAACTAATGAATTTATAATCTCTTTTAAGAGGTTAGAAGTTGTTAAAGGCAAAAGGTTAATCAATTGCAGCCATTCAAGATTACGAGGATAAGAAACTTTACACATACATTACTGCATTTTGCTTTTAAATAAAAAAACAAAAAAACAATGTCAGTGAGGTGGAACTGATAAAAGCTTTTTGGCATATAAATGAGCACTGCAGGATATAAGATACGAAATTTACAGCTTTCGTAGCTGTTAGGGAAATATCGACGTCGGCCTGTGAATATTCGGAACAGAAATGTGTATTTTTAAGATAGTTTAAATTGATTTATCACTATACGAAATAGCATATTTGTTCTCTTATTATTTTCAAAATTTGCCTCTCTTAAATGGGTCAGATCATACGGGGAAGTCCCTTTCGCTGAAAACCGACTTTTGAGTAACGTTTCGCCGGTGACCAATGAGAACTGGAAATCCAACTGCCTTCCAAGTACCACACTCACGCAGAAAACCGGTGTCTGAGTGGTAGCTTAGCTACCGCGCTTCGTATGGTGAGCGGCCGAGTTCCGGAGGCCCAACATCCCCCCATCCCTCTCGCATTCTCATTCCCATAATGACACTTTCCTTAAAAGTCGGCAACGCTTCCGCACTGCCTATGGCGCTGTGGAAGTCTATGGGCGGAGTTGATTGCTTTCCATCAGGTGACGCGCCTGCTCGTTTGCCTTCCTATCCTATAAAAAAATAACCTACCCCATTCTATACTTTCCATTAGGTTAAGCAACAAGTCTCTGATTCTTTTCTTATGTGATAAGAAAGCAAACGCCATAGACATCCGCAGTACCATAGACATTGTAGAAGCGTTGCCGGCCTTTAAGAAATATGTAGGCTTGTATTTTGAAGGTTCCAATGTCGTATCGGCCTGGAAACATGCAGGTAGCTGGTTCCCTAGGGTGTGCTGAAAGAAGTTTCGGGAGAACACACACCGCACTGGATCGCCATTCATTCAGATCTTGCCGATGTCCTCGGGCATCGCTAATTACTTATTATTCTTGCTTGCTTGTTCGCTCGTGTTCTCGTTTCGTCGTGAGGGAGGGGAGTGGATGGGGAAGGAGGGGTTGGGCCTTGAGAACTCAGGCGTTCACCCTACGAAGCGCGATTCGCGAACCGGTGTCTGAGTGGTACCTTAGCCGGTTTTCTGCGGGAGTGTGGTACTTCCCCGGGCGCGCCGGCCCATTCATGCTACAGAGAAATATTATGCCATTCTTGACAAAGTATTCGAGTGCAGCGTGACTTTAAAAATGACTGACTTTGACTTTAAAAATTAATTTGTTCAAAGTTTTTTTTGCCTTTTCTCCTTTTTATTCTTTATTCCATAATAAAAATCGAAGGCAGTCATGAGGACTGCCGACAGAAGCGAAAACTTGAAACTATTTTAAAATTTCAAACTAATTGTAATATAATATTATAATATCCATCCATGAAGCGTCCAACGCACGCATACAATCGGGTATATAAAATGTGTTGGCGTGATGCATGTACGAAGGCAGCTGCGCGCGCATTAACTTAAAGTATGTCTATAGCTATACGTATAGCTATAGATATACCTTAATCATTAGCATGTTGCTGACGCGAACCCATACATTTTTCAAGCCAGTGTCTTGTAAAGCTGCTATAGAAGTTTTCACTTCAAAAGAAAATTTTATCTAATATAAATAATCGATCATGCAAATACAGAAATGTGTTTTGAATAAAAGCAATGTTACAGTTAACATAATGTGTCTCGGTCCGCATGGAGTTCTGTTTGTGAAGGTTTCAAGCGGTATGACCTACTTCGCATCAATGCACGCTAAATATTCCTTGATTTCCGTTGGGATTTAATACAGAACATTTAAATGTTTAGAGTTTGTTTTCGTTTTTGTGTCGATGGAATAAGTATCACATATATCTATGACGACGTAATTGAAGTAGTTGGCAATTATCACCTGAACTACCACACTGTCTGTTTTGTTTTTTACGCAACGAAGGCAAAGGAACAGGCGTGTTTTTTTTATTTCTTTTTATTTAATTAATAGAAAAGTATATTGAACTAAAAAATATTTACATGGACTTTTCCCGCCAATATGTTTTCATTTCACTTTCATAATCTTATATTATTATCAGTTATATCATTTAATTGTGGTGGTGTATGTTTTTTTTATGGGATAGGAGGGCTAACGAGCAAGCGTGTCGCCTGATGGAAAGCAATCAACGCCGCCCACAGACCACCGCGACACTACAGGAGTCACGGAAGCGTTGCCGGCCTTTTAGGTATGTGTAGGCTTGTTTTTGGAATTTTGCCAGCGAAGATAGCTGGTTCCACAGAATGGTTGTGCGTGGAAAGAAGTTTCGAGAGAAGCGCACCGTAGTGGATCCCCATTATTATACAATATATTTGGATTAAGGCTTATAAGTGAATTGATATGAAATAAATGCGTGTATCGTGACTTGAAAAAGTACATAGAAGGTTTTGGTAGAATATATACCATTTTATCAAGACACAATAAGCTAACTAGTTTCAAGAGATTGTATTGTTTGTATTGTATTGTTGATATGTATTTCAAGAGATTTGATGTTATCATATTTTACTTGACACTGGCATAATAGTTATAACTAATTTCCATGAAAGAAAAGAAAAGAACAATACGTGTGAGCCCATTAAAGCTTATTAGTTTTTGCTGGGACTAGATCCCTCTTAAATATAATAACATCAACATAAATCATAATAGTCACAAGCATACACTAAAAAGTTTTAAATATTGTGTTGCCTGTTAAAGAAAACAACGCCGTCCATAGAAATCCGTTACACCATAGATATTTGTCGGAGTATTAGAATTAATAACATTATTCAATGCAATAGACAAAACTTAGTTTTATATGCATTGTAGCGCCATCTGTTGGCAGATTATATAAGAATAAATGAATAAAATAATTGTAATTTGTGTAAAATAAATTATTTAGAATGATTTAAAATTTATATAAAAATGTAATTTGTATAATGAGCCTTATTTTAAGAATTGTTTGGTTTCATTTGTGTGAAGCAAATCTATTTTTAGATTTGCTTTGCTTTGTCCATTGTCTATTATCTTTGTTCGCCATCTTGATTTTGTGTATAAAATCCAAAATTAAATCGGGGTTACATTCATTCTAATCCCGATCGCCGAAATTTCCGAAATTGCCGAAATATTACTGAGGCGTTGCCGGCCTTTAGGTTATGTGTAGACTTGTCTATATTATATTATATATAACATATAAATAATTTAATAAATAATTATTCTATTTAAACCGTAACAAATAGATGTTGGTGTTAATTTTAATAAACGATTGAATACAGGCCATAACGGCACTGGAGGCTCCATTAATATTCATTAAGCGACCTCTGTGCATCGCTTTACAGTCCTACAGCGTACGGGGCCAGGACGGTGGATGAAGTGATTAGGCGGAGATCGCAACAGGAAGAGATTTGTTCCGAACCGTTTTATGCCTGTACTGGTGTATTACTAGGTATTGTTCTGGTGTAATTACGCGCAGTTTTAGCTTGAATTTAGTAAATAAGTTCACGACTATGCCTATCCTATGTAAATCTTAAATGATGAAGTCATAAAAGTTTTTATTTTTTAATTTAATTCCTATTGTTAGTTCACACTCTCTATACAAATTTGTTACTTTCATCTTGTTCAAATATTCAATAGTTAATAAATTACTTCTATTCATGCACTCAAGTTAAAATACATTTTTTTAAATTTTAAGTGAATGACACTTAATGTTAATAGAGATTTTTCAAATATTAATTCATTTATTAATTATTAATTATATAATTTTAGTTTCATATAAAAGAAAAAAAATCTCTTATATAAGATATTTAGCAGGATATCAAAATAAGAATTATTTTTTTTATATAAATTGTTGTAAGATACGTTCACGAGGAATTATTTTTGAAATAAAAAAAAAACTTCAGTTTTAATACTTAGAGAGCTTTTTTAGTAACTTTAGTTCTCTAGCGATTTTCTTTCCGATTTGGAACGGAACAGAAACACAGAGCAATATCACAATCACTTTATTTTATTTCTGACAGGGCTCGGGGAGAGCTTCCCCTTATCGAATGTTCACTGCTAACTCAATCACAAAATGAGCTTGTTGATCTATTTATTGACTAAAATGAGGCGTTATATGGACAGTCAAAAGTTTTACTTAGCTAAGATCCGCGACAAGCAAAACAATAACAGAAAATTAACAATGTGTGTTTTTCCGTTGGGTTAAGTGGATTTATTTGAAAAAGAAAAAAAATCTCTTATATAAGATATGTAGCTTTTAGGAACTTAAACCAAAAACTTACCGAAAATCGGCCATCAACTCTCCACCCACCAACTCCATCTTGTAAACGACACGTGTTTCGCCCCAACACGAGGCATCTTCAGGTATAGTAGACTCTACGGAAGACAACTGAAAAGTCTGAGTTGATGGCCGATTTTCGGTAAGTTTTTGGTTTAAGTTCCAAATAAATCCACTTAATCCCGTCGGGTTTTTAAAAACACATTGTTAATTTTCTGTTATTGTTTTGCTTGTCGCGGATCTTAGCTAAGTAAAACTTTTGATTGTCCATATAGTGATGGATTTCCGCAAAGTAACGCCTGACTCCATTAACAATCTTAAAATGAGGCGCTAGTGGGATGGCAGCCGAACATGACTTCAGCCTAATCAGCGGGAAGCGTTGCCTTCAGGGCTGCCACTGTTACGGCGGAGATGTGGCGGCCGGACATTGCGTCAACCCAATTATAGGACTGCTTTACCGACGGGGCTGCCAACATCACGGCCAGGCTTTGTCTATGGCGACCGAGCATAGCGTCAACCCAATCAGTGACAAGCTTTTCCGCGCGCAGCTATTTTCTATTAACTGTTCTTGTCACACATTGACGGACGTCTTGTCAATTTATTTCTAAAAGTTGTAATGGCTTGCTCGACCAGGATTTTGTTACTTTAAAATGAGGTTTTAATTGTTTTACAAAAAATTGTATTATATTATATACATACATATAGGTTTTAATTTTAGCATTCTGTAAAAAAGTGTAAAGAATAAACTTTTTTATTTCTATTTCTTATCATGTCATGTCTTACAAATCATGTGTTATTTCATGTCTGTGTAATAAACTCAAAATTGGTTATATTATGGCACAGTGAGATCAATACCAAAGCACCTGTCAAAGGTTAGAAACGTTTCCATTTTGTATTCCAGACCTAAACCTAATTAATTCAGATTGAATGGAATGTAATTAGACCTTCCACGGACGTGACAACGTATATTGTCGTGGGTTCAATTATGGTGGAATTTATAGCGCCCCGGTCAGGTAGGTTTAATGGATAACCAATTAATATTATAGGTTACTGCACATGGCTTCCAACTTATCCTACCCCCACAACCCCTCCTAAAGCCCGTAACCATTATATTAATATTTAAACTCAGATATATGTATTACGTAATCTCGTGATATAGGTGTCCGGTGGTAGACTTAGATTATAATTGACCGTCCCGGAATCGGGCTCCTCAATACTACAGTGCCTTACCTCATGAGGGGCTCTGTTGGGGCTGACCTCCATCCTCCCTTGCGGCTCGTGGGATTCACTATGACGAATTTTAATAAACGTAATTTGTTAAAAAATGACGGTGACGTGGTTCGCCACCTGTCACGTCCTAATTCCCACAAGAGCGAGAAGCGACTAACGTAGAGTCGTTTCGCTACGGTGAATGTGAGAGGAAAGATGGATGAATACATGGATGAGTGTAGAAGAAGCAAGGAACGTGTGCTAGAATCGTAGCGGATGAAGATTTGTGGTCGTAGGGGCAGAGGCCTGCCCCTACGGGAGTCAAGCGTGACGATATGTATGTTTGTATGTATCGAATAATCAGAAAACGCATGCTGCCAATACTAGGAAAACATCCTGCCTTCTTTTTATCACATGGTTACAGCAAGATTGCGTTGCACCTCACACTGCTAGAGACCGTGGAGGTACTTCATGATTTCTTCGAGTTTCGGCGAGATCCCCTGGCTATCTAAGTCACCCATATCGACTTTTTTTCTGTGGGGGTAAAAGTATAGTCTGCGAAACAAACCCAATGACCATTTCGGCAATAAAAGGTTTGCTTTCTTATCTCTTAAAAAAATGCGAGAATAATTATTGCTTAAAATGTTCATTAAAGCAGCTGAATAAAAACTTCTTCGATCAGTAGATCTTGATATACGAGCATTGGTTTTAAGTCAGGATGGCCGAGCGGTCTAAGGCGCTGCGTTCAGGTCGCAGTCCACTTCTGTGGGCGTGGGTTCGAATCCCACTTCTGACATGTCATTTTATTTTCATTGTATTATTTTTGTACCGTGTTGTTTATTCTATTCTTTTTTCGAGGGATGGATCCCATTATTTAGTCCTAAACAATTCAGCAAAAACTCTAAACTTGGAATTTTTTTTAACAGCCCATATATGTCTCACTGCTGAGCAGGGGCCTCTTCATTTCTGGAGGAACGGGCATTAAATCCACCACCACCACCACGCTTGTCCAATGCGGATTGGGGGGATTTGCAAACTCGGAATAAATATTTGTAATCCATACATATATTTATTCCGATAAGGAGATCGAACCCGTGACCATTGACTCTGCGGTACTTTCTTGTATAGTGAAGCTATAATATAATAATTTGTCAGACCTTGACATTTTCACACAAATAAAAGAAGCGCTACGTGAATGTACTTTACGTTACGTTAAATGTGTAGGTATATATATATATATATATATATATATATATATATATATATATATATATATATATATATATATATATATATATATATATATATATATATATATATATATATATATATATATATATATATATATATATATATGCTGTTGATTGATGTGATAAACTCTCGCAGAGATTCATTGAATTCGCTATGGTATGTGTATTGCTAACGCTCTCGATAAAGGGTTAAAAGCTTAAATTCGAAATGGCAGCGTTGAATAGAGGAGACCAATCGAAATGCAGGCTGTATTCAGATCAGTTCCCGTGTATTAATTGCAACCTCGGGAACTATCCGAACTGTATCGAGTTTTGTCAACTTGATAAATCGTTTTACGTAAGCCATGAGATTTGCTTACAGGAAGATTATTTTCTATATATTAATAACCCAATATTAAGACAACATTTCGTTGTCTATTCACGCACATGGTTTCAACAAGATGGCGCTATGCCTCACGCTGCTAGAGAGACCATGGAGCTTCTTCGTGATTGCTTCTCTAAAAAATTAATAAGCTATTTCAGCGATATCCCTTGGCCACTCAGGTCGTCGGATCTCAGTCCTGTAGACATTTATATGGACGTACCTCAAAAGTAAAGTCTATGAAACAAACCCGATGACCACGGAGGTAACGGCATCCCGAAGTCGCTAGTTCAGAGAGTGACACTGACTACCGTGGCTAGAGTCCAAGAATATGCCTGACGCGGATGTGGAATGTTGACCACAATTCGATGAAATATTTAAAAAAAATTAAACCATCATTTCTCTTCTTCGTAAAAGTTATTGAATTTGATTTTTTTTATTATGTTAAAAATCCTAAATCTGCCACCGGACATCCTGTAGCACATTCTAGAGGTTTTGTTGTATCAAAAATAGTTAGGGTCGTGAACATAAGCTGCTCATACGAGAGTAGCTACTGGTGGAAGGTTCAAGGGTATTATTTGTACTTCCTTTGAAGATCAAGTAAATTTTAAAATTATCTTTTTATTTTATACTATAGATCTGCTTTCCCTTTCAATAACATCAAAAATAGATTCCATCCCCATCAACTGGATGGCTGGCCGTATGATTTAGTCACAGTTAAATGCCGCGGACTGCGCAAACGAGGAATGATTTACCACTTGCGGTGTTCTCACGTGATTATGACATAAGGACATTAAAGAGACGAGCGTATGTATTCGTGATAAGACTAAGTTATATTTAGACGTGACCTAGTTACATTTAAAGAGATTTGATGTTATCGTATTTTACTTGACACTGGCATAATAGTTATAACCGATTGCCATAAAAAAAGAAAAAAAAACACGGAAAAACACAAACAGCTGTTAATTGTGTAATTTTTGTCCGCCATTTTGTTGATTAACTTTTAAAAAGTAAAAGATTTAAGCAGATAATAAACCCTAAACAGTGTGTATGAATGCAATTTTCTTAAACATTAGTTAAAGAGTTGCTCAAAAGTAATGAACATTTATGAATTAGACTATGGTAGTGTTTAGAATTAGTTTACTAACACAATTTTTAAGAGAATTGTTACTAACAAATAACCCGAGTTGTTTGATAAATAAATATATCATTATTATTATCACCTTTCTTAACACATTTATCTCTTAATAACAATATTATTAACATTAAAAAAACTCTATAAATAATATTATTACGAGCGTTATTAATCCTTAGTGGCGGGATAAACAAAGCCAGCAAAGGATTATATACCCAAGGAAAGAAACTTCACGGTCCTAGCTGTGCAAAATATGGCAGCTTTTTATTTTAAATTTAACGCACTTAACTAAAACTTATTATAATTATTATCGTCTCCGAGGTCGTTAGTGGCATCATATTCAATTTTAAGTCAAAATATTGGCGGAATTTAAATTTTACAAACAAAAGCATTTTCAACGCAGATGAACATCTTAGGCAAATTTAAATGAAGCGATAATTTATCATCCCTTTCCTGAATAACTTGTTAAATAAGTCTTTTTAAGGCGGCCGTCCGCGCCCTTTGAATACTAATGATGCGTTTATACAAATTTTCTTAAAGTGCCGATAACGAATTTACTCGAATGTCGGAAATATGGACAGAGCACAAAATGTTACATAGCTTTTCTTTTTACTATTATTATATATTCACGCCTATCCCCCGCAGAGGTTGGCAGAGACCACAGAGCTCCATCCGCTACCATTCATCGCAAGGAAATGACTCTTCATCGGTCGCTTTTCGCCCTCGTGAGAGTCAGAACGTGATGGGTGGCGAACCACGTCGCCGTCATTTTCAACAAATTAGGTATATTAAATTCGTCTTAGTGAATCCCACGAGCCGCAAGGGAGGATGGAGGTCAGCCCCAGCAGAGCCTTACATGCTGAGGTAAGGCACCATAGTACCCGGGGGAGCCCGATCCCGGGACGGTCGGCACGCTTGCGACTAGGCTCACGCCTAGCCACACATCCGTGGATTGGCGCAGAGGAAGGGAAAGGATAAAGAAGAAAGGAAAGGGCAGGGAAGGAAATGTGGATTGGGGGGGGGGTTACCAGACTCGGAATAAACATTGATAAATCCATATATATATATATATATATATATATATATATATATATATATATATATATATATATATATATATATATATATATATATATATATATATATATATATATATCGATGCGGGAATCGAACCACAACCATTGACTCCGCGAGCGAGCGGAGGGCCCCGCTGCTGAGCCAATCGGTAGTCGTCCTAGTTTTTTTGCTTGATATTTTTAGACAAATTTAGAAAGTTGTGATGGAATACAACAATAATTGAAACGGTGGACTTCCGGAGGCTCAACCCCTTTCCCCCTCCTTCTCCTATAACGACACGACACTTTCTTTAATGGCTTAGCAAAGCTTCTGCATTGCCTATGGCACTGCGGATGTTTGTAGGCGGCGTTGATTGCTTTCCATCAGGTGACACGCCTTCTCACTTGCGCTCCTATACCATAAAAAAATAAATTAAAATTACGTTGCGGATGTGGGTGGAACGGTCGGTAGGGGAAGACCAAGGAAAATATAAAAATATACTTTGCCAAATTGCCAAAGATTTTGAGAAAGGTCAGGTCAAAAGTACCTTTAAGAGGCGAGCTTGCATGAAGAGAGTGATGAGTGTGGAGGAAGCAAGGAATGTTTGCCGAGATCCTAGCAGATGGAGATCTGTGGTCAAATTTAGAATTGTGTTTTGAAGGTTCCAATGTCGTATCGGTTCAGAAACACCGCTGGAGGTAGCTGGTTCCACAGGGTAGTGGTGCGCGGAAAGAAGTTTCTGGAAAAACGCACCGTACTGAAAATGATGAAATGTTTATGAAGAAGTGAAGCAAAGCAAATGTTTATCAATAAACATTAGATAGTTGATATTACGGTAGTACATCGCAATCCTTTGATAAATAAAATATATATACTCCATTGTCCTTTGTAAATATTTAAGTCGGGAAGGATGTAGGATCGGCAGTAAGCCTTGTTTATACAGGCCGAGTCCATCGAGACGCTTCGTTGGATTGTTGGAATTCTTCGTTGGAGTGATGTTTCTTCGATATGTTTTGATTGAAAAAAAAAAAAAAAATATATATATATATATATATATACTTTTAATGACACATGACATGACATGACACTTGCAGAATAGAACAGAATGGAATAGAATAGAAAATCTTTATTTATGACACCTATTTTTTACAATAACTAAAATTAAATCCTTAATTTTAGTTATTGTAAAAAATATAATATATATATATATATATATATATATATATATATATATATATATATATATATATATATATATATATATATATATATATATATAAATAAATACACAAAACAAAAAGAAAATCCACCCGGCGCTGGTTTTCAGCAAGAACCAACATGGTCAGATCGCGGACCACAGTGACGACATTCATACTGACACACTCGTGTCTCGTCCAGAACACACATACAAACAATCACTCCTGTTTTCCCTAGGGGTAGGCAGATATTATAGACCTCCATCTGCTACGATCCCGGCATACTTTCTTTGCTTCATCCACACTCATCTATCATAAGCTCGTTTGTTAAGGGTACCTTTGACCTGGCCTTCAGTCAAAGATGTTCTCCTTTCTAAAGCTTATACAAAGAAACTTGAAGTATGCTAAAACGTAATGGAGAGAAGCATGATAGGGAAAAAATTGTCAGATAGAGTAAGAACATCAACTATAAAACAACAAATTAAGACCAAAGATATTACTAAAACAATGAGAAACCTTAAATGGAAATGGGTGGGTTACAATATCAGAGGAAAAGAAAAATGGTCAAAGAAAATAATAAGCTGGTTAACTGGGAACAGACAGAAGGAGGGGAAGGCCTTCTATAAGATGGCTTCATGAAATAAAGGCTACAGCAAGTGGTACATGGACAAGAGCTGCTAACGACAGAAAACAATGGTAATAGTTAGACGAGGCCTTTGGCAACAGAGGCACAGAGACAGGTGTTATCAACGTAAGTAAATACGTAAGTAAATTTATATGTAATATAAACGTGTAGGAAATCTTGTATGAATTAAGGTTATTCTTATATTATATTATTATTATTTTTCCCTGGTCTTCCCCTACCAACCCTTGTATTCACATCCGCAAGGTATATTTATTTTATCAGTCGTCTTTCATCCATCCTCTCTATGTGTCCATAAGTCACCACTATAAGTCCACCATCTAAGGATCTCTTTCTCAACTTTTGTCACGACACCAACTTTTACACGACATTGCTCTCTTATATCTTTATTCCTTATTCTATCAGACAAAGTTACCTCACACATAACATACTTCTTAATATGTTATGTGCATACCGCATTCAGAAGAATATAATATCGGAAATAATATTTTCTTATATTCTTCAAGCTTCTGTTACAGTTATATTTAAGAGAACTCCTGGAATATTGATGCTTTATTTTAAACCTCAATCTTTTTATATGTCTATGCAAAAGGAGACACTCTCTTAGCTGAAATAATATAAGTGTAATAATTGGTGTTGTGTGTAGTGGTTGGTAGGTGGAGAGTTGCTTGCCGTTCTTCGGTAAGTTTTTGGTTTGAGTTCCAAATAAATCTACTTCATCCAGCAGGAAAACACATTATTAATTTTCTGTTATAATTTGCTTGTCGCGAATCTTAGCTAAGTAAGACTTTTTACTGTTCACATAGTGATAGATTTCCGCAAAGTAACGCCTGACTCCATTAATAATTTGCCTTTTTATTCCATAAAAAAAAATTTTGGATGCGAATCCCATATGGTAGATGGTGTAATGGGCTGGTTTCGGCAACTCCTCGTCATCATGCGCCTATTTTCCATGTTGTCAAAGTGGTTAGCTCCTATTCTATCCACCCCAGCTCCTCGAGGAACTGCAACAAAAAAAAATGTCACTCATCAAGGCATTACAGCCGTGGGTGGGTCTTAGCCTGGTTCAGTTAGTTTTTCCAGTCGGTTCTTCGTTCAGTTTTTCTCTCCAGCCCCTCACACCGATTGCCTTTAAGTCTTCCTCGACTCCATCTAGTCATCTGAGCTTAGGCGTTCCATGGCTTCTACGACCATCTAGTTTAGCCGTCGTGTAGGCGCTTGGGTACTCTAGCCTCGTCCATCCGTACCACGTGCCCAGCCCAACGAAGGCGTCCAATCTTAATGGTTTTGATGACGTTCAGCTTATTATACAGCTCATATAGCTCGTGCTTGTAAAGTGTACGCCATCGCTCATTTTTAAACACAGGACCAAAGACCTACCGTAGCAAAAAAAAAGCAGTTTTAAAAATTATATCTATGTTCTTTAAATTGTACCTGTTGTTCTCTTCTTCACGTCTGTTTTGTTTTTAAATAAAAAATTCTACAACTAAGTTTCTGTATTCACTCGTATTAACTTCGCTTTCAAATATAACATCTTGGCGTGGAACAAAATCCATTATCCGAACAACACATTCTCGAGTTTGAAACAAATAATTTTGGCGAAAAAGTTTTCTTAGGAATGACTCTTTGTGTATAGGCATGGTAACGTAGAATATTAAGATCATATATCACCCAAATATTATATGCTTTTTCTTTTTTTTAAAACATGAAAATTCTAATTATATATTTATTAATGGAGTCAGGCGTTACTTTGCGGAAATCCATCACTATATGGACAGTCAAAAGTTTTATTTAGCTAAGATCCGCGACAAACAAAACAATAACAGAAAATTAATGTGTGTTTTTCCGTTGCGTTTAGTGGATTTATTTGGAACTTAAACCAAAAACTTACTGAAAATCGGCCATCAACTCTCCACCCACCAACCACTATACAGTCTACTATACCTGAAGATGCCTCGTGTTGGGGCGAAACACGTGTCGTTTACAAGATGGAAAAGTGATAATGTGTGTTTGGTGTTGTGTATAGTGGTTGGCGGGTGGAGAATTGATGGCCGATTTTCGGTAAGTTTTTGGTTTAAGTTCCAAATAAATCCACTAAACGCAACGGAAAAACACACATTATTAATTTTCTGTTATTGTTTTGTTTATCGCGGATCTTAGCTAAGTAAAACTTTTGACTGTCCATATATCTAATTATATATATAAATAACGAAGTAAATAGTGCACGATTAAAACTTATTGATTTAATAAAGTTGAAGTTGCTCTTTCTATCCTTCATCTATTAGCAAATTTCAACAACTCAATGTTAATACGACATTTAAATGCTCAACTACAACATTATAACTTTTGATAATGATTAAGCCACGCTGCAGATGAATACTTTGTCAATAATGAAATATTATTTGTAAGTAGCATGAATGGTCCCACACTCCCGCAGAAAACCGGTGTCTGAGGGGTAGCTTCGTACGGTGAGCGGCTGAGTTTCGGAGGCCAAACACCCTCCCCTCCTCTCTTCCTGCCCCCTCCCCCACTCCCATGATGACACTTTTATTAAAGGTCGGCAACGCTTCCGCACTGCCTATGGCGCAGCGGATGTCTATAGGCGGCGTTGATTACTTTCCATCAGGTGACACGCCTGCTCGTTTGCCTACCTATCTCATAAAAAGGACTATGGTGCCTTACCTCAGCATGCAGGGCTCTGCTGGGGCTGACCTCCATCCTCCCTTGCAGCTCGTGGGATTCACTAAAGACAAATTTAATATACCTAATTTGTCGAAAAATGACGGCGACGTGGTTCGCCACCCGTCACGTCCTGATTCTCACGAGGGCGAAAAGCGACCAATGACGAGCCGTTTCGCTGCGATGAATGGCAGCGGATGGAGCTCTGTGGTCTCTGCCAACCCCTGCGGGGGATAGGCGTGATATATATATATATATATATATATATATATATATATATATATATATATATATATATATATATATATATATATATATATATATATATATATATATATATATATATATATATATATATATATATATATATATATATATATATATATATATATATATATATATATATATATATATATATATATATATCTGTTATTGCTGTATGTATTTCCTACTCATGTTTTATTTATTCAATAACTTTCACAAACTATTCAGCAAAGAGTATTGTGTTCTATTCAATCTGCGTAATGGATCCAATGTTCTACAGCTGACTTCGATGACGATATCAATCCTATTAGATGTTTTATGTATTTTATTCGGAAAACGCTCGCTGAATGCATAACAAATAGCAACTGAGAGACTGTACTGGGTTTTGTATATTTTTTCGTATATATGATGTGCTTAATTTGATAATTGATACCATTTTTTTGCATTATCGTCTTTCTCTCTTATAGGAATATAAATAGAAAATATTTTAAGAAATTTGTGTGGGGTAACTTTGTATGATAGAATAAGAAATAAAGATATAAGAGAGTAAAAGAATATGTGGAGCAAAAGAAAGTGACGTGACAAAAGTTGAAAAAGGTATGCTTAGATTAGTTTGGATACCTAGAGAGGATGGATGAAAGACGTTTCGCAAAAGGAATTTAAGTTGCGGATGTAGATGGAAGGGTCAGTACGGGAAGACCAAGAAAAATATACCTTGACCAAATTACCGAGGTTTTTAAAAAAGGCCAGGTCAAGAGTACCCTTAACCGGAAGCAAGGAAAGTATGCCGAGATCGTACCAGATAGAGATCTGTGGTCAATGCCTACCCCTACGGGAAACAGGCGTGACTATATGTATGTATATATGTACCTGAGTAAGAACCTAGCAGCTGATATACTTTGATATGTTAATTTTTTAAACAGTGTTACCTTATTGTTGATTGATAATGAAGTTCGCAAATTTCATTTCAAGTTCAAGAAAACTTTATTAATTTAAACACATCACCGTTAATTTATCATCACGCTGTCAACTGTCAGAAAGATTGACATTTTAGACTTGAATATAATTAATCAATTTTTTCACACAACCGAGATAATATTTTTATATTAATAATAAAGAATTTGTGTTTAAGTAATTGCGTATTCTCGTCTAATGAAGAGAAAAACTGGTGGAATTCGATCATTCAACCTACTCAAATTTATTTTTTTTAAATTTTCAATATAAGAAATTAAATTTAATTACTCTAACTTCAGTTCGCTGACAGTCAAGCCATTACCACTATTTTTATGAGGTTCCTCTAGACGGAGAAGGAACTGCGAAAGAAACTCCGTAGCTTTATTCTTTTTAGCATTTTAATTCCATCTTTTTACAATACGGCAAGTGCATGCAGATCAACCTTTTTTTATCTGAATCGGTTGAGGGTACTCTTCACCTTGCCTTTCTTAAAAAGTTTAGCAATTTGGTCAAGATATGTCTATCGTGGTCTTCCTCTACCGACCCTTCCATCCACATTCGCAAGACAAATTTCTTTTGCCAGTCGTCTTCATCCTTCCTCTCTATATGCCCAAACCATCTAAGCATCCCTTTTTCTACTTTTTTCACAACAACTTCTTTTACTCCACATTGCTCTCTTATATCTTCATTTCTTATTCTATTATTCAAAGATACATCACACCTACTTCTTAATTCTCTCATTTCCACCGCATTCAGTCTGCTTTCATGATTCTTCTGCAAAACCCAACTTTCACTACCGTATATTAGCGTCGGAACAAGCACCCCCTGATGAACCGCCAGTCGGGCCGTTTTAGACACATTCTGACTTTTCATAAAGGGTTAATTATTAATTAAATCCAAAAGCTATAATAGCGAAATGTCAGTTTTATATTAATTGCAGCGTTTCAGGCGTGGCATTGTGAAAGCGGTATCTGTAAACAATAGACAGGTGCGGTATCCCGACCACTCATTATTCCCACACCGTATCACTTTAATTACTGCGTAGTCATTGTGGAGGGCTTTTGAATTGTGAACCATATGGCCCAACGTGAAACACACCTACCTGACTTGAACAGAAGGTCATACAATAACAGACAAAAAATAAATTTTGGATATTCACAAAGAAAATGATAACTAAAATAAGGTCGTGCCAGAAAGGAATGGAGTGTAGTATGATTAAAGGATAGATAGATAGATATATAGATAGATAGATAAATAGATAGATAGATAGATAGATAGATAGATAGATAGATATATAGATAGATAGATAGATAGATAGATAGATAGATAGATAGATAGATAGATAGATAGATAGATAGATAGATAGATAGATAGATAGATAGATAGATAGATAGATAGATAGATAGATAGATAGATAGATAGATAGATAGATAGATAGATAGATAGATATATAGATAGATAGATAGATAGATAGATAGATAGATAGATAGATATATTCGTTTTTGTACACAAAAACAAAGCTATACTATAATGGAGGTAAAATAAAGTAACACTAATGTATCACTTTAATATTACTTCCTTTAGATGCTTTTCGCTGTGATTTTTATGGGATATGGCAATTTTGATATGTCTTCTAGTTTGTAAAAGTAATATATTTAAGCCCAAACTGTGTAATACTATTTTGGTTTTTATTGCTTGTTATATTATTTTTGAGTAAGAGGTTGTGGAATGAAACTGTTGGATTATCTAATAAATAAATAAATAAATTTTGTTGGATATTTAAACTATGCACAAAGTGCAAAAGAGGCGCACTTAATGCTTATTGGGCATACATTCCCAGTGCTAGGTGCACTGGGAATGTATGCCTGCGGATGAAACTGAGAAAATTGGTTGGGAGGTGCAGCTTGTGATGAAATAAAATAAAAACTATAATACTTATAAATATTTTACAACACACACACACACACACACATACATACATATCGTCACGCCTGTTTCCCATAGGGGTAGGCAGAGACCACAGATTTTATCCGTTACGATGTATCTTTCCGGCACACCTGGGATCGTAACGGATTTTATGTCATTCTTTTTAACATCCGCCGTGGCATAGGCGTTGCAGGAGCGTGGCTGACTTTAAGAAAAATGAAGGCTTGTTTGTGAAGGTTCCAATGTCATATCACTCCTAAAACACAGCTGGAGGTAGTTGGTTCCACAGGGTAGTGGTGCGTGGGAAGAAATATCGGGAGAAACGCGCCCAAGTAGATCACCATTTATCCAGATACTGGAATTCAGCGGCCTGAATTATTCTGAAGAATTTGTAGGAGCACTGCCTATGTTAAATCGATAAAAGACGCTGATATATGATATATCCCTTCGCTATGTTAAAGAAACTAGCCTTTTGATCAGACCTTGGTCATTGACGATTCATGATGATTGATAATGAAGTTCGCAAATTTCATTTCAAGTTCAAGAAAACTTTATTAATTTAAACACATCACCGTTAATTTATCATCACGCTGTCAACTGTCAGAAAGATTGACATTTTAGACTTGAATATAATTAATCAATTTTTTCACACAACCGAGATAATATTTTTATATTAATAATAAAGAATTTGTGTTTAAGTAATTGCGTATTCTCGTCTAATGAAGAGAAAAACTGGTGGAATTCGATCATTCAACCTACTCAAATTTATTTTTTTTAAATTTTCAATATAAGAAATTAAATTTAATTACTCTAACTTCAGTTCGCTGACAGTCAAGCCATTACCACTATTTTTATGAGGTTCCTCTAGACGGAGAAGGAACTGCGAAAGAAACTCCGTAGCTTTATTCTTTTTAGCATTTTAATTCCATCTTTTTACAATACGGCAAGTGCATGCAGATCAACCTTTTTTTATCTGAATCGGTTGAGGGTACTCTTCACCTTGCCTTTCTTAAAAAGTTTAGCAATTTGGTCAAGATATGTCTATCGTGGTCTTCCTCTACCGACCCTTCCATCCACATTCGCAAGACAAATTTCTTTTGCCAGTCGTCTTCATCCTTCCTCTCTATATGCCCAAACCATCTAAGCATCCCTTTTTCTACTTTTTTCACAACAACTTCTTTTACTCCACATTGCTCTCTTATATCTTCATTTCTTATTCTATTATTCAAAGATACATCACACCTACTTCTTAATTCTCTCATTTCCACCGCATTCAGTCTGCTTTCATGATTCTTCTGCAAAACCCAACTTTCACTACCGTATATTAGCGTCGGAACAAGCACCCCCTGATGAACCGCCAGTCGGGCCGTTTTAGACACATTCTGACTTTTCATAAAGGGTTAATTATTAATTAAATCCAAAAGCTATAATAGCGAAATGTCAGTTTTATATTAATTGCAGCGTTTCAGGCGTGGCATTGTGAAAGCGGTATCTGTAAACAATAGACAGGTGCGGTATCCCGACCACTCATTATTCCCACACCGTATCACTTTAATTACTGCGTAGTCATTGTGGAGGGCTTTTGAATTGTGAACCATATGGCCCAACGTGAAACACACCTACCTGACTTGAACAGAAGGTCATACAATAACAGACAAAAAATAAATTTTGGATATTCACAAAGAAAATGATAACTAAAATAAGGTCGTGCCAGAAAGGAATGGAGTGTAGTATGATTAAAGGATAGATAGATAGATATATAGATAGATAGATAAATAGATAGATAGATAGATAGATAGATAGATAGATAGATAGATATATAGATAGATAGATAGATAGATAGATAGATAGATAGATAGATAGATAGATAGATAGATAGATAGATAGATAGATAGATAGATAGATAGATAGATAGATAGATAGATAGATAGATAGATAGATAGATAGATAGATAGATAGATAGATTGATAGATAGATAGATAGATAGATAGATAGATAGATAGATAGATAGATATATTCGTTTTTGTACACAAAAACAAAGCTATACTATAATGGAGGTAAAATAAAGTAACACTAATGTATCACTTTAATATTACTTCCTTTAGATGCTTTTCGCTGTGATTTTTATGGGATAGGAAGGCAAACGAGCAGGCGTGTCACCTGATGGTAAGCAATCGAAAAAAAAGGAGATTACATAATTGATTACAGGCAGGGTCTCCTTGGACTGTCGCCAACCGGTGTGGTTGGTTCAGTTATCATTGAAGCCCTTGTTCGTATGTTTTTTGGTCTAGGTTAAGAGGCCACCGAAGGGTTATGATATCATTGGTTTCGGTCCAAAGGCTCCAGTTATTAAAACTATAGCCTGAGAGTCGTATTCGACAGGGGTCAAATGACCCCTCGTGTTACGTTAAGTGTTAAAATTGTTCGCATAGTATGAGTTTTAACTCGGAATAGTATCTCCCGCTGTAACCACTGCGATGCGACGGAAGTATCGGTGAGCGGAGTCGGCGGATGCGGATGTGAAGCATCCACAACATTGCGACAGATAACGATTCCACAGAACTTCCCTGGGATAGTGATATAAAATTCAATTCAGTTCGTCTAGTGTTAATTTACTGCCTTTGAACAAAGATAAATAAAATGCCGCACTCGACAAGCGTGGTGGGTGTTTTTGATACTCCACAGGCTTTATATACGTGCCTTTTTTTCATTTGATATACCTATTGTCAATATTTATTTATCATATAACTAACTCCACATATACAACATGCAATTTTGATATGTCTTCTAGTTTGTAAAAGTAATATATTTAAGCCCAAACTGTGTAATACTATTTTGGTTTTTATTGCTTGTTATATTATTTTTGAGTAAGAGGTTGTGGAATGAAACTGTTGGATTATCTAATAAATAAATAAATAAATTTTGTTGGATATTTAAACTATGCACAAAGTGCAAAAGAGGCGCACTTAATGCTTATTGGGCATACATTCCCAGTGCTAGGTGCACTGGGAATGTATGCCTGCGGATGAAACTGAGAAAATTGGTTGGGAGGTGCAGCTTGTGATGAAATAAAATAAAAACTATAATACTTATAAATATTTTACAACACACACACACACACACACATACATACATATCGTCACGCCTGTTTCCCATAGGGGTAGGCAGAGACCACAGATTTTATCCGTTACGATGTATCTTTCCGGCACACCTGGGATCGTAACGGATTTTATGTCATTCTTTTTAACATCCGCCGTGGCATAGGCGTTGCAGGAGCGTGGCTGACTTTAAGAAAAATGAAGGCTTGTTTGTGAAGGTTCCAATGTCATATCACTCCTAAAACACAGCTGGAGGTAGTTGGTTCCACAGGGTAGTGGTGCGTGGGAAGAAATATCGGGAGAAACGCGCCCAAGTAGATCACCATTTATCCAGATACTGGAATTAAGCGGCCTGAATTATTCTGAAGAATTTGTAGGAGCACTGCCTATGTTAAATCGATAAAAGACGCTGATATATGATATATCCCTTCGCTATGTTAAAGAAACTAGCCTTTTGATCAGACCTTGGTCATTGACGATTCATCGATATCGAAATAAATACAATATGGTTTTTAGGAAGGCCCATCTCTACTAATGGATCAATAGAAATAAACCATAAAACTAAAACGCGAAGGTTCTTCAGGTTTATTGCTCATAAATATGTTTCCCGCTCACTTTACGTTGGATTCACGACCCGCTATGGTTTAAGCTATATGTTTTATTCATGGGCTCGTTTGACATTTCTCTTGTTAGTCTATGTGACAGGGAATCTATGATCGAACGACATTAATAGTTTCACTACATATCTCGACAAATTTGTCGAGTGGTAGAGCTACGCTGCAGACGAATACATTGTCAAGAATGGTATATTATTTCTCTGTAGCATGAATGGGCCGGCTCGTCCGGGGAAGTACCACACTCCCGCAGAAAACGGGTGACTGAGAGATAGTTTAGCTACCGCGCTTCGTACGGTGAGCGGTCTGAGTTCCGGAGGCCCAACACCCTCCCCCTCCCACGCCCATAATGTCACTTTCCTTAAAGGTCGACAACGCTTTTGTGACACGCCTGCTCGTTTGCCTTCGTATCCCATAAAAAAATGTATGTATGTGAAGTCGAAAACAGATTTGTATAAAGCTAAATAAAGCACTTGTCCCAAAAGTTAAAAGTTCGAATATTTAAATAAGTAAATGTAAGGAAGCAAAACTTGGTCTTACGTAATGCGTATTATGCATGCAAAGAGTATATTCCGGAAAAGATACGTGAAACTGGTATTGTCAACGGAGCCAGTCGTCTCCAGTGCACTGGGTTCACATCAGCCCATTACGCGGATTGAATCGAATTGGAGCCTCCTCAGCGAACACTTCGTGAATGGAATTCGATAGATAAAAATGGAACGGCGGTGTATTTTTAAAAATATATTCAGGCACGAGCGTTTCGAATCTGCTCCATTGAACCGTTATTTTTATTTTATTAATTAATCAATCAATTCATCAATATTGTACAAAACTGCAATACCACTCACTCAATGATTGACATGTTACTTTTTTTATGGGATAGACAGGCAAACGAGCTGGCGTGTTACCTGATGGAAAGCAAGCAACGCCGCCCATAGACTTCCGCAGCGCCATGGGCAGTACGGAAGCATTGTCGACCTTTAAGGAAAGTGTCAGTGGGAATGGGAAGGGGGAGGGTGGGTGTTTGACCTAAGCGATAGTTTTCTGAGGGAGTGTGGTACTTCCCCGGGCGAGCCGGCCCATTCATGCTACAGACAAATATTATGCCATTCTTGACAAAGTATTCGTCTGCAGCGTGCCTGTACCACTATAACTAAGTTATTGGAGAAACTGTAAGGGATAGAGTGTTAGTTTGTTCTAGGGAAATGTTCGGATATGACTCGAGGCAGAGGAATGATATCGCAACCTTGAATATCTGTTGGTAAAATATCTCTCGACGTCCTGCTAGAACTATAACAGCTACCCGCATCCAGGCGAACACATGGGTGTGGTGTGTGTAGTGTATATGAGCTCACCTATGATGGATCGCTCGCCTTATACCTAAGTACAATAGTTAACTAGCTATTTAACCAATAATTATTAAATGTTTCAATTCAAAGTTTCATCCCCACTATCTGGGTGAGTGGCGATCTCGGTGTGCTTCTCTCGAAACTTCTTTCCACACACCACTACTTTGTGGAACCAGCTACCTTCGGCGGAATTTCCGAATCGATACGACATTGGCACTTTCAAAAAACAAGCCTACACATACCTAAAAGGCTGGCAACGCTTCCGTGACTCGTGCAGTGTCGCGGTTGTGTATGGGCAACGTTACTGCAATACAATATTTAAAACACAGTTGAATATTTAATATTTATAAATCTTAGATAATTCTAAATATTCTTCTTCTTTTTTTATGGCATTGGAAGGCAAACAAACAGGTGTGTCACTTGATGGAAAGCAATCAACGCCGCTCATAGACATCTGCAGTGCCATAGGCAATGCTTATATATATATGTATTTTGACTTCATTGATAGTCCTTTCAATATGGGAATCGAATTAGCTAGCATCTAATTTTCTTACGAAAAACTTATTTCGTAATTAGTTTCAAGAGCAGAATGAAACGAATTCACTAATGTTATTAGTATAACAAATATTCTAATTAATTATTTCTCTACTTGTGAACATTTCAAATTCCCCCCTCGGGGAGAAACATCAACAAAAGACTGTTTGTAAGTCCAAATTAATTAACAAAAACAAAAACAATTTCAAAGTAATTATTTAAAGTTAAACTTGAATTAAATAAACGATGAATCAAAGTAAACTCGAAGCGATAACAATTTGAGAAGTACAAATTGTGTTTGGAATTTTCGTTTTACTTTTATTACATATTGAATATCTAGTTTCCCTGTTTCTTACTTACTTAGGACGGTGCGATGACCCAAAATCAGTTTTGGCCTCCACCAACAAGAGTCGCTACTACAGTACAACTATTACAGTATACTAGTTCTCATCGGGGAAAATGAAATATGAATTATGTATTTGCTTGAATGTTGAACACTAAAATATTTAATATTACATCTCTATTCTATGGTAACAAATTTGACGTTCCTTGGACGCCCTTCAAACTAGGACCAATCCGAGGAGAGTTGGTGCCATATCGATCCCATCGCAAAATAATGTCTGACAAGAAAATTATGGTAAGTTAAAATCATTGTTAATTTTGGTACTGATTTAAAACTTTTTAAGCTTTAAAAAACGTAACTTCGTATTGTCGAACCTTGAATGATACCATAATTTTCATTATCAGTCCACAGCAGTCAAATGCTGGACATAGACCTGATTCAAAGCGCACTACATAGTCAGATCTTCGACTACAGGCATCCAGTCTCTGCTAGCTGCTTTGCAGATCGTCGCTCCATCTAGTAGGGTCTAGTAAGTAGTCCTACACAATGTTTTCTGGGATGCGGTCTTCAGTCTTTTGAGTCTTCTTTTGCTTCGTAACAGCAAGCATCAAACGCTACTAGTTCAGAACTTGGCCACTGACATCATCTGCTGCCATCATGATGACTTTATGAGCAGCAGCAGCTGAGCAGGTAACAGGGCACAGAGGACAAGATATCAAAGATGTCGCACGAGTCGAGTCGAGTCGTCGAGTCGAGTTTGTGGCTGAGAAATCCAACTTAGCCATGCTTTTCGTACAGCGGCCAGTCTGGGTGGGTAGTTGGATGATTTACGAAAACATAAATCAAAATTTATATTTGTAGTGTAGAGGCAAAAACAAATTTGCTTGTGTAGCTTAGAAATAAAGTTGAAAACATTATCACCATGGCTAGTGCTCCATAAAAGAAGACACAAAACTCAATAGCTCCAAGTTACCTGATATATTGAAACGGTAACTGCTGGAAAGAATAATAAAGCGAGCAGCAACATTCAAACGCTTGCACCGAGCGAAGAAATATGACCTGCACGGCGAGAGCACTCCGTGAATACTGAATGCATTCTCAATCAGTAATGAAAAGGGGGTGAACTGAACAGAATCATTGATCTTCCTTTTCCCGTTCTAAAAAAGAAACTCCTATAATTTACCACATTGTGACTGAACGTTTTCTGAAGTACAGTACACACTGTAGAACCGGTGGTAGAATTAGCTTCTCAAATATTAAAAATAAAAAAAGTACAGAGGAAGCAAGCATCCATGGGTTTACAAATAAATATCTCTCGTTTATTTGCACGAGCATGATGACACCACTAGTAGATAGGGCCACGCTGCATACGAATATTTTGTCAAGAATGGCATAATATTTGTCTGTAGCATGAATGAGTTGTAGCTTAGCTGTCGCGCGGTTGAGGCCCCGGAAACCCAAACCCTTTCACCCCTTCCCCCTCCCCCCTCCCATAATAACACTTTTGAAGTCTATGGGCGGTGTTGATTGCTTTCCATCAGGTGACACGCCCGCGCGTTTGCCTTCCTATCCTATAAAAAAGAAGGTATTTTTCATTTGTGAGGGAAGTCTATGTCTGTTATGGCTGTAATAATTGATCTCGCTATAAATAAACTCAATGGTCTGTCGTTTGTTTCGGCTAATCTTAATAGAGACTGTTTTTTTTTTTTTCAAATTAAACATTTCAAGATATATTTCCATTTCAGGAGTCCTGGTATTTATTTCCACAGTTCATTGTCTCATGAAGCTGGTTGGATTGTTTTCAATAAAAAATAAAGGTGTGTAAAGTTACTTTAATTTTAAAAGGATTGATGTTTTATTGTATATCATTATCGTATTTGTGTCAGGGAGTATCTTTTCTCTCATCTGTCCAGTAGTTATGGTATTGGTACACGGATACGCGACCCCGGCCTACCGAGCTACTACCGTATCACTCCTTGTCTTCCGTTGCGGTAGTATCATATCCCTAGCATGCTGTTTAAATCAAATTCTGATGATTTAAAATTTAAATATACTTTGCATTTAAGAAATCAAAAAAGCTCTTATTGTGCTATTATTGTAATTATACGGTGTCCAATGACAGAATTGAGTTTCCAAACATTAATAATAAAAGAACTACAGAGGATGTAAATAAAATTCAATAACTTTTACGAAGAAGAGAAGTGCGAGTTTTAGTTTTTTTAAATTATAATATAATGTATTTCGTCTAAATGTTGACTACAACATCGGGCACACTCTTCGAATCTAGCCACAGTATTCTGCGCAACTCGCTGAAGTAATGACGTCAGGATGTGACGACAAGGTTGAGGAACCTTACGGAAGACATTTTCTTTTAGTGCTGAGATGGTCGTCAGCAGCAAAAAGTCCATATGGGTCAAATCTGACGACTTACGTGACTTAAAAACGACGAATTAAAAAATATTTTATACTGTAGTACACCCATGGGTATCACAGTAAAAATATTTGTTAATTCGATATGATATATGAGTTATTTTTTTATCGGATAGGAAGGCAAACGAGTAGGTGTGTCATCTGATGGAAAGCAATCAACGCCACCCATAGACATTTGCAGTGCCATATGCTTTGCAGAAGCGTTGCCAGCCTTTAAAAAATGCGTAGGCTTGTTTTCTGAATATTCAAAGGTCGTATTGCCATTCATTCATGTTGGTGGGGGTGAAACTTTTCTTTGAGGCAAGTTGTTTGATAATGGGATTGAGCGGGTAGAATTATTACGATTTTATTTAAGAGCACTGCTTATATTTTTATATTTTTTTGTTTAATATCAATTTTAAGTTTATTAAAATTTATTTTAACATGTGGACAGTCAAAAGTTTTACTTAGCTAAGATCCGTGACAAGCAAAACAATAATAGAAAATTAATAATGTGTTTTCTTTGTGCTGGATGGTGTATAGTGGTTGGTGGGTGGAGAATTGATGGCCGATTTTCAGTAAGTTTTTGGTTTCAGTTCCAAATAAATTCACTTCATCCAGCAGAAAAACACACATTATTAATTTTCTGTTATTGTTTTGCTTGTCGCGGATCTTAGCTAAGTAAAACTTTTGACTGTCCACATAGTGATGGATTTCCGCAAAGTAACGCCTGACTCCATTAATAATTCTAATTATTAATATTAAAAGAACTACAGAGGATATAAATAAAATTTAATAACTTTTACGAAGAAGAGAAATGCGAGTTTTAGTATTTTTAATCAAAATTATAATATTTCGTCTAAATGTTGACCGCAACATCGGGCACACTCTTAGAATCTAGCCGCAGTATTTTGCACCACTCGCTGAAGCAATGACGTCAGGATGTCGTCAACCTTACGAAAGATATTTTCTTTTAGTGCTGAGATGGTCATCAGCAGCAAAAAGTCCATATGGGTCAAATCTGACGACTTACAGTCGAAGGGGCGACGAATTATTTTTTACATACATACAGCACAAAGAACACATTATTAATTTTCTGTTATTGTTTTGCTTGTCGCGGATCTTAGCTAAGTAAAACTTTTGACAGTACACATAGTGATGGATTTCCGCAAAGTAACGTCTGACTCCATTAATAATCTTATTTTACCATGACGTACGCCTTCTTTGCTTTCACATCTATCCTATATTATACACATTATACTCGTACATATATTATAATAAATCCTTTTGGTCCTCGTCATTGTGTTATTAGTACGCCCATTGTGTTCATGAGTGCGAGATTGATCAAAGCTTCAAGTGTGGCTTTCAATGAGGGGCACTCCGCGATGACCCTTCACGCGCGAGGGCGGGACGGGGGACATGATGGCGGCCACTATTGACCCATTTGACACTTCTATACTCACCGGCCTAATACACTATATGTATGTATTCTCTTCATTAATATTATCACATTAATAGAGAAAGAGCCAAGTATCTTTACAGAGTATTATTACATAAGTAACCCTGTTGTCAAAATGTAGCCATGCTGTGCGCAAATTTAAAGAGTTATAGTCCGGTCGTTGTTAAGTTTATATTATATCGAATTCTTTAAGACTGTAACTTGTTTTTGTGCCGAATAAATAAAATAAAATAAAATAGAATGTCGAGTCGTAAGGAATAAAATATATTTTTTTTCTATTATTTATTCACGCCTATACCCCGCAGGGGTTGGCAGAGACCACAGAGCTCCATCCGCTACTATTCATCGCAGTGAAACGGCTCTCCATTAGTCGCTTTTCACCCTCGTGAGAATCAGGACGTGACGGATGACGAACCACGTCGCCGTCGTTTTAAATAAATTAGTCATATTAAATTGGTCTTAGTGAATCCCACGAGCCGCAAGGGATGAAGGTCAGCCCCAGCAGAGCCCTGCATGCTAAGGTAAGACACCATAGTACCCGGGAGAGCCCGATCCCGGGACAGTCGGCACGTTTGCGACTAAGCTCGCTCGCTGTGCCTCAGGAACAACCGTACGAAGCTCGGCGCTTGTCATCGTTGTTGACCATGATGAAGTGCTGGAGGATATACTGACGGCCTTTTCTCGGTGAGAATTAGACTTGTAAGTTCCTATACTTTTCTCCGCAAACACACAATATCATTTTTCTTATTTGTGTCCGCAGATCTTAGCAAAGTAAGTTTGATTGTACATCTTTGTAATGGATTTCCGCAAAGTAACGCTTGACTCAAACAATTATATACAATCTTTTGATCGCCATTGATAATAAATAGAACTAAATAATAGTTGAAACTTCTTACTATCAGTTTCCTTAGTGTACTTCATAACAATACGTAATCCGCTTATAGCTGCTCTTGGGTCCACGCGTACAGGACGTGAGAGATAGAAAGATAAAATGAACAATAAGAAATAAACAAAACAAATAAAGAACAACAAAACAAAGAAATTCGGTATAACTTTTCCTTAACGGTTACTTCCAGACAACTTTTAGATCGAAGATATAAAAATACAACAAGAAAAAGGATTTATTGGGTGAGTTATGGATATTTAATGGCTTCCCAAGAAAAATTTCAATTCAAGTTTTACTGTGTAGGAGCTATGATGCTTGGAAATGGTAGTAGCACTGAGATGTCAGTAGAACCGCAGGTGCGTCACATCTTTACAGAACCTTTGAGTTCCGGAAGTCAAATCCCCCTCCCCCTACCATCCCCGCTTCCTCCAATAATGACACTTTCTTTAAACGCCGGCAATACTTCTGTACTGCCTATAGCGCTGCGGATGTTTACGGGCGGCGTTGATTGCTTTCCATCAGATGACCCGTCAGCTCGTTTGCCTTCCTATCTCATAAAAAAAACATAAGCGTTAAATGGTAAAATTTAATATAAGTATTGCATTTGAAACATTGAGGGTCTAAATAAAAGAAAATTGGCAACGAATTTGAAATGCCTACGGTGTTGCGGATGTCTATAGGCGACGTTGATTGCTATTCATCAGGCAGCTGGCTCGTTCGGCCTCCCTATTCCATAAAAATATAAAGGCCTGTGGTGTTCCCACGTGATTATGACATGGGTCAATCAAGAGAAGAGCGTATGTGATCGTTAGCGGCCGGCAACGCATTTGCGACGCGTCCGGCGTTGCGGATGTCTATGATCTATCGGATGGTGATTGCTAACTACCAGGTGATCTACATGCTCGATTGCCCATTTTGCTATAAAAAAATGATCATCTTTTGAGATAAATAATGTAAATCGATAAATTATATAAAAATTAAATCAATAAACTAAAATCCGTTTAAAACGGAAACGCGGGATGCACTAGCGGTTAAGAAAAACAACATTATGTAAATACTTTCTGATGAAACTGTGGTGATTAATGGAGTCAGGCGTTACTTTGCGGAAATCCATTACTATGTTCACAGTTAGAACTTTTATTTAGCTAAGATCCGCGACAAGCAAACAACAATAGAAAATTAATAATGTGTGTTTTCCTGCTGGATGAAGTGGATTTACCTGGAACTTAAACTAAATCTTACCGAAAAACGTCCGTCAGCAACACTCCACCCACCAACCACTATACACAACACAAAACACACACTACCACTTTTCCACCTTGCAAACGACACGTGTTTCGCCTCAACACGAGGCATCATCTATATTATAGTAGACTCTACGGAAGACAACCGTTAAATGTCTTGCCATTACAGTGTGCGCTATATATAAACAGCACCCCCACCTACAGTGTATCTTCACTTCTTCCAATAGAATCTTAGCTAAGTAAAAGTTGTCCAAATAAGAATGGTTTTATATCATAGTAGTATTATCATATGGTAAAGCAGTATCGGTGTGACAATAAATTGTGCCATTGTTCCGAGAGCCCGTTAATCATGGGTCGCGTCATTTATTAATTCCTGCGCCATGGCTGTGACAGATTGTTAAACAATGGTCGAAATATAATTCGAGACTATTTATACGGCTTAAGCTATTTGAGCTGTTTAAATTTTTTCACAAAGGTAAAGGTTTTATGATCAATATCAGAGTTTATTTCTTCGCTGGCAATATTTACGGTGGTACGGGATTGCTGGTATTTTCGACATCGGTACGAAGTTATTGCCACTACAGTGGCTATTGTTTTTGCTTCTGTTAATGTATCATAAAATTTGTGACAGCTTTACAGAAATTATATATATTGCGATATATTTAAATTAAATAATAGAACGCTTACCACCAGATCCAATGTGGACGGTCAAAAGTTTTACTTAGCTAAGATCCGCGACAAGCAAAACAATAACAGAAAATTAATAAAGTGGATTTATTTGGAATAACAATAAATCGGCCATCAACTCTCCACCCACCAACCACTAATACACTACACCAAACACACACTACCACTTTTCCATCTTGTAAACGACACGTGTTTCGCCCCAACACGAGGCATCTTCAGGTATAGTAGACTTTACGGAAGACAACTGAAAAGTCTTTTTCCACTTTTTGGTTAGGCTTGTCGCGGATCTTAGCTAAGTAAAACTTTTGACTGTCCAGATAGTGATGGATTTCCGCAAAGTAACGCCTGATTCCATTAATAACACCAGATCCAAAACACGTTTAAGCTTTTTTTAAAAAAATTGTATGGAATCACTCAAAAACAGTCAGTTTCAACGCGTATAAAATTTTCTATCGGTCGTAGTAGAGCTGTGAGACTCAGATCATTCGACGCAGTATTTCTTTATCCGAACATGCAGTAATTTTTTTTGCTCTTTTGCGTCATTACAATTACTATAAAACTTAACAAAGTGACATCAGACATTAAAAGAGTTAGTGGGACATTTGACACGTTCTTATCTTCTAAATTCGAACGTGTTCTCACCTCTTCATTATTTGGCTGATCTGTATAGTAAAAATTTAAATAAGATTGACATATTTTATACATGTGCTCAATTAAAAAATTTTTACAGTGGCGTGCGCATTAACTGTGTTTAAAGTATGTCTATAGATACACTCATAGCTATAGACATGAGCATTAGCATGTTGCTGACGCGAACCCATAAAATTTTCCCTACCCAGAGTCGTGTAACGCAGCAAAAAAATTAAGAACAAGTGACGTCAGACTCCATTGTATGAAAGCTATATGTTTGTGGATAAATAAATATATTCAGCATTATTTAGTGTTTTGTGTATTTTCCTTTAAAAAGAGCTTTTATAAATCGTCTAGTAGCGAACGCCAGGACATTTTGTCATCAAACGAGTGAAGTGTGGAATTGTTGGAAAATTCAATTTAACGAGGACTATAGTGTCAAGGCGGCAATTGTCCTACACAAAAGACACCCGGAATAAGAATTTCTGAAAGAGCGTTCAAGCTGTCATCTTTTAGTGCAAATTGATAAAATGTGTTTCCCTTTGTAATGAACAAGACAGTCCTCCACGCACCAAGATACTTGGACTCAAAAAAAATCTTTTTCGAAAATAATTTTTTCTTTAATTATCATTGCAACGGACGTAGGGTACAGCTAAAATTATATAAAATGTAAGTATAATTAGTAAAAATGAAATAAGAAAATATTTTATATAACAAACCTTGACCAAATCGCTAAAGTTTTTAAGAACGGCCACGTCAAGAATACCCTTAACCCGCGGGCTTGCATGAGGAAAATAATGAGTGTGGAGCAAGAAAGGAAAGTCTCTGCCTTCCCCTACGGGAGACAGGCGTGACGATAGGTATGTTAAGAATATAAAAGGATTAGGAATGGAAACTATTCTGCTGAAAATTAAAATATTTAAAAGATTTTTATGGTATAGGAAGGCAAACGAGCGTGCCGATCACCTGGTGGTAAGCAATCACCGCTGTCCATAGACATTCGCACCGCCGGACGCGTCGCAGAAGTGTTGCTAGCCTTTAACGAACACATATGCTCTTTTCTTGAATGCCTCCATGTCATGATCGCGTAGAAATACTGCAGGTAGTAAATTGTTCCACATTTTCACAGTTCGTGGCAGAAAGTTGCGACTAAATCACACAGTGGTAGAGGGTCAACCATACAGATGATGTGGATGGAACCTATTGGAACACGATGGTGTAGTGCGATAGTGGAACTGTGCAGCTGGGAGGAGACTAAACAACTCCTTACAGCATTCGCCGTAACAAATTCGATATATTACGCAGAGTAATAATGATCCATCTCTGCGTACAGATAAAAGATCGAGTAATGAATAGAAAATAAGCCATAACACGTTTAATATTGTGACAACGCCATCTATTGTCCTGTCGTGGTTTTTAAGTTTGTCAAATAACACGATCCATAATAAATTCGATACAGTATGCAGAGTGATGATCCATTTCTGGGTAGAAATAAAACATCGAGTAATGAAAAGAGACTAAGCCGTAACACGTTTAATATTATCACAGCGCCATCTATTGTCATGTCGTGTTGTTAAGTTTATCAAATAACACGATACATGTTGTTGCAAGAGATTTAATTAACGTACGGGAAATTAATCCAGCATGGGTATTCCATTTGAAATAAATTGAACTACATTTCAGGCGGAGGCTCGGCTCTCGTGAGCGGTTTGTAGCGGAATGCATTGCGCTCAACGCTGCCTGCATTCGCGTTTTGCGCTAAAGCCAACATCAATCAGACACAGCGGCAGCTGACGTATAGCTGTAAATGATTGACCTTAATTGATTTTATTGAATGATGTTCATGCCTTCAACTCTTTTTAAAGTTAAGTCTTCATGTAGGTTATATTTTTATATTCCTGAGTAAAAGCTTTCTCGACCTTTCGATGAACGCCGTTCTTGACAAAGAATTCGTCTGCAGTGTGGCTCTATCATTAAAAAACAATAGCAGAAGCTTGTTAATGGTAATAGATTCACGTTCCATACCAAATAATAAAAAGGTTACTTTACCCGCCAACTTACATCAGTGACGTTGTGTTTTTATTTTAGTTTCATAATCTTATATATTATTATATTATTATCAGTTATATTGTTTAATTGTGGTGGATTATTGTGCAATATAGCTCGATTAAAACATATGGATGGAGTGCGTGTATGTACATGTATAGTGACTTATTAATTTGACTGCTAAAGTCCATAGAATATTATGATAGACCGGTCACCATTTTGTCAAGACGTAACGTGATAAGTTGACTAGTGCATTTAATGTACGTTATTATATTTTACTTAACACTGACATAATAGTTTTAGCTTATTGCTATCAAATAAATGAATGAACAGGTGGTTTTCATGTCGAAGAAGACTTATGGTCCTATGTCCCCGAGGTGGGGCAGAGGGCGTCCACAGCTCTCTCCATTGCGATCGGTCTTGAGCGACGCGCTTCACTTCAGGCCACGTCAACCCGATGGATTTCATCTCGGCCGCTACGGAGCGCTTAAAGGTGTGTTCGGGTCGGCCTCGCTTCCTATTTTCCTTGAGGAATCCAATCCAGCGCCTGTCTGGGAATGTGGTCGGAGTTCCTTCGGAGAGTGTGGTCTATCCAAGTCCACTTGCGGCGCAAGATTTGAGGTCCAATCGTCAGTTCGTGACAAAGATCCAGTAGGCATTCGTTGGATATTTTCTCGGGCCAGAAGATTCCGAAATTTGTCGAAAATATCGCTTAATGAAGAGGAGTCGAAGTCGAGACATGTCGAAGAAGTAACGTGTATAATTAGCATTTTGATCATAAAGGTTTAAGTAGTACATGTGTTAAGTTAGATAACTACTAGATGGACAGTCAAAAGTTTTACCTAGCTAAGATCCGCGACAGCTAGGTAAAACTTTTGACTGTACATATAGTGATGGATTTCCGCAAAGTAACGCCTGACTCCATTAATAATCTTAATAGATAACTACTAGTACAACAATTTACTCTCAATGCAAGTTGAAAGGTCAGACGTGTCTGAGGAGTGAAGTTAGCCGCACTTAATACGTGGAATTAGCTTGAGACGCTCGGAGCTTGTTTATTACTTTAGTTTACTGACAGGGATCGTTGTGAGTTAACTAGACATGTATATACATTATCTCATATAAATTATAGGATGTCCATTAGTAGAATTAAATTTTCAACCTTAACTACCTTGTTTCAAACATGGATAATTCCACCATATTGATATTAGGTTATAGATGATTAATGGACTCAGGCGTTACTTTACGGAAATCCATTATTATGTGGACGAAAATAGAAAAATAACTATGCGTGTTTTTACTACTTCTTCTAAGAGTGCCTCTCCGACTGGCGAAGGTTGGTAACCAATTCAGCACAACTTTCCTTCTCCTTTTCCAAGGTGCAGCAGATCTGGAGCACTCGCTATCAAAAAGAAAATCTTGGCTACGTAATATCAGGGAGTGACCGGCTCCCTGATATTACGTAGCCAAGACTTTCTTTTTCGACCAACTTGTCTTTTGTCCACAATTTTTCCCATCATGATCAGTTGCAGCAATTTGTACCTGTCATGTCTCATGATATGACTCAGGTGAGCAACTTTTCTATCTTTGAACCCATAGATATTTTCCCTACCCCAGTGTAATGCGGCTATAGAAGTTTTCTATTCAACTTTTTTTTATGGGATGGAGGGCAAACGAGCAGGCGTGTCACCTGATGGAAAGTAATCAGCACCGCCCATAGACATCCACAGCGCCAAAGGCAGTGCGGAAGCGTTGCCGACCTTTAAGGAAAGTGACATTATGGGAGTGGGAGGGGGAGGGTGTTGGGCCTCCGGAACTCAGACCGCTCACCGTACGAAGCGCGGTAGCTAAGCTACCACTCAGACGCCGGTTTTCTGCGGGAGTGTGGTACTTCCCCGGGCGAGCCGGCCCAGTCATGTTACAGACAAATATTATGCCATTTTTGTCAAAGTATTCGTCTGCAGCGTGGCTCTACCACTATTAAAAAAATACATACGAATTTAAGAAATAAATTTCAAAACTCGCGATAAAACGCTATTAAGCGAAGGGGTTGTTTAACGGCAACAGAGTATTGGTCCTTCACTTACGAGCACGTAACAGCAATTTTCCTCGCAATTTATTTTAATAACGAGGGATTCCGAAATAATGGGCGGCCATTGTATTCTAAGCAACTTCGCCCTCGAGTTTAAATCTGTCGCTTGCGTATTACAGATTCGAAATACTTATAATCATTTCCGTGATATTTTTTATTTATATATTCACGCCTATCCCCCGCAGGGGTTGGCAGAGACCACAGATCTCCATCCGCTACCATTTATCGCAGCGAAACGGCTCTCCATTGGTCCTTCTCGCCCTCGTGAGAATCAGGACGTAACGGGTGGCAAACCACGTCACCGTCATTTTTCAACAAATTAGGTATATCAAATTCGTGTTAGTGAATCTCACGAGCCGCAAGGGAAGATGGAGGTCAGCCCCAGCAGAGCCCTGCATGCTGAGGTAAGGCACCATAGTACCCGGGAGCCCGATCCCGGGACGGACGGCACGCTTGCGACTAAGCTCGCCCTTAGCCACGCATCCTTTGGCACGGCAGACCGTGGATTGGCGGAGAGGAAGGATAGAGAAGAAAGGAAAGAGCAGGAACGGAAATGGGGATTGGGGGGGTTACCAGACTCGGAATAAATATTTATAAATCTATATATATATATATTTATTCTGATGCGGGAATCGAACCCGCGACCATTGACTCTGTGGCCGGAGGGTCTCGCTACTGAGCCAATCGGTCGTCGTTGCGTGATATACAAGTAAACTAACATATAAACATCATACATACATATATATAGTTACGCCTGTCTCCCTGTAAGGTTAGGCAGAGACCACAGATCTCCATCCGCTACGATCGACTTTCCTTCCTTCGTTCACACTCATCCATCTTTTCATCCATCCTTCCTCTCACATTCATCGTAGCGAAATGGCTCTCCATTCGTCGCTTCTCGAGTACGTACCTATATATGTAGTAATAACAACATTTAATATTAAGTTAACAGTTTTAAGTTTTCACTTCTGTCTGCAGTACTCATGACTGCCTCCGATTTTTTTAACGCTTATTTCAAAGGCCGACAACGCATTTGCAGTATCTAGGGGTTTGATTGCTTTCCATCAGGTGACACGCTTGCTTGTTTGCCTCCCAATCCCATACAAAAACATTAATCCACTCAAATAATTTACAAGCAATATAAGTCATGTTGCTTGAAAAATCTAAATAAATAACGCATAATACGAGAGAAATTTAAAAATTCATAAATTGTAAGACGAAGGTAAGGATTAATAAGGTTGCATTTAATGAAGCGATTTCGTACATAGCTTTTACTATACCATGTCGTGACGTCACAACATTAAACTCAGATACAGCTCCGCCAGTTACATCCATATTAACATAATGACCGCGCTCCGAGAGTCTTATTGTAGCTCTTTATTATACGCCCTCTATATATTTCATCTCTCATTATCTCAATTCTGTGGAAAATTCAGTTGCTTCGTTTCTTTGTTATTTACGACTAGAATTCTTCTTTACATATTAAAGACACGACCCATCTGCATCACAGCTCAGTGGCGGGGCACCCCGCACACGACGTCAGTAGTCGCGGGTTCGATCCCCGTATCCGAATAAATGTATATATAACCTACAGATATTTATTCAAAGTGTGGTAACCCCGCCAATCCGCTTCGGACAAGCGTGGTGGGTTAGTCCGTTCCTCCACCAATAGGAAAGCTCGTGCTCAGCAGTGGGCCATATATGGGCTGTGGAAAAAAATACAGGAGATCCTTATACAGGCTGTTCAGTGTCAAAATTACGTTTTCAAATATAAATAATAAAAAACCTACAAAGGATATAAATAAAATTCAATTACTTTTATGAAAACGAGAAATGCGGGTTTTATTTTTAAATATTGAAGTCGGGCACACTCTTGGAATCAAGCCACAGTATTCGCTGCAACTTGTTGAAGTAGCGACGTCAGGGTACTGTTAACCTCGAGGACGAAATTTTCTTTTAGTGCTGAGATGCTCGTTGGGTGTGTTTCACAGACTTTATTTTTAAGGTACAGCCACAGCAAAAAGTCCATAGGGCTAAGATCCGGAGACATCGAAACGGCCTATTGATTTATTAGGGGAGAAATGCAGATCAGAGAAACCAGGTACATGAAGAAAAGACAGGATCCCCTTTCATTTTTGGCAGAGAATAATCAATAAGCATGCGCTTACTGATTATATAACCTAAGTCTGCCACCGGAGCCCTATTATTAGTGAAAAAAATACCCACCTAGTTTAAAGAAAGCAATATTTTTTGTAGTAAAAAATATCAAGTGTAACATATATCACTATACAATATATTTAATATATATGATATATTTAATATATAACCAAATGAGATCTATATTGTTCCATACAACCACAAACATGTGGACATGGGATAATAAAGCGCACCATGCTGTTTTGAAGAGGTCATTATCCCATTACATTACGTCATTTGTTCCAGCTGTTTAGTTCACTGTTGATAGAGGGTTTTTATGGATGAATTTTTAATTTAAACAAAATATTAAAAAATAAAATTTGTTTCTTTTAATTTGTATATGTATATATGTATTGTGTTTTATACGAAAAACATGTTCATTTTTCAATTCCTACTATAAGACACACTATCCCTATAAATATTTATTTATATATTTTGTTCAAATTTTCAGTCGTTACTAAAATATGTTTTTAATTAATTAATTTTAGTTTAATATGGTAGAAAAAAAATTATCTTATATAATATATTTAGCAGGATATAAATTTGGGAATAAATGCCGTCATTGAAGCAGCGTGTACATCTGTGGATAAAACTACATACATACATATACATATATATATATATATATATATATATATATATATATATATATATATATATATATATATATATATATATATATATATATATATATATATATATATCGTCATGCCTGTTTCCCGTAGGGTAGGCATAGACCACAGATCTCAATCCGCTACGATTCAGACACACCTTCCTTGCTTCCTCCACACTCATCCATCTTTCCATTCATCCATCCTATCACATTCGTCGTAGCGAAACGGCTCTCCGTTAGTCGCTTATCGCCCTCGTGAGAATCAGGACGTGACGGGTGGCGAACTACGTTGCTGTTATTTTTTATCAAATTAGGTTTATTAAAATTCGTCATAGTGAATCCTAAGAGCCGCAAGGGAGGATGGAGGTCAGCCCCAGCAGAGTCTCGCATGCTAAGGCACTATAGTACCCAGGGGAACTCGATCCCGGAACGGTCGGCACGCTTGCGACTAAGCTCGCTTCTAGCCACGTATCCATTGGCACGGCGGACCGTGAATTAAACTGTGGTCCGTGATCTGACGACGTTGGTTCTTGTTGAAAACCAGCGCCAGGTGCTCCAATACTGCGCCCGGCATATGCTGAGCGAGAACCATTTTATGACACTCGTTAGATTAAAATTATTTTCTTTTTGTTTTGCGTATTTATTTGTATATATAATATTATTAAAGATTTAATTTTAGTTATAGCAAAAAAAAGGTGCCATAAATAAAGTTTTTCTATTCTATTCTATTCTAAAAGTAGGAATCGACTTTAATTTTTTTATATTACTTCTTTCGTATAAAATACAATATAGTCAACATAGTTTAATCCGTCGATTTCATATGGCATGATAACCTCCTTCAAATACTTCGTTCCGTCCGACTTATTTGTAATGTCACCCTGTCAGTAACATGTTTACAATGAAATAATATTTGTGCGGCTTCGCGACCGGGACAGATTCAATTATAGGAAAATGGACGAAGTAGATATTTGTCTATTATCCAACGAAACGTCCAGCACGTGCACATTGGCGACACGTGTTGAATCGGAATGTTCTAGAATTAGACGCGTTACAGCAGTCATATAATTGTCAATGTATATTTTCAAATCAAATAAATATTTTCATTAAAGAACACATCTTACAAGTTTGTTGTAATTTGTATTTTGTAGTGGTAGAGCCACGCTGCAGGCGAATACTTTCTCTCGCACTAGTGTAGTCGCACTCGCACTCGCACTAGTCTCGGCGTCTGAGTGGTAGCTTAGCTACCGTGCTTCATCCGGTGAGCGGTTGAGTTCCGGAGGCCCAACGACCTGCCCTCTCCCCTCTCACCCCTCTTCTGCGGATGTGTATGGGCGGCGTTGATTGCTTTCCATCAGGTTATACTCCTGCTCGTTTGCCTTCTTATCCCTAAAAAAATGTATAGAAAATAATTGAAAGTAAAAGGAACAACAAGAATTGTTCATTTACTAAATCAAACTATTCTTTTATATTTTCCCTATATTTCTTTATTCATAAAACTTCCCTTTATTAGAGCGAACAAAATAAAAAAAAATATAATTGGTCGAGTCGTTTTTGAGTTTTAGTGAGAATATATAATATATATACATATATACCCCGGACACCATTTTAAACAGTTTTACAAATTTTGATAGATGTCTGTATTAAACGATTTATAATGGAACTAGTTTACGAAATACCGCATCTTTACATTAGATCGGCTTCCGGAACTTCTTTTCTGACCGTTAAGCCTCTATACTCTTCGCCTTCCTTCACCTACACCTACTTTCTACATACATATCATCACGCCTGTTTCTCGTAGGGGTAGGCAGATACCACACATCTCCATTTGCGCGGCACTCCATTGATAGTGGGACGCTTACTTTGCTTCATACACAAACATCACTCTCTTGCAAGCTCGCCGGTTAAGTGTGCTTTTGAACTGGCCTTTCTAAAGAACTTCGGCAATTTGGTCAAGGTATGTTCTCCTACCGAAAATTCCATCCACATCTGTGACGTATATTTATTTTATCAGTCGTCTTTCATCCACCCTCTCTATGTGCCCAAACCATCTAAGCATCCCTTTCTATCCAATGAATGGTAAATAAGCATATTTGTAAAAAGTTAATCTTAATCTAAAAATACATGTTTTACGTGCAAGTCTTAATGCTATGAATCATTTTTTATTCCCGTTTTCCTCTCTCTTTCTTTGATGGAGATCATGTACATACATCGCAGTGAAAGGCGTCTGGGAAATTTAACTTTTGACATCATTCTTGTTATTATAACACGCCTAACTTGATATATGTATTTCTTTTTTAGAACATTCAAATAAATGGTATAACATTGCAACGAAATGCATACTATTTATACTTAATTATTGCGTTTCTACTTCTAGTACTACTTCATAATATGTATAATATTCTACTTTAATAATTTTACTACTGTACTTCTACTACCTGGCTAGAGCCACACTGCAGACGAATACTTTATTAAGAATGGCATAATAGTTGTCTGTCGCATGAATGGGCTGGCGCGCCCGGGGAAGTACCGCACTCCAGCAGAAAAGCGGTTGAGTTCCGGAGGCGTAACTCTCTTTACACCTCACCCTCCCAAAATGACACTTTCCATAAAAGTCGGCAACGTTTCCGCACTACCCATGGTGCTGCGGATGTCTATGGGCGACCTTGAAGCTTTCCTTCAGGTGAAACGCCTGCTCGTTTGCCTTCTTATCCCATAAAAAGAATCTTCCCTTTTTTCAGGATTCACTAGTTTGATTATGATGAATTAATCTATTTCTCGGAAATAACTCAGGTCAAAATATATCACAAAGACTAGAAAATTATGAGCAAAGTTGCAGGAAGCATAATAGTACGTAATTCATGACATAATCTTAAAAAAATAACCCGCCCATTGTGAGTCGTGACAAAAAAATTCCTCTCTTGCACTGCTTTTAATTAAAATTCAGTCTTGAGAAACAATATTTTTGAAGGTAATTAAAAAAAATCCTCTGCCTTTGTAAAATAAATACCGAATGAATAAATTCAATGTAGTTATTTTACATTTCCAACGCTGGAAACATGTATATACATATGGAGAAAATTTAAGGTAGCTTGTTTGCAATAGTGAAATAATATTATGCAATATGTATATTTGTCTGGGTTGTTTTAACGAAACTTCGTGCTTAAAAAGTGGACCCTTTTTATTAATTTATTTCAACAAAATGAATTATTAATATAACTCCATAAACTTGGGTATATTTAGATTACAAACTAAATTATTGTTATGTATTGTATTTACGCAGTGTAGAACGATATTGCAAGATGGAGCGACGATCTGCATATGGCGGCTGGCGGAGACTAGATGTGTTTAGACGAAGATTGGGCTAAATGGCGCGCCTTGGATGAGATCTATGTCCCAACAGTAATATATTTCGGCGTCGATGATGGTTCGAATGAGGATGAATCCCCCCACCTGAATTTTGGCTTTTATGGACAATATATATCTCATCTCTAAGTACGTCCAAAAGTAGACTGCATTGGCCTGATAATGAGAAATGATGATATTGTTTAAATAAAAACAACGTCTTGGCAAATGTAAATTATTATGTAATATCAGAGTTTTTATTTAGCCAAGATTCATAACAAGCAAACAAAAATAGAAAAATAATAATGTGTTTTTTTTTAGAAGAAGAGGATCTATGGGGAACTTAAACTAAATACTACCAAAAAATGGCCGTCAAAGAAAAGTTTCATCCCCACCATCTGGATGAGTGGCGATCTACTACAGTGCGCTTCTCTCGAAACGTCTTCCGTGGCTTCCGTGACTCTTGTGGTGTCGCGGTTGTCTATTGGCGGCAATGATTGCTTTCCATCAGGTGGTACGCTTGCTCGTTTGCCCTCCTATCCCATAAAAAAAGTATAGTAGACTCTGCGGAAGAAATCTGTTAAGTATGTGATTATATGGACAGTCAAAAGTTTTACTTAGCTAAGATCCGCGACAAGCAAAACAATAACAGAAAATTAATAATGTGTGTTTTTCCGTTGGGTTTAGTGGATTTATTTGGAACTTAAACCAAAAACTTACCGAAAATCGTCCATCAACTCTCCACCCACCAACCACTATACACAACACCAAACACACATTATCACTTTTCCATCTTGTAAACGACACGTGTTTCGCCCCAACACGAGGCATCTTCAGGTATAGTAGACTCTACGGTAGACAACCGAAAAGACAACGGAAAAACACACATTATTAATTTTCTGTTATTGTTTTGCTTGTCGCGGATTTTAGCTAAGTAAAACTTTTGACTGTCCATATAGTGATGGATTTCCGCAAAGTAATGCCTGACTCCATTAATAAGTATGTGATTGTTTGCAATTTATATTTTCTAATACTTTGATCGAAAACGCTTTGCGAATATATATATAAAGGTAGGTATATCTTGTCCTAGTTATCAGCGAAAGAGGGTCGGATGTACAGCGGATATTGCATGGAGTTGATGTCTGCAGCGGCGTGCTAGAATCAGAGCAGATCAGTATATGTATCAGCAGATTAATATATGTATGAGAAACTATGATGCACACTTTTTGAAAATGTAAACATTTTCTTTATGTACCTACACTGGTTTAGAACTATTAGCAATATTTAATATCTCTCTCTCTCTATATGTGTGGTTGATCCTTCACGTATGAAGATCACGATCACCAGACTTCACCCAGCGGTTCATTAGGCTCTTCCATTTTATCATAAACTCGCAGTTTTCTTCTATCTGTATTTTGTTGGGATTTCAGTGCAGTGGTTTCCCGTTGCCTTCTGCACCGGACATTATTTTTGAAGTTATTTAGACCCCAAGGCTGGCTGAAGCCTCTTCCGACCGGTTTCCCGGTCGTGTGTATGGTTATATCGCCATTGCTCGGTAGCCAGAGCCTCGTCTGTTATCTAGCAGGGAGCACCCGGTACCCACTTTATCTTATGATCCTATGTCCCTGAGGTGGGGCAGAGGGCGTCCACAGTGCTTCTCCATTGGGATCGGTCTTGAGCGACGCGCTTCACTTCAGGCCACGTCAACTCGATGGATTTCATCTCGGCCGCTACGGAGCGCTTCCAGGTGTGTTCGGGTCGGCCTCGCTTCTTTTTCCCTTGAGGAGTCCAATCCAGCGCCTGTCTGGGAATGTGATCAGGGTCTCTTCGGAGAGTAGGGCCTATCCAAGTCCACTTGCGTTTTGGCGTACCCGCTTAGGTACGCCAACGCTCGTGCAGGTGAGGTTGATTTGGGCCGGTTAAGGTGTTAATACCGTTCTCCCCTTACTATATATTATTTGATATACAGCCTTGCGCAGATCGTAGCTCCATCTAGCAGGGTGGCCGCATCCCAAACTAGGTTTGCTGAGTCGCGGTCTCCACTCTAGCACTCTTCTACTTCAACGATTGTCGGTTCTCCGACGGTTGTCTGGTTCTCCGGCGAATTTCTTCATTTCGAATTCTATCCACCACAGAATATCCACCCCGAGCATAGCCCTCTGAGCGAATAATATACATACATAAGTCGCTATACTTATATACATATATACAAATTTAATACATAGCTTTGAGTACCAAAATAATCTATTTCGACTGGAGCAATTTCAACCAAAGGTTCAAACTAAACCGGGATTACAGAAGTGGATCCAGGCGGTGTCACTACGCATAGTAATTTACTTCGAATAACAAGGATTTGCTAACATTAAGGACTTATAAATATGGTACGCTTAACGAAGGCGGGTTATTACGATAATTAAATTGTATTATCAATTTAGATAAGATCTCATTCAAACTATATTTCTATTGCATTGTTTCTATATTCGTATATTCTTACAGTACTACACAAGCAGGTCAGGGAGTATCTTTGCCTAGCCGCCAGTCCGGTAATTATGGTATTGGTACACGGGTACGCGACCCCGGCCTCCCGAGCTACTACCGTATCACTCCTTATCTTCCGTTGCAGTGGTATGATATCCCTATCATTCTATCTAAACCCATCTTTCCTTTCCTATCTTTTCTATTCTTTTACCTTCCTCTCCGCCAATCCACGATCTGCCGTGCCAACCGATGCGTGGCTAGGGGCGAGCTTAGCCGCAAGCGTGCCGGCCATAACGGGATCGGGCTCCCCGGGTACTATAGTGTCTTACCTCAGCATGCGGGGCTCTACTGGGGCTGATCTCCATACTTCCTTGCGGCTCGTGGGATTCACTATTACGAATTTAAATAAACCTAATTTGTTAAAAAATTACGGTGACGTGGTTCGCCACCCGTGATGTCTTATTTCCCAGGAGGGCGAGGAGGGACTAACGGAGAGCCGCTTCGCTACGATGAGTGATGAGAGCCACGCTGTAAATGAATACTTTGTCAGGAATGGCATAATATTTATCTGTAGCATGAATGGGCCGGCTTGCTCGGGGAAGTAGGTACCACACTCCCGCAGAAAACCGGTGTCTGAGTGGTAGCTTAGCTACCGCGCTTTGTACGGTGAGCGATTGAGTTCCGGAGGCCCAAAACCTTCCTCCTCCTCCTGACACTCCCATAATGACACTTTCCTTAAAGGTCAGCAACGCTTCCGCATTGCCTATGACGGTGCGGACGTCTACAGGCGGCGTTGATTGCTTTTCATCAGGTGACACGCCTGCTCGTTTGCCTACCTATCTCATAGAAAAGGAATATTTTTTTCGTATACATATAATAATATCTATATCTTATAATAATTCTATCTTTTCGTGTATATAAATCAGATGCCTAAAATATATATAAATCAGCCTCGTTACATATCTTTATGTTAAACTTTTTATATATTTTTTTATACTTTATTGTACACAAAACAGGAAATACAAGAATTAAAAGGACAAAAGATGTACAAGGGCGAGCTTAACTCAAAATTGAGTTTTCTTTCAGCAAACCCAGGAGTGAAAGAGAGATAAGACAAGCTGTGAGGATAGAATTAAGTGTACAAAAACAAAATATAATAACAATATACATAACACATTAACAATACATACTATATAAAACCATACATATATAAACATATAAATACTAATAATATATAATATAATACTATATAAATAAAAGGATACTTATATAATATACACATAAATATATACATATATAAATATTTTATACTGAAAGGAAATGTTCTTTAATTCTTCTCTTAAATACATCCAGTGAGAGGCTATTACGTATAGTATGTGGGAGAGAGTTCCACAAGCGCAAGCGATGACAATAATATGATGATAATCAAAATAAATCAACAGAAATGCATAAATGTTTCGGTGCTACATGCAAACAAGGAGAATTGCAATTTGTCTAACGTGTACATTTTGTAAATAAATATACAGAATCCTATAGTCATTAGACAAATTGCGCGGTGTTGCATTACAGCGACCACTTCATTACCAAAACGCTAGCTCAGTACAGTTGTGGTCTACGGCAAATAGTTGTAGCGGGCACGATCTAGTTTCGGTAATTGCACGTGTTCGGTCTAGCTTCAAAACGGTTTGATTTTGAATGTAACAATAAATGATTTTGATTGACGACGCCTTTTTAAATTACATACTGCTTTATATATATATATATATATATATATATATATATATATATATATATATATATATATATATAAATAAACTAGTTTTTGTCCGCGGCTTCGCTCGCGTGGAATTTGGTCTGCCACATTGAGTTTCGTGACAGATCACTTTAAATAAATATAAATTTTTTTATTTAATTTATGGTTCACAATTTTGGTCATAGTGGCTTCTCCATAAAAGGTAGATATATGCTGTCGCGGATTTTTATTTAGAACTATTCAAGACAAACAATCCTAAGGTACATCATCTTTGTGTAACTCCAATGGTTTAGGCAGCGTACGCCAAGATAGATCTCAGAGGGCAGATTTTTTTCCGACTCAATTGACACGTATCGTTATATTACGACCAAAATTACATAAAATCATTACAAATTGTAGCCTATATGATATTCTGATGTATAACCTATATTACTGTAAAGTATCATACAAATCCGTCTAGTAGTTTTTTCGTGGACGAGTAACAAACATACATCCATACTCACAAACTTTCGCATTTATATTAGTAGGAAATATATATATATATATATATATATATATATATATATATATATATATATATATATATATATATATATATATATATATATATATATATATATATATATATATATATATATATATATATATATATATATATATATATATATATATATATATATATATATATATATATATATATATATATATATATATATATATATATATATATATTAGCGCCAAAACGTAGACACTGACAGTCCGTCTGCTTTCACAAGCTCAAAGTCGCTCAGAGAGCTATAAGTAATTCAAAGATGGACAGTCAAACTTACTTTGCTAAGATCCGCGATCACGAATGAGAAAAATAATATTGTGAGTTCGCGAAGATGTGTGCTTAGTATTATTTACCATGAAATACAACCGTCAATAAATCCTGTAAACCTCGCCATGGTCACTGACGTTGATAACGTCAAACACACACTACCATTTTTCACCACAAACAACACGTTTTACCTTTACACGAGGCATCCTCAGGTGTAGTAGACTCTACGAAAGACAACAGTAAAGTGAAGTTATTTACCCTGAATTCTAGTTAAATACAAATAAAAATTGAAATCTATTCTCATAGTGGTAGAGCCACGCTTCGGACGAATACTTTGTCAAGAATGGCATAATACTTGTTTCTAGCATGAATGGGCCGGCTCGCCTGAGGAAGTACCACACTCCCGCAGACAACCGGCGTCTGCGTGATAGTTTAGCTACCGCGCTTCGTACGGTGAGCGGCTGTGTTCCAGAGGCCTAACACCTTCCCCCTGCCCCTCCTACTCCCACTCCCAAAATGACACTTTCTTTAAAGGTCGGCAACGCTTCTGCACTGCCTATGGCGCTGCGGAACACGCCTGCTCGTTTGCCTTCCTGTACCATACAAAAAAGTATATTTTATTTTATGATTTTGTTCAACCCTGAAATGTAATATTTCATAAACGGAATATTTGACACCGGTGACGTGCACGAAGCGGATTACCGATCGCGAGAAATACCAATGGAATAACTCAAGATAATACTTTCGCGTGTCATCGTAAAGATGGCGTGGAAAAAGTCGAAAATACCACTGCGTAGTGCCTTTTCGAACTTGCTGTATATTAACTTTATTTCTCTCCGTACTTCTCTATGAGACGACAATGTAATAGTCTTCTTTCGTAGCAGAGCAAGTCATAGGGTTACCTGGTGGTAGGTGATCACCACCAAAGACTATTAATGGAGTTAAGCGTTACTTTGCGGAAATCCATCACTATGTGGACAGTCAAAAGTTTCACTTAGCTAAGATCTACGACAAGCAATAACAGTAAATTAATATAGTGTGTTTTCCTGCTGGATGAAGTGGATTTATTTGGAACTTAAACCGAAAACTTACCGTAAATCAGCCCCATCACGAGGCATAGTAGAGAGGCATCTTCAGGTATAGTAGAGTCTACGGAAGACAACCGAAAAGTTCACTTTTCGTTTCGAAACACGTGTCGTGTACAAGATGGAAAAGTGATAGTGTGTGAAGTGATAGATTAGCGTTGTGTATAGTGGTTGGTGGGTGAAGAGTTGATGGTTGATTTTTCGGTAAGTTTTTGGTTTAAGTTCCAAATAAATCCACTAAACCCAACGGAAAAACACACATTATTAATTTTCTGTTATTGTTTTGCTTGTCGCGGATCTTTGCTAAGTAAAACTTTTGACTGTCCATTAGCTATTGTAAAAAAAGGTTACATGAAAAAAGTTTTTTCAATTTCTATTTTGTATACTACCACACCACATAAGGACATATAATATAACTATTTTAATAACATCAAAATCACATTAGTTAGGGGTCATATTGCGGTCCATGCGAACCATTTTAGTTTATTCAGTGGACCCTCATCAATTATCGTTATTACTTTCATCCTCCCTTGCGGCTCGTGGGATTCACTATGACTAATTTTAATATAAACAATTTGTTAAAAATGACCGCGACGTGGTTCGCCAACCGTCTAGTCCTGATTCCCACGAGGGCGGGAAGCGACTAAAGGAGAGCCATTTCGCTACGATAAATGTGAGGGGAAAGATGGATGAAAAGGTGGAGGAGTGTGGAGGAAGCAAGGAGGGTGTGCCGGGATCGTAGCGGATGGAGATCTGTGGTCTCTGCCTACCCCTCCGGGAGATAGGCGTGACGATATGTATGTATGTATGCTTGTTATTTTCTGTAAATTTACTATAATATTAGTTTTTTAATAGAAGTAAACAAACCTGGTTACATAATAGGCTACTACAGTTACTAAGTTATAGTTTTCGTATTTAGTAGTTGCGAATTCAATTCCGACATCAGAATAAATGCGGACAGTCAGACTTTTCACTTGGCTAAGATCCGCGACAAGCAAACAAAAGTAGAAAAAATGATAATTTGTGTCTTTAACCTGAGGAAGTGGATGTCCTAGGAACTAAAACTAAATCTTATCAACAACACCAACCACACACCAGCACTCTTGGACAATGTATGTGGGATCGAGCCCCGGGGACGAACCCCACTACTCGCGCAGCAACTCAATGGGGCAACCATCGCCTCGTCCTAGGTGCCGCTATTCCCAGCGGCTTTTGGGCGTCCTTTAACCACTTCGCGCCGTCAAGATATGGCCAAACCTATTCCTATGCTGGGTCCGTCGCTGGCCCTCGTCCTCGTAGAGGCCAGACGGCGACAGGAGGATTTAGCGTAGGAACGGATGTCCCTCAGATGGGCGAGCGTGAAGGGGAGTGAAATTTTTGAGGTGAGGAGTGTGGTCCATTGTTTGCTCGGTCGAACATCTTTTGAGCCAACCGGACCATGGTCTTGCCATTACAATGGGCGCTATATATAAACGCCACCCCCTCTCAGACAGTTCCCCCACTTGAACTAACTAAGAGGGGGGTGGCGATTATAGAATAAATATATGACATACAGCTATTTATACATATAGATAGTTTTGGTGCACCACTAATCCACTTCTGATGAGCGTGGTGGGTTATTTCCGGTCACTCCTGAAATTTCTTGGATAACCTGGCGGTATATGTGAAAAAAGTATTAAATAAATAAATAAAAATTTTTAGAGATTTCTATGTTTTCAGATGACATGCTGACGCAACTGAATTTTTTGTATGGAGTAGAATATATATTTTTATACTTTCTGCGTCTGTATCCGCTCAGGCTGCTGGTGAAGGCAGTGAATACATCGAGAGCCGATCAGTTGTAACTAAACGTGAAATGGTGCGCCCTTTTCACGCGAACAAAGGATATTGGAACACAAATGGAACACTGAACATGCTGTGGAGCAAATTAAGCAAATATTAGTCATATCCCGATTGTTTTAAATAGTAAAAAAAGAAGATTGAATAAGAACTTTGGAACACAACATAATTTTTTGTAGTGTTAGAGTCACGCTAAAATGATAATTTGTGTCTTTAACCTGAGGAAGTGGATGTCCTAGGAACTAAAACTAAATCTTATCAACAACACCAACCACACACCAGCACTCTTGGACAATGTATGTGGGATCGAGCCCCGGGGACGAACCCCACTACTCGCGCAGCAACTCAATGGGGCAACCATCGCCTCGTCCTAGGTGCCGCTATTCCCAGCGGCTTTTGGGCGTCCTGTAACCACTTCGCGCCGTCAAGATATGGCCAAACCTATTCCTATGCTGGGTCCGTCGCTGGCCCTCGTCCTCGTAGAGGCCAGACGGCGACAGGAGGATTTAGCGTAGGAACGGATGTCCCTCAGATGGGCGAGCGTGAAGGGGAGTGAAATTTTTGAGGTGAGGAGTGTGGTCCATTGTTTGCTCGGTCGAACATCTTTTGAGCCAACCGGACCATGGTCTTGCCATTACAATGGGCGCTATATATAAACGCCACCCCCTCTCAGACAGTTCCCCCACTTGAACTAACTAAGAGGGGGGTGGCGATTATAGAATAAATATATGACATACAGCTATTTATACATATAGATAGTTTTGGTGCACCACTAATCCACTTCTGATGAGCGTGGTGGGTTATTTCCGGTCACTCCTGAAATTTCTTGGATAACCTGGCGGTATATGTGAAAAAGTATTAAATAAATAAATAAAAATTTTTAGAGATTTCTATGTTTTCAGATGACATGCTGACGCAACTGAATTTTTTGTATGGAGTAGAATATATATTTTTATACTTTCTGCGTCTGTATCCGCTCAGGCTGCTGGTGAAGGCAGTGAATACATCGAGAGCCGATCAGTTGTAACTAAACGTGAAATGGTGCGCCCTTTTCACGCGAACAAAGGATATTGGAACACAAATGGAACACTGAACATGCTGTGGAGCAAATTAAGCAAATATTAGTCATATCCCGATTGTTTTAAATAGTAAAAAAAGAAGATTGAATAAGAACTTTGGAACACAACATAATTTTTTGTAGTGTTAGAGTCA
>JASFAT010004803.1:205264-260143 GCA_031353405.1 Baronia brevicornis
CGCTGCAGACGAATATTTTGTCAAGAATGGCATATTATATGTCTGTAGCATGAATGGACCGGCTCGCCCGAGGACGAACCACAATACCGCAGAAAACTAGTTTAGCTACCGCGCTTCGCCCGGTGAGCGATTGTATTCCAGAGGTCTAACAAAAAAAAAGTTGAGAGAAAGTGCTTAGATGTTTTAGGCACATAGAGAGGATAGATAAAAGACGACTGGTAAAAGAAATTTACGTTGCGGATGTGGATAAAAGTATCGATAGGGGAAGACCACGGAAATCATACTTTGACCAAATTGCTGAAGTTTTAAAGAAAGGCCAGGTCAAGAGTGCCCTTAACTGGCGGGCTTGCGTGAGGGGAGTAATGAGTGAGAGGAAGCAAGGAAAGTATGCCGAAATCGTAGCGGATGGAGATCTGTGGTCTCTGCCTACCCCTACGGGAAACAGGGATATGTATGTACGACATTATATGTTTTTATCTCCCTCATAAAAAACATACAAAATGACAGCGTAAGTGTTTTCCCTAATTAAACACTCTTTTAAACCATTTTCTCGAATGTTCTCTTGAGACTACTTGGAATATTAAAAAAATGGCTTGTATAGAAATACTTCACCTAGAATGTACGTTCAGGGAGCGCTGAAGAAATAATTTAAAATAAATGAATTTATTACAAGGTTTAGTTTTTTTTTAATTTTATTGCATTGTATGTGTATGTATGAGTAGTATATGCATGTATATGTATGTATGTGTGTGTCCGTAGCAATGTCGCCACTGTGGTCCGCGATCTGACCACGTTGGTTCTTGCTGCAAACCAGGCGTATACTGAGCAAGAACCATTTTAAGACAACTGTTAGATTATAATATTGTATTATTAAGATTTTAATTTTAGTTAACGTCCTGGGATCGGGCTCCCCCGGGTACTATGCTACCTTACCTCAGCATGCAGGGCTTTTCTGGGGCTGACCTCCATCCTCCCTTGCGGCTAGTGGGTACATTTACAAATTAGGTAAATTTAATTAGTCTTTAGTGAATCTAAAGACGAATTAAATTTACCTAATTTGTTGAAAATGACAGCAACGTAGTTCGCCACCCGTCACGTCCTGAATCTCACGAGGGCTCTGTGATCTCTGCCAATGTGATAGGCGTGAATATATAAATAAAAATCAAAATTTTAGTTATTGTAAAAAAACGGTGTCACACACACGCCTAAATATTAACAATATGAAGTTTATTGATATCTTTTTCTTGTCTTAAAAGATATTCGCTCGAAAATTATAGCTCCAAGCAAATCTTTGCGGTTTTATTAGATAACATAATTGTACGTATGCGCGAAGAATCCAATTTGTCTTCCGCCCTTAGCCAATAAATCTCTCGGAATTACGATTCGGAGTCAAAATTGTAACGGAAAATAATGTTGCGTTGTTTCTTAGCGGATCCGACGTCGGCGAATTAACGAAAATAAATGGCGTCTTGTGATAACGCCTGCTCATCATATAAGCCATCACAACACAGCAACAGTGTCCGCCTTGGTGGGGATGGGGGGTTGATGTTGAGTTTTCGATATGTTTTGATGTCAAAATAAGATTAAGATTTATGCATCTTGAATATATCGGCAAATAATGCGTAGAAAATAACTAAACTATATCATCGTTGGAAATCGAAATTAATAAATCCGCCAGAGAACTAAAGTCATATATAGCCTTTCAAATTAGCAAACTAAAATGGAAATGGGCTGAAGTGGAGATCGCGACTCGGCAAACGTAGTGTGGGACGCTCCATCTTCCCTGCTAAATGGAGCGGCGATCTGCGCAAGGCGGCTGGCAGAGATCCAGTCTCTGTGCGTGTGGCCCAAGGTCTGACTAGGTGGCGCGCCTTGAGTGAGGCATATGTCCAGCAGTGGACTGCCGCGGGCTGATATTGATATTGAAAGAATATCTATCAGTATTATTTCTAGAGAAAGTATCCCAAAGTACCAAGTCTAGTGGATTTAATAAACTGTCATAGCGTTGAAAGTGATTCAAGTACAATGGAAACAATTATGAGGACGAACGTCAACGGAAGCCGAACGGCGTCGGGCGGAATTCTACCGCTTCCTTTCGCCGAGGGAGACATTCTGAGTGTTCTTATAATGCATTTGTGTTCAAGAAATAAAAGAAATTTAATATATTAATATTGAATCCAGATATTTCTTGATAATAATCTATGGCAATCTTTGTTAAAAAACCGAAGGAGTAGAAGGTGCCTTAATAGAGGGTTCATCATGGGAAAAATCGAGGTCAAAAGACAAGGTGGTCGGAGATGGAAGTCTTGGCTACTTAATATCAGGGAGCGGGATAGTGAGTGCTCTAAAACTGCTGCGCCTAGCGAAAGAAGAGGAGGTGTGCTGAATGGGCTGCTGCTTCACCAGTCGGAGAAAGGTACTGTGGCACGCCAACCGTACCGCTTTATACGGCGACGCTTTATGACGATTTATTCTAATATGTATAATATTTATTTTAAGACATTACTTGATAAGAGAAATTTACGTTGCGGATTTGGATGAAAGGGTCGATAAGGGAAGAACATAGAGAACATACTTTGACCAAATTGCTGAAGTTCTCAAGAAAGGCCTAGTCAAAATTACCCTTAACTGGAGCTTGTATAAAGAGAGTGATGAGTGTGGATGAAGCAAAGAAAGAATGCCAGGATCGTAGCAGATGGAGATTTGTGATCTCTACCTATTCCTACGGAAAACGGGCGTGATGATATGTATTGGAGTTATCCATGGGGTCTCTCTCTGTAGTCACTCCCTTATATCAGAAGATGATTTTCATCATTATGTTGTCCTCAATTGGAGAGTATTATTTGTTTCCACCGGCATCTATCCATTCCTTTGTAAATTATGTGCTGGAACTTGGTACATGGGTGGAAGACCCTTATTTATCATCATTACTCATTAGCTGATATGTATAGAAATGCTACAATGTGAAACTCTATCAAGTAATTACAGTTCGTAAACAAATTACTCTCCAATAAGCCGCACGATGTAAATAGAACAAATTCAATTTGACTCACTTGGTTGGGGGCTTTACTAACTGTGTGTAGTAATTGATTTATCTGAAGGGAAGTCCCGCGGGGGTTGTTACAAAGTTTAAAATGTTTCCCAATTCTAAAATTTTACAATTTTGGTGGACCATCTATATTGAAACAAAAATGGGAAATCGCTGTGAATGTCATAGATGTCAAAAAAATTTATTGCATGTTCGGATCAGAATAAAATATTGGTCTGATTCACACTCACAGCTCTACAACAAATAGAAAATTTTATACAGCGTTCAAATTGTGTGATTTTATAGTGGTAGAGCCACGCTGCGGACGAATACTTTGTCAAGAATGGCATATTATTTGTCTATAGCATAAAAGTACTACACTCCCGCAGAAAACCGGCGTCTGAGTTGGTAGCTTAGCTACCGCGCTTCATCCGGTGATAGCGGAATTTAGCGGAGGGATATCTCATCTCTGAGCATCTTTTATCGATATTACAATGGGGAGTGCCCCGAGGAATCATACGGAATAATCCTGGCCGCTGAATTACACTACCGTACAACTCGTCACAAGGAAAAGCGATCCAGTACGCTATTTTTCAAGAAACTTCTTTCCACGTACCACTACTCTGTGGAGCCGGCTACCTCCAGCGGTGTTTCCAAATTCTTAAAAAAACAAGCTAACACTTTCCTTAATGGCCGGCAACTCTTCTGCACTGCCTATGGCACTGCGGATGTCTATGGGTGGCGTTGATTGCTATCCATCAAAAAAAGATCAGGTACAATTTTTTCAGTAATTTTCAAAGTTTTTTGACTCTGGTGGTAGGTTTTCATTTTGCGGTTTACTACGGATTCGCTATTTTTTTCGATACATATGTACATACATACAAACACATATATGTACATTTTATGAAAGGCCAATCCACGGTCTGCCGTGCCAAAGGATGCTTGGCTAAGGGCGAGCTTAGTCGCAAGCGTGCCGACCGTCCCGGGATCGGGCTCCCCCGGGTACTATGGTGCATTACCTCAGCTTGCAGGGCTCTGCTGGGGCTGACTCCATCCTCCCTTGCGGCTTGTGAGATTCACTAACACAAATTTAATATACCTAATTTGTTGAAAAATGACGGCGACGTGGTTTGCCACCCGTCACGTCCTGATTCTCACGAGGGCGAGAAGCGACCAATGGAGAGCCGTTTCGCTGCGATGAATGGTAGCGGATAGAGCTCTGTGGTCTCTGCCAACCCCTGCGGGGGATAGGTGTGAGTATATAAAAAAAAAATAAAAATTATGAAAGGCTTTGGTTCAATATGATGAAATGTAACTGATTGTTATAAATATGGGATTCACTTTGACGAATCTTTGACGGCGATGTGGTTCGCCACCCGTAACGTCTTGATTCCCACGAGGGCGAGAAGCGACGAACGGAGAGTCGTTTCGCTACGATGAGTGTGAGAGGAAGGATGTATGAGTGTGAAGCAGATGGAAATCTGTGGTCTCTGCCTAACCCTATATGTATGTATATTATAGATAAATTTTCGGAGATGTTCTTTTCCAAAAAAGATTTTGTGGACAGTCAAAAGTTTTACTTAGCTAAGATCCGCGACAAGCAAAACAATAACAGAAAATTAATAATATGTGTTTTTCTGCTGGATGAAGTGGATGTATTTGGAACTTGAACCAAAAACTTACCGAAAATCGGCCATCAATTCTCCACCCACCAACCACTATACACAACACCAAACACACACTACCACTTTTCCAACTTGTAAACGACACGTGTTTCGCCCCAACACGAGGCATGTTCAGGTACAGTAGACTCTACGGAAGACAACCGAAAAGTGCTTTTTGACTTAAAAACGCACATTATTAATTTTCTGTTGCTTTGCCTGTTGCGGATCTTTGCTAAGTAAAAATTTTGACTGTCCACATAGTGATGGATTTCCGCAAAGTAACGCCTGACTCCATTAATAAAGAAGATTTTGCCCTATATTGAGTCCGTGATATCCGAAACACAACTATATTATTTTTTGTTCCTGTTATGTATTATACTCGGGACATTATGTCACCCGGACCACCAAATTAACGCCTTCGTGCGGAATAATGAACGCGGGCATAAAGTATCACGACATATGGCGTGTTCTAACTCGTTCTGCTCGCGTGTTATATATATGCATGTATTATTACAAGTCTATTAGATTTTCCAACTTTATTCTTTCCATGTACTACTTGACTTAGATTTCTATGTACCTCATGTGGGGCGGAGAGCGTCTACAGTGCTCCGCCATCGCGTTCTGTCTTGAGCTATGCGCTTTATTTCACTCCAGTCCATGCTACCTACATATGAATATACATATGGGGATATCCATGCCCACAGGGGTGTGGGATCGAGCCTCGGGGATGAACCTACACTGCTAGCGGAGCAACTCAAATGGGCGACCGTCACCCGGTCTTAGATGCCGCTATTCCCAGCGGTTTTCAGGCGCCCTTTATTCACGTCGTCGAGTTGTGGCTGAATCTATTCCTGCGTTGGATCTGTCGCCGGCCCTCCCCCTCGCAGGAGGCAAAGTGGACGAGCGTGGAGGTGAGCAAAGTTTTTTAAATGTGAGTGTGGTCCATTGTCGGCTCGGTCACGATGCTACTCATACGTCACCATGTTTGCTTAGGGTCGTATGCCACGGTTGCCCATTTGAGTTGCTCCGCGAGCAGTGTTGTGTATATTGGTCGGTGGGTGGAGAGTTGCTGGCCGTTTTTCGTTAAGTTTTTGGTTTAGGTTCCAAATTAATCCACTTCATCCAGCAGGAAAACACACATTATTAATTTTTTGTTATTGTTTTACTTCTCGCGGATTTTAGTAAGTAAAACTTTTGACTGTCCACATAGTGATGGATTTCCGCAAAGTAATGCCTGACTCCGTAAATCATTCTAAAGTAAGTGGACTTAATTCAAAATTCAATAAACAAGTGTATTTCTCGAAGATTCTTTTCATAGAATGGGCTGGCATGGCTGGGCATTCCTGGGCTACCGATCTGATGTCGTCTATGTGCTTTCTCTCACCGACTGTGTCGGCATCGGTCTCGACCTTTTCGATTTCGACATTATGAGAGGTCAGTATCGAGGCCTTACATAAGGATGGGTCTTTTTTATGGGAAAGGAAGGCAAACGAGCAGTCGACTCACCTGATGAAAAGCATTCAACGCCGCTCATAAATATCCACAGTGCCATAGGCAGTGCAGTAGTGTTGCCGGCCTTTAAGGAAAGTGCCATTATGGGAGGGGAAGGGAGAGGTGGGATGGAAGGGGAGTGTTAGATCTCCGAAACTCAACCGCTCACCGCATGAAGCGCGGTAGCTAAGCTACGACTCCGACATCGGTTTAAAGCGAGAGTGTGGTACTTCCCCGGGCGAGCCAGCCCATTCATGCTACAGATAAATAATATGCCATTCTTGACAAAGTATTCGTCTGCAGCATGACTCTACCACTATAACGATGACAGTCTATTAAATACGGATCTTAGTACGTAGCTGAAAGTCTGCTATTTTGATTGTGTATGTAAATGATTTCGTCCAGGGTGTTGCTATTGTTATGTTTGTAGTGATATATTAAATCCAAGATGTTATTAGATCCAGTAAGTTGCCTGCCTTACATATTAACCATCGATACCTCAGGGTGCTTCCAACAATTTTACTACGGTGTTAAACCTCTCCCAATCGTAACTCCACCTTGCACGCTAACCATTTTATATTTTTAATACATTTACGCGATATAAAATTTTATAACTGTAATAAATCTTCCTCATACGATTCTGTCTGAAGTTTACATCACTACTGGAGTAAGTCAGCTTTAACACAAACATTGGATTTTCTAATATCTAAAAAAAAAACTAAAAAGTTTTTTTATGGGATAGAAAGGCTTACTATATAGTGGTAGATCCACGCTGCAGACGATGAATTTATCAAGAATGGCATATTACTTGTCTGTAGTTTGCATGGGCCGGCTCGCCCGGGGAAGTACCACACTGCCGCAGAAAACTGGTGTCTGAGTGTAGTTTGTCTATCGCGCTTTTTCGGTGAGCGGTTGGGTTCCAGAGGCTCAACCCTCTCCCCCCTCTCATAATAACACTCTCCTTAAAGGCCAGCAACGCTTCTGTACTGCCAATAGCACTGCGGATGTCTATGGGCGGCGTTGATTGCTTTCCATCAGGCGTGTCACCTGATGGAAAGCAATCACCGCCCCCATAGATATCCGCAGTGCCATAGGCAGTGCAGAAGCGTTGCCGACCTTCGAGTAATGTGTAGGCTTGTTTTTTTAAGGTTCCAATATCGTATCGGCTCGGAAACATCGCTGCAGGCAGGTTCCACAGGGTAGTCACGAGTGAAAGAAAGCCGAGTTGAGTACCAAGTAATTTTATACACTTATACTAAACATTGAATAAATAATTTTATAACTTGCAAAATGTAGGCTGAGTATTAAAAAAACTACTGTTATTAAAACATAAAAGCAAAAACATCCGCATTTCTTTTTAATATCCTACAGGAATTACACTTTTACGGGAACTTAAGATAACGCGAAATTTATAAATCTTAATTATCTTAAAACAACAGAGAGATTTATATGCTGAGAGATAAAAGGTTGCAAGAAAAATGGAATAAGATTATTTTTTTGTTTTACGCAAATAAAAGCGGTTCTATTTTTAAGGCAGTAGGTATTGCGTTTTAGTATATACGTGTTGTTATATCATTAATTCGAAGGCGAAAAGTAGATCCAATTATTATTATCTCGGAAAAGTGCGAAGTTTCATCCCATTCGGGAATGGTCAGATAATACTTGTTCATTATATCAGAAACATAACGTTAGTAACACTGTGCGAATGCTGAATAATTGTCAGTAATCTACAAGAGTAAGAGAGTGTCTCTATTAATTTTGATTAATTGAGTCCGGCCTTACTTCGCGGAAATCCATTACTATGTGAACACTCAGAACTTTTACTTAGCCAAGATCCGCAACAAGCAAACAAAAACGGAAAAGTAATAATGTATTTTTTCTACTGGAAGATGTGGATTTACGGGGAACTTAAACCACCTTTCAACCACTATCAACAACACCAAACGCACCAAACACCAAACGCACACTACCACTTTTCCACATTGCACACGACACGTCTTTCTCTTCAACACGAGGCATCATCAGGTATAGTAGACTACGGAAGGCAACCGATAAGTCTTAGCGGTTGTCTTCCGTAGAGTCTACTATACCTGATGATGTCTCGTGTTGAGGCGAAATCTATTAATTTTCTTATCACCTGACAATTTTTATATCAAATCGTTAAGTACGGAAGGATTCGAGGCGTCTTATAGAAAACGCGACAGTAAATTATCGCTTGTATTATCGACAGCTCTTATCTGAAACGAAGGCATTGCAAATCTTTTTTAAGCCCGTAATTTATTTGTCTAAAACTCTTCACCGAATCCCGCAGGGCATTTTATATTTTGCTTAAGATGATTTTGCAGACGGCAGTTCATTATAACAATGCTATCAAAAACACTGCAAACATAACTTATTTTATGAAATAAAAAGCAGGTAAAAATACTTTTAACTTATAAATTCAATTTTATTAATACACTATGGTATATATAATAATAAGATAGCATCTAAATTAATTATAAGGTTATACCTATTTTTATATTCTATTTTTGAAGTGTCTTCAAAAATATTAGTTTTTCCCAAGATTGAGGCGAATTGCCAAAATACACACCTATAACAGGCATATTTTGCATCGTATAATGGTTTTATAATGGTTTTATTGCTCAAGTAGACTTCTACCCATCCACTTGTTGTGTGTTCAAGCAATAGGGACCAGTCCTGAGGCCTTACCCTACACTACACCGTTTCGTATAAAGCTTTGCACACACGTTGACTGCTGCAGACATGGACAAGCGTGGTGGGTTAACGCCCGTTCCTACAGAAATGTGGAGGACCTTGCTCAGCAGTGGGATATTTATGGGCTTTGAAAAAGGAATATTATATTATACTGATATACATGGATATAGCTGGATAAAAAAAATCGCAGTTATAAGGACTGCCGACAGAAGTGAAAACTTAAAACTAGAAATTTCAATCTATTTGTAATATTAAATGCTGTTATTACTACAGCATGTTGCTGACGCGACTCACAAAAATGTATCCATCCATGAAGCGTCCAACGCACACACATACAATCGGGTATTTACAATGTGTTAGCGTGATGCGTGTACGTAGGCAGCTGTGCGCGCATTAAATGTGTTTAAAGTATATATATAGCTATACTCATATCTATAGATATACCGTGTTCGTCCCGTGAGCGGCTGAGTTTACAAAGCAAATCCTCGGAATAAGATACAAATGTAATGTTATTCCGTAATAATTCCACGGGACGAAATGATATGTCGGACGAGAGTAATGGGGGTTGTCGCACGACGTATGGGGGCAGCGTGACGATTTATTTCGTTCACATTAGTTCGATACAGAAGTTTCTGGAAACTTTTGGACTCCGAAACAATGTCAAGTAACTGTCACACACCTTACTCTAGATTAATTTAGTATATGTTTCTATAAATATGTGAAGATTTATTTGTTATTTTTTTTATGGGATAGGAGGGCATACTATCAAGCGTGTCGCCTGATGGAAAACAATCAACGCCGCCCATGGACAACCGCGACACCGCAGGAGTCGCGGAAGCGTTGCTGGTCTTTTAGGTATGTATAGGCTTGTTTTTTGAAGGTTCCAATGTCGTAGCGGTTCAGAAAGACTGCAGAGGGTAGCTGATTCCACAAACTGGTGGTGCGTGGAAAGAAGTTACGGGAGAAACGCACCGTAGTAGATCGCCACGTAGTTTTTCTTTACGGCGAGTTGTGCAGTTGTGAAATTCGGCGGCGGGAATTATTCCAAACAATTCCTCGGAGCACTCTCCATGATAGAATCGGTAAAAAATGCTGCGAGATGAGACATCTCTCCGCAGCGCTCGAGAATCAAGCCGATCGGTGAGATCTTGGTCATCAACGATTCGGATCGCACGACTTTGAATGCGATCAAATGGAAGAAGTTGATACTGGGGAGTTGTTAGATAGAATTATTAAAATTAGTCATAGCCTATGCAATATTTAGACATTGAATAAATGAAACTTTTATTTAAACGACCGATTGGCTCAGTGTCGAGACACTTCGCCCGCAGAATCAATGGTCGCGGGTTTGACCACTGCATGGGAATAAATATATGTATGGATTTATAAATATTTTTTCAGAGTCCGGTACACCTCCCAATCCGCATTTCCTTTCCTGCCCTTTCCTTTCTTCTTTATCCTTTCCCTTCCTCTCCGCCAAACTACGGTCTGCCGTGCCAATGGATGTGTGGCTAGGGGCGAGCTTAGTCGCAAGCGTGCCGACCGCGCTCCCCCGGGTACTATGGTGCCTTACCTCAGCATGCAGGGCTCTGCCGGGGCTGACTCCTCCTTTCGGCTCGAGGGATTTATTAAGACGAATTAAATATATTTAATAATTTGTTGAAAAATGACGGCGACATGGTTCGCCACCCGTCACGTCCTGATTCTCACGAGGGCGAAAAGTAAGTAATGGAAAGACATTATGGTCTCCGTCAACACCTGCGGAGGATAGGCATATATATTCATGACACCTCAACAGATATTTAATAATAATATTATATAAATAATCAAATTTCTTAAGATCCACTGACTAGTGGCTTTTATAGATTTAAATTATATCTTTTTCTATAAATTTGACACAGAGAGATATCAGGATAGTCAGGATTTTACTTTACTTAAATACTCGAAAATAAACGTATCTGTCTGTCTGTCTGTCTCTCTCTGTGTCTGTCACTCAGCGTACTCTTGTCGGTGAAAATTTATTCAAAGTGCAACTGGAATTAATTAAAATAGATTTATAAAGCTTTGATTATAATTTTATGGTATCATACAACACGTCAACCGAGACGAGTATAGTGAATCGAAACTCGCCACAAAGGAAATAGACGTCTCTCCCGTCCACCCGAGTGGGTACATCGAGCTAGCAGACGGCGAGTTGTGTTTGACAACTGTGGAGATAACTGGGCGGGCGGCATTGTTTGTATACAGGGTGATGCAAATGGCGGGCGGCGGTTTCAAAGTAATGAAGTCCTTTGAGTACTGCGGCTCCGACCGACTGACAATCACGACAATAACTTCAATGAACTATACTTTATTTAGGTAATGTAGCTTATTAATAAAGTCAGGCGTTACTTTGCGGAAATCCATCACTATGTAGACAGTCAAAAGTTTTACTTAGCTGAGATCCGCGACAAGCAAAACAATAACAGAAAATTAATAATGTGTATTTTCCGAAGACAACCGAAAAGTCACTTTTCGGTTGTCTTCCGTAGAGTCTACTATACCTGAAGATGCCTCGTGTTGGGGCGAAACTCGTGTCGTTTATAAGATGGAAAAGTGGTAATGTGTGTTTGGTGTTGTGTATAGTGGTTGGTGGGTGGAGAATTGATGACCGATTTTCGGTAAGTTTTTGGTTTAAGTACCAAATAAATCCACTTCATCCAGCAGAAAAACACACATTATTAATTTTCTGTTATTGTTTTGCTTGTCGCGGATCTTAGCTAAGTAAAACTTTTGGCTGTCCACATAGGTAATGTAGCTATTTGGGTTGTTACTATAGTGTGCCCGTCGTACCTTCTGCTTATGGCGACACCTGGGATCTTTAGGGGGCTTCTTCAAATAAAATTCTTCAAAACGATATTAATTTATTCTTGCGTTTCATTGTACATTTATATAATATCTTATATGTGGACAGTCAAAACTTTTACTTAGCTAAGATCCGCGACAAGCAAACAATAACAGAAAATTAATAATGTGTGTTTTCCTGCTGGATGATGACCAAAACATACCGAAGAACCGCCGTATATATATATATATATATATATATATATATATATATATATATATATATATATATATATATATATATATATATATATATATATATATATATATATATATATATATATATATATTTCTTTCTCATTTTAAATTTGAATATTACTAATGTAAAAAAAAGTAAAAATTTATCGCAACACTCTAGATAAACAAAAGACTAACGTAAATACTTTGGGAATGTGTTCGCATTCGGTGAAAACAGCAGTTGTTATCTGTTCACTTGACGCTAAGCCAAATCGGTGCCGTGAGGGCTTCACGATGGCTGAATTAGTCTACTTAACGTCTTTGTTCCAGAAATCGGTAGATATTTCATTTTTCTGATTACATTTTATTTGCCTATCACGCAGTAACTAGACTTATTAAGATTATTGAACCATACAAAAATAAATGTTCCTTTTAGCTCACATTTTCTTATTAACAGGCAAGAAATTCGGCTAGGCTCGTTATTTCAGGAGGAATGGACCACAAGATACATGTTATTTTTATTTATAGCTTGTATTTAAATATTATATATATAGATGTTTTGTATTTATAGCTTGTTATAGTCGTACCTTTAGATTTATATGATATGAGGATAGAAATCAAGTGGTAGAGCCACGCTGCCGACGAATACTTTGTCAAGAATGGCATATTCTTTGTCTGTAGCATGAATGAGAGGATGGGGGAGGATCGCGTAGTCAAGTATATGGGTCATTCTTCTCCAGTTCTATGGGGTATCCTAAGTACCGCTGGAGAGACATGATGGAGGACGACTTGTGCAACCTTCAAATCTGCAACTGGCGGGGGGTTGCGCAGGATAAGGTACGATGGCGTAAGATCTGTTTGGAGGCCAAGATCCATTTTGGGTCGCTGCGCCAACAAAGTTAGTTGTAGATGATAGATAATTGAATCAGAGAGCCATAAGGAATAATTGACACAAATTGGCCAAAAGATATTACTGCAGTATATTTGAACAGAATGTTTCAAACCAGTAAATGAAAATATAAAATTATACTTTATTATTTATTAACCTAGATTTCGTCTCGGCCAGCTTTAGGTAATATCACGATGAGATTTTTAATTTAATTCAGCCAGCGAAACTTCTGGAAACTGTATTTCTAGATCCTCTGCGGAGAGCTAATTTACTTTGTAATGGTAAAACACTCCGGGATATTCTAAAAGCCTTTAATTTTATGAGATTCTTTACTTTAAAACTTACCTTGAATAAATTAAAAGTGATCCAATTTTTATCTGAAATTCAGTCAAAAATTGTTTGATGGGGAATACATTCGTACACTTATACTACGATCATAGGAATTCCCACTCATCTCCAGCAATTCATCCCCATCACATGGATTAATGGCGATCTAGTACGGATTGTTTTCCCAAGACTTCATTCCACCACTCTATGGAACCAGCTACCTTTAAAAACAGGCTCTCTGGTCTGTCAAAGGCCGGGAAAGGTTTGCAATGCCCATGGTATTGCAGATGTCTATCGTTCATTGTTTTTTCATCAGGCGATACGCTTGCCCGTTTGCCTCCCTATCCAAAAAAAAGAATCACCAAATAAATCAAGTGTGTAAAGCCGCGAAGCATTTTACACATTATTCCATCTCATCGGCTCTCAATATTTTCACCGGCTTCACTCGCGGCCTCGATTCAGCCGGAACAGGTGGCTGCATGATTTCACAGTATTCAGATTCAGTGATTCGCTAAATTGATATTTTCTCGCGCTGTAACTTTAAAATACCTTTCAGAAACATTTAAAAGGAAAAAATTATATTGGCAGACATCTCTAACAATATTAGCCCGCGGCAGTCCACTGTTGGACATAGGCCTCACCCAAGGTGCGCCATCAAGCCTAATCTTCGGCTACACGCATCCAGTCTCTGACAGCCGACTTGCGCAGATCGTCGCTCCATCTAGCCGGGGGGCGACACACTACGTTTGCCGAAACCCGGTCTCCATTCCAGCACTCGTCTACTCCAACGATGGTCGGTCCTCCGAAAAACGTGTCCAGGCCATGGCCACTTCAGTCTGCTAACTTGAAGAGCTATGACGGTCAGTCTGGTTCTCAGGCGAATTTCTTCATTCCGAATTCTAGATATCTCTATACCCCAGCCAAATTGCGAAAGCATGTTTCATAACAACGAGTAGGCGTGTCACCTGATGAAAAGCAATCAACGCCGCCCATAGACATCCGCAGTGCCATAGGCAGTTCAGAAGCGTTGCCGGCCCTTAAGGAAAATGTAATGAGGAGGCAGAGGGGAGTTGGACCTCCAGAACTCAACCACTCACCGGACGAAGCGCGGTAGCTAAGCCACCACTAGACTCCGGTTTTCTGCGGGAGTGTGGTACTTCCCCGGGCGAGCCGGCCCATTCATACTACAGACAAATAATATGCCATTCTTGAAAAAGTATTCGTCTACAGCGTGGCTCTACCACTAAAAAGTTTTATTACATTATTTTATAATGAAGTATTCTGTCACTTATTATCCTCTCGTCTGTGATGCCACCGCGACGTAAGCAAGGTCATCCCACCGCCAACTGTGACACGCTCGCAGCGCAGTTGTTATGATTTGCTTACCATTTTGCGGTCGAATTTTTCCAAAGCTATTGCTTTCCAACGATATTACATCCACAGCACAGTTTTAATTAATAATGAAACTAAATTAGTGTATCTAGATTCAAAATCTAATTAGTTTCAACTTATTTTAATAATTATTGGAAAAAAAACTGGATCCAACTCACATTATTATTGAGGTGAAAACTTCTATAGCCACGTTACACGGCTCTGAGTAGGGAAAAACCTATGGGTTCGCGTCAGCAACATGTTAATGCTTAAGGTATATCTATAGCTATGAGTATAGCTATAGAGATAATTTAAACACAGTTAATGCGCGCGCAGCTGCCTACGTACACGCATCACGCCAACACATGGTATATGTGTGCGTTGGACGCTTCATGGATGGATAGTTTTGTGAGTCGCATCAGCAACACGCTGTAGTAAAAGTAACATTTAATATTACAATTCGTTTGAAATTTCAAAGAACAGTTTAAGTTTTCACTTTTGTCGGCAGTCCTCATGAGTGCCTCCGAATGTTTTCTATTTTTGTTTGCTTGTGGCGTATCTTAGCTAAGTAAAAATTCTGACTGTCCACATAATGTTTCTTCTACTGGGCATATCTGATGCACATCTCACAACTTCAGTTAATGTACGTTGGACATTAATTGAAGTTGTGAGATAGTGGAGTACAGCGACTGGAATTATCCTCGGAGCACTCCGAAATTGATACAAGATGCTGAGAGATGACGTAGCCCTCCACAGTTCTAGTTTCAGTGCTTCTTTTGATAGTAAAGCAGTCCACTGACAGCATTCATAACTTATTACCAGATAATTTTACTCTAGAAAATCTTGACATGTTCCATTACAAAATAGGCACTCGGAAGATATAATGTGGCTATATATTTTTTATATGAAAGGTCGCGACTCCTTTTGTTATATAAGTGTATGTATAATATACCTAAATTTGACTAGAACTTTGATTTTGACCACGAATAACTTTTGAACCATTCAAGTTACCAAAAAGAGACATTTTTTGTAGAGCATTAAATTTGCGACAATAATTGTTATTTGTCTACATAATTGGTTCATAAGTTCATGACGAAAAAAATTCCAAAGTAACGACAGAACTTTTCTCATGTTATTTCCATTTAAAACTTTGGCTATCAGGAGGAGGGGGGGGGGCGAATTAATATTAAAATTAAAAGCTAATATTTGGCATGATTTTTTTTGCACCGATTTAAAACTATTGTGAAAAAAAAATTCGAACAAATCCAAAATAAGGAGCACCCTCACGTATATACCCCAAAACCTCAGTGCTGTAATGACCCAATTGGAGTAAATTGCATGCATTATGTAAATGTTCCACTCGCGAGTGAGGACCCGTTTATCAAGATCAAATAAACGATGTGAAGTTAGCGGCGAATGTGAAATTCACGTGGATACGTGGAGAGTTTTGGGTTAATGGTAACATAAAAAATATATATTTTTTTTACGTCGTGTATTATCAAAGTCGGTTTAAAAATTGCCGGCCTTTAAGAAATGTGTAGACTTGTATATATATGAGTGTCCAAATATTAAAAATACTAATGCTTTTTATATTGCGTCAGATACATGCTAATGCTTAAGGTATATATAGGTATATACCCCATCGTATATGTGTGCGTTGGACGCTTTATGGATGGATAAAGTTTTGCGAGTTGCGTCAGCAACATGCTGTCAACATGCATGTGCAAAATTTCAAAATACAGTTTTAAGTTTTTACTTCTGTCGGCAGTCCTCATCACTGTCTTCTTTTTTTTTAATAAGTTTTTTTATTATATTTAATAAATAAGTACAACAATAATTTATGTGAGATATAGTGTAACATTGTGAACTAAATGCAATATTAAACTAAGGATATAATCAATTCGAAATGAAATTTTATTTACTTATTAAAGCTACTGTAATTCATTCAGCTTTTAAAACATTTAAAAAACGTCTATGCGGGAGGTCGAAAAAAAGCCGATGAAATTCTTCGACGGCCTCGTCTGTGGTGTAAAATGTTCACCCACAAAGCATTTTTTCACTGTGGGAAATCGCATGGGGCTAAATCTAGGCTGTACGAAGGATGGTATTACATTTGTATTCCCATAGATGTAATATAGTCGATGGTTTTAGTCGACGCGTTATTCAATGGAAAAATATGCCGCGGACGCCGGCATCTTTAAAAATATTTTATACAAGAATTAGATATAGATAGTCGATGACTTTCACCACGGTATTTTGAAATGAATTTAGCTGTTAATTCTAAAAAAGTTTCATAGAAAAAGAGATTATATTTATTTCCTATAAATTATAAATTAATAAATTTTCAGAATAACTTATCTTACCTACATAGGATGTTCCGAAAATTGCTTGTCACCTGGAACAAGTTCAAGAATAAGAAAGTGAGCTAAGTGGCACGTTTTAGAGGATGATATGTCCAGCAGTGGGCTGTCGTAGACCGATAATAATGGTGATAATAATGTCTGGTGGAAAAGATTTAAAAAAAATTAAATAACAACTAATCCAAATATACTTTTAGTTCCGTGAGAGAAAGCAGCTTTATTTTATGTAAGCTTCAACATTTATCCTAAATGGCGGTATACAGCTTTTTAATACTTGCGACTGAAGCTGAAGTTTGGGACTCCCGTTGCCGTAAGCTCTAACAAAAGCAAAGTTGTCTTTTGATCGCTAAAGAAAGTCTTTTACTTTGTATAACTACTACTGGTATAATAAATTACGTAAGAATAAAACGGAAAAATGTTATATATTTTTAAGTTTAAAACATTTGACTTTGTACATATCGTCAAAGACCACAGATCTCCATTCGCTACGATCCCGACATACCTTTCTTGCTTCCTCCTCACTCATCCATCTCTTCATCCAGGTCAGGGAGTATTGCCTAGACGTCTGTCCGGTATTGGTACACGGGTACGCGACCACCCAAGCTACTACCGTATCACTCCTTGTCTTCCGTCCTGGTAGTATCATATCCCTATCATCTGGTATAAATCAATATTTCCTCTCATTTATTCCCTATCATTTTCCCTTCCGCTTCGTCAGTCCACGGTCTGCCGTGCCAATGGATGCGTGGCTAGTGGCGAGCTTAGTCGCACGCGTGCCGAGCGTCCAGGGATCGGGTTCCCCCGGGTACTATGGTGCCTTACCTCAGCATGCGGGGCTCTGCTGGGGCAAACCTCCAACCTCTCTTGCGGCTTATGCAGCTTTCCTACGCAGATCATCGTACCATCTAGCCGGGGGGCGTCCTACACTACGGTTGCCAACACGCGGTCACCACTCCAACACTCGTCTAATTCAGCTTATGATATGCCCATGATAAATTCATTAATCCTTAATTTGATATTGTCCGCCACAGCGAACATAAATTTTAAAAACATCCAAGTCGTTCAAATTTGTAATTTATTTATGGTAATTAAATTTAAATTACTTGGCAACTCAAATATTGTTAGTAGAAAATAGAAATATCGACTTGGCAACACTCACTGGTGACTTAAAAATGGCCGTGAAACCACGCTCTTCGATGTTTCTCAAGCTACATTAAGGGTTAAAATTAAAAATTAAAATAATATGAATTGTGAGTGGTTAAAAGTTAACAGTCGTGTTTCCAAGACGTACCTACTCAACAGCGCGTAATTGCAATTTTCCTCGCAATTTATTTTAATAGCGAGGGACGTTGTTAAGCAACAGTGCACTTGAGGAACTCTGCAGAGATTCTGCACTTTATTTACAACCAAGAAAACGACACCATGTACCACTTATAAATTTATTGGTAGCGATTTAGACATCATGGTTATACTCTAGTCTCTCTCTCTTTATATATATATATATATATATATATATATATATATATATATATATATATATATATATATATATATATATATATATATATATATATATATATATATATATATATATATATATATATATATATATATATATATATATATATATATATATATATATATATATATTTTTTGTTATGGTGGTAAGTTTTCATTTTGCAGTGTACTACTAGAATTTAGCTTTTTTGCGTCAATATGTATTTGGTCGCGAGTTCGATCACCGCATCGGAAAAATATATATATATATGGGCTACAAATATTTATACCGAGTGTGTTAACCCCGCCAATCCGCATTGTATAAGAGTGGTGGATTAACGTCCACTCCTCCAGAAATGGAGAATGGGAAAGGCCCGGCTCAACGGGGAGACATATATGACATATATGAGGCATTTAAAAAAAACGTATACTTATATGGACCGTAGGAAATCGATTTCAGATACGTTCTGTAGAGCATAGCTGAAATCAATTTGTAGAAGAAAATATTGGAATGGATTTTCATGTAGAGCTTAATATAGAAACAACAAGTCCAACGAAGCCTTCCATCGGAGGCGGCCTCTACAAACAAGCTTACTCTCGCTGATCCCCGCCTACTTAAATATTTACGAAGGACGGAGCAGAAAGCTTTGTTTTGCTTATGGAAGTGTCTAGCATTTCATATTAAAAATCCCTTACTCTTCGGCGCTAGCAAAAATAAACGTTTGTACAAAAATTAATAGACAAATCGACCCGCTTGTTGTGAGGACGTAATTAAAACTTTTAACCTCAACAGTACGGTACGTGGTTAAATGAATATTGGGAAAGTGAACAAGAAATAAAAACCCGTATTGAAATCGCTCGTAGCTCCTTCAACAAGATGAAACATGTCCTTTGTAAACGCAGCCTCAAACTTTCCATGCGCATTAGAATGCTCCACTGTTACATCTGGCTCATTGTTATATACGGATGTGAGCCTTGGACGCTTAAAGAAGATCTCAAAAAACGTATAGATGTGTTCGAAATGTGGGCATATAGACGGATGCTTGCTATCAGCTAGACTCAAAGGGTGGCCAATGACGAGGTTCTTCGACAAGTCAAGCAAAAACGTAAACTTTTGCAGACCGTGAGGCACTCTTAGAAGAAGAAGAACCTCAACAGAATATGTTGAAACTGTACTATACACGAAGCTCACACACACACACACACATATACATATTCACACAACATACATATGTATATACGCATACTTGCACATCTTATAGATTAACCGTCGTGATCAGTTGTATATATTTTTACTGTCATCTGTTGATGATGATCATCAGCAGCCTGCGGCAGTTCACTGCTGGATATAAGTCTCCCTCAAGAAGCGCCACCTTGCCCGATCTTCGCCGAAATGAAGAAATTCGGATCTAGGGAACCAGAGTCACCGACATAGCTCATCAAGTTAGCAGACTGAAGTGTCAATGAGCTGGAAACATTCGTCGGAGAACCGACAATCGATGGAGTAGACGAGTGCTGGAGTGGAGACCGCGTCTCGGCAAATGTAGTATGGGACTGCTAGATGGAGCGACGATCTGCACAAGACAGCTGGCAGAGACTGGATTCGTGTAGCCGGAGATCGGGCTAGGTGGCGCGTCTTGATTGAGACCAATGTCCAGCAGTGGACAATATATTGAATATATTGAACTGATGATATTGATGACACACTCACACTTAAGCACCCACATGTATACACACGTACACAGGCGCACGCACGCGTACACACACACTCATACGCACGGACGCACACATGGACATATGTGTATGTGTATCACCTACATAAAAAATAATTTAAATTTAGTCAACATTTATATTTATACAATAATAAACTTTAATAAATTCCCATATGAAATAATAACCCGCTGAAAACCGGCATCTGGTTAGCTACCACGCCTCGTACGGTGACCGGTTGAGTTCCGGAGACCCAACACCCCCTTCTCCTCCCCCTCGCCTTCTCCCTCCCATAATGACAGTTTCCTTAAAGGTCGGCAACGCTTCTGCACTGACTATGGTACTACGGATATCTATGGGCGGCGTTGATTGTTTTACATCAGGTGACACGCCTGCTCGTTTGCCTTCCTATCCCATAAAAAAATAAACATTTCTGCATTGTATTCACTATCTTGTCTATCATTTTCTTCCACATTACTTGATCATAATAATAATAAAAAAGAAACATATAATTCCTTTCGCGTAGAACTTTCTCGAAATCTCCGGCGCTAATTAAACTAATAGAGAAAGAAATAGATTAGTTCAGGTGCTTCGCCCGGTGAAATATGTCAATATCCATTAGGCAAAGTGATTGTTACAGCTCCTACTTAATCCATTATCAGACGCTAACAAAAGCAGGCCATTTTACTTCACACATTTTTCTTTCATATTCTTATTAATGGAGTCAGGCGTTACTTTGCGGAAATCCATCACTATATGCACATTCAAAAGTTTTACTTAGCTAAGATCCGCGACAAGCAAAACAATAACAGAAAATTAATAATGTGTGTTTTTCGTTGGGTTAAGTGGATTTATTTGGAACTTAAACCAAAACCTTACCGAAAATCTGCCATCAATTCTCCACCCACCAACCACTATACACAACACCAAACACACATTATCACTTTTCCATCTTGTACACGACACGTTTTTCGCCCCAACACGAGGCATCTTCAGGTATAGTAGACTCTACGGAAGACAACCGAAAAGTTCCAAATAAATCCACTTAACCCAACGAAAAACATACATTATTAATTTTCTGTTATTGTTTTGTTTGTCGCGGATCTTAGCTAAGTAAAATTTTTGACTGTCCATATATTTCATATTCTTAGTTATACCCTAAAAAATTCTCATCAGGGCCATACCCTGAGAGCCAAATGAAAAAATCTACAGTAGTACAATTTCCTAATAAAGTCAACTATTGCTATAAATATGAATTGGTATTCAAGTATGTCTATAACTCTACTCATAGTTATAGATACACTTTAAGAATTAGCATGTTGCTGACGCGAACTCATAGATTTTTTTCCTTCCCAGAGTCGTATAAGGCGTCTATAGAAGTTTTCCTTAATAAATATATACGAATATAGATCTAATATCCTTAGAAATATATCTAAAATAATTCTGAATATATGCTATGCGCAAATATTCAGAATTATTTTCGATGCGTTATTATATAGTGTAATACTCTTTCCACGACTTATTTGTTTTCGTGCCAAATAAATAAATAAATAGCCTGCAGAATGGTTGTCAAAGTAAACAATGTAATACTGCTTCTAGTTGTAATTAGATGTCAAGCAATATCTTCACTCACATTTTCTGTTTGAAAAGTAGAAGTTTGGACTTTAAAACTCAACCTCCCGTTACAAATAGATTTTCAAAGACACCCCGAGACTTTAATCTGCACCAGAAACTAACTACAAATGATCCTGGACTTACCACGAGTATATAGATTCTACTAGATATCCGAAGTACAAATTGTGTGTCTTCATTATGTGAAGGCTGTTAGAGGCCTGGGTTATTATATTGTTTCATGAACCTCACATTTTGTAATGCATCTTGACTTTACAAATGAAGCTTTGACTGCCGTTTTAGCTATTTTAAAAGCAAGGCAAGGCATATTAAAAATGACAGCTTAGCAATTGATACGCAAAAATTATTTTATATAGTGTCATAAGCAACCAGGAAGAATATTCAACATCTTGCAGACCGGCTTCCGCAAGCGACACCTGTATACAAGTTCCTCAATCACTTTTATCAAGTAGCCTTAGAAGAAGAATAAATTGGCACAGCAATGGTGAAATATGTGTTTCGTTGAGCCACGCTGCAGACGAATACTTTGTCAAGAATGGCATATTATTTGTCTGTAGCATGAATTGGCCGGAAAAAATTAAATATTTTACACATACACACACACACACATAGGCACACACGGCACCATGTCACCAACACCAACGACATCAAACACACACTACTACACAATATACATGACACGTGTTTTGCTTTAACATAAACCATCTGTAGGTATAACATAATCTATGGAAGACTATCACCAGGACACTAACCAATGGGTCATGTCCATTTTATCGGTAAGAATTAGATTTGTTACTCTATAATTTCCACTCGGTTTTATTTTTGGTAATCGCGGATCTTAACCAAGTAAAATTCTGACTAGTCTCATAATGAATTTCCGCAAAGTAACGTCAGACTCCATTAATCATAATCTAATATAGTATAAATATAGACACTTCTAGATTTTGTTAAGTCACTGAAATCACTGCAGCATCTTAATGTGATTAAAAACCGAGTTCGTGGTGCTTGTAAAGACGTCATTTCTCAAATCTCACTCAGATTCTAATGAAATGAGATCTTACCAGTAGGTAAGAACTATTTTCATTAGAATTTTAAAAAGTGGAGCGCGAAATAGATAGCCATATATTTATATGCATAACATGAGACATTACAACAAGAAAAAAATTAGATAACTTTCTAACAGTAACACCGTTTATTATTACGAGTGATAGATAACACACTGCACCACAAAGAAATAGAATAGAAGCTCAAAATATATTAGTCTCTCTGCTTTACAACTTCGAAGTTGCACAGAGGATAATGATAAGGACTATGTGTTGTAAGGTAAATGAGTTTTTCTGGTGGATTTGATTCGGAATTAAAAAATCTGCGAGACAACGAAAGTCACCTCTACTCACGGTGATCGGAATAGGTAAGTGTAATTTGGTGAGTTTTCGTGACGTTATCATAATGTGGATATGCCATTAAATTCCACTAGTTATGGTACGACTGTCAAAATAAATCAAATGATATTCTTTAAAAGAGATGTATTCTTTAAAACCAAATGAGATTCAATTATTAATAACTGAGTCTTTACTCAATAAAAAAGAAGAAGAATTTTGTTTGGAAGGAAGCCTGGCATACCTACATATATTTTTTTTAATTTTCTTTTTTTTTTGCAGCGGCCTTTGATCAACCCTATGGCAATCGAAAGATGACATTGATAAAAATTAAAAACGTTCTTAGGTATAATCTCGTAAAGTGTGTCGAACGAAGTTATGGGAATTCGAAATAATATAAATTTTCACCAATCGACACGTATTCTAATTGAAAAAAAATCGCAAAGTGACACGTTACAAAGAAAATGGGATTTTTCTAAAAAAAAATATTTTTTTTTTTAAATTCTGCATTTATTTGAGTTTATCCTTTAAACTTGCGCCAGTTGATATACATATATATGTTAAAGAGAATATGCATATAAGATGTTTTGTTCACCAAAACATCTCATATGAAAAAATCACAATAGGCTTATCCATATTATATAATCTTTGAGGTCATTCGCCCCCAATTTCAGTACCGATCAGTATATGACCCTTAAATCTTCCGTAGCTGTTAGCTACGTTGCTACGGAACATTTAAGATAATAAAAAGTTTGTTGTAAGTCAAGCGTTAAATTTATTTGCGACAAGCGAACACAACACCCGAAACTGTATTAATGTTGTCGCGGCGACCTAAGTGTGGACAATAACAATAAATCGAGCGACACAACAAGCTCTGGTGGCCGTCGCTCAGGGCAAGCGCGACACGACAAACAGATTTACGACAATTTTTCTTTTAACTCAACACCGGCTTATGTGTATTTCAGTTACGTCGACAACTTTGGTCAAACATTTAACTTTTAAAGCTTTTAATGTACTGTAACTATTTCACGTGTATTTATTTTTGTTTTTTTCTTTGAAAGTTGAATGTCACTTTAATTATGTTTAATACGTTATCATACATTTTTTGGCTTATCTGCGAGACTGTAATACATTTGATCTATACATATTGACATGTTATAAAAAAAATGGAGGATATCTAATTTTTCTAAATATTTAATTATGAAATAGTGGTAAAGTTTTATTGATAACAGACTGATGTTCGATAAATAAAATGTAATTTATTGTATAGAATATAAAGAATTTTTTAATGTTTTTATTTATATTGAGAACCATAAGAGAGGATGGGTCATGAAGGATCTGAAAAAACGCCGAGATAGAAAACCTGGTGCATCAGCCAAGCCTTATGGGCGACATTAAAAATATTTAAGGATAAAGGCACATCGACATCGTTGGCTCGGTAACCTTGAGCGAATAGACGAGGATCCACGCTCCGATCCTCGTGGGCGTATTTGTGTCGGGCAAGTGGTCGAAGGCCAGTTGATCAATACAAATATCGATGGAGAGATCAGGTGGATGCTGACCTGCGCGAACTTCAAGCTATCAATTGGCAAAAATTAGCGCAGGGCAGGGAGAGATGGAGGACTCTCATTTCGGAGGCCAAGATCTACTTCAGATCATTGAGCCAGTGGAGTAAGTATGTAATATTTATAAGCAAAAGAAATGTATATTGATCATAAGATTAAATTTTTGACTGGTTCGTTATATTGTTTGGTTTTGTTTTATATTATGTATTGTTTTTTGCAAATATTGAATTATGATCACAAAATAACTATATGAAAGTCTCCGTGAAAGGTTCTGTAAATTTGTGTATCGATGAATTCCCTAGGGAGCTATCCTTTCTCCCACAGCGATAAGTGTCTGTTTCGGGTCTTATGAAACCTTTAGGTTATAACATTCTAAATGATAAAGTAAGTAAGTGTTGCGCTAAATACTTAACTTTTTAGGGGGAGGCCTATGTCCAGCAGTGGACTGCCGCAGGCTGTTGTTGATGATGATGATGATGTGTTCCGCTAAACACTTGACTTTAGGTAGGACTTATTTTAAGATAATTATTAACTAACATAATTTAAGTACATATTGTGTTAAAATAATGTTGCTTTACAAGTTTATTTATTTATCAAAACAAGGATAACAAGACAACAAACTAAAAAATTTCATAAATATAAAAAATAAATAAATTAAAAATATTTAAGGATAAAGGCATTTATTTAATGCAATATCATACAGTGTTAATCTCTTCATATATTATATTTAGATAATGCAGAAATGAATCGATTGATTCATAGAGTTCTAGAAAAGGCTAGTAGAAACCTAAGGACATATAGATTAGATAGAAAAAGGCTTGGATCGCTATTGCCGAATACGTTGATCGAGACTTGATTACTTAGCTTCTACTTAAACACACACACACACACACACACGGCGTGTGTTATACACATAGGTTTTCGTACCTTTTATTAAAACGTGCGTTGTCAAACCATTTATTAAGAAGTGAGTTGTCACACTATTTGTTTAGGAGTGGATTGTAACACTTATAATTAAAACGTGTGTTGTCAAGCCATTTATGAAGAAGTGAGTAGTCACACCATTTATTAAGGAGTGGATTGTCACGTCGTTCAATAAGGAGTGGATTGTCACATCGTTTATTAAGGAGTGGATTGTCACATCGTTTATTAAGGAGTGGATTGTCACATCGTTTATTAAGGAGTGGATTGTCACATCGTTTATTAAGGAGTGGATTGTCACATCATTTATTAAGGAGTGGATTGTCACATCGTTTAATAAGGAGTGGGTTGTCACATCGTTTATTAAGGAGTGGATTGTCACATCGTTTATTTATTTTATTACAAACATCGTTTATTAAGGAGTGGGTTGCCACATTAATTATTAAAATACGTTATTACACTGTTTATTAAAACGCGCGTTGTCACGCCATTCAATTACGTAATGATGCGTTAAGATTGTAATTAAGAAATATTTGACAGTAACTATAGTACTTGACACGTATGTGTAATATATGTATTTAAAAAGTTTTTAAGCTTAAACTATGCTATAGCCGACTAATTGGCTTAGTGGCGAGGCCCTCCGCCCGCGAAATCAACGGTCCCAGGTTGGATCCCCACATCGGAATACATATATATGGATTACAAATATTTATTCCGAGTCTGGTAACCCGGCCTATCCACATTGGACAACCGTGGTGGGTTAACGTCCGTTCCCCCAGAAATAGGGAGGCCCGTGCTCAGCAGTGGGACATATATGTGCTGTTAAAAAAATAATATAATTATAGCCATTAACATTTTAAAACTACACTTAACTGCGACGTAGTTAATGACGTCTTTTCACACCACTTTATTGTATAGTTAAGGTATCTTTTCATATTCTTTAAGCAGAGTATGAAATTTAATATTTAAAGAAAGTTTTGAAATAAAAAGAAACTGAATAAAACCATGTTGGTGAGACCGTTTGTGGGACATTACATTTTATATTCATAGGAACGTGGAGTCTGGCTTCTGAAGCGAGCATCACGACGCTGAAAACGATTTCTATATTCATTTAAATTCATGAAGATTTTAATTAAGAAATAGTCAAGTGTCTTTGACGTGGAAATAATAAGAAATTTTGTTTGCTTCTAATGTAATAAAAAGATTTTTAAACAAATTATTCTATTTTCCCTTATAAATTTAACATTAAGAATTTTACAAAGAGTACAAAGATTAATTTTGACAGGAGTTAAGTGGGTAGCTCAGGAGAGTATGTTTTGAAAAACAATACGACTGCTCGTTAGAGCTGATGTGATGGAAATGTCTTTATTATTTGAATACATTATAAACTACGGTGATACAGTAATGCGAGTACAGTAATGAGAGCTATCTTAGTAGCTACAGATAAAGAAGGAATACAATACGTTATTCTCATGAGTTATCTGAATGGCTAGGCTATATGGAATTACAGAAGTAGTTCCTATGACTAGTTATAACTACGTAACTTATGATAAATATGAAATTTGTAAACACTTTATTTATTTATAATATCTATATGGACAGTCAAAACCAAAACAATAACAGAACCACTATACACAACACCAAACACACATTATCACTTTTCACTTTTTGGTTGTCTTCCGTGGAAAACGGGGCGAAACACTTGTCGTTTACAAGATGGAAAAGTGATAATGTGTGCTTGGTGTTGTGTATAGGGGTTGGTGGGTGGAGAATTTCGATTATCGGTAAGATATAAGATATATATTTAAGAAGAAGTAATCGGTCGAATTTTCGGTAAGTTTTTGGTTTAAGTTCCAAATAAATCCACTTAACCCAACGGAAAAACACACATTATTAATTTTCTGTTATTGTTTTGCTTGTCACGGATCTTAGCTAAGTAAAACTTTCCGCAAAGTAACGCCTGACTCCATTAATAATCTTATAATATCTAATAAATATTGATTTCGTTTGAATTTTAACATCTGTAGCTGATAATTAAACAAATTATATGACACCATTTGTGTTTTCCTATGTTTGTCTTGTAATGAACAATAAATACGTAAGTTTTTGAAGTGCTAGCCACGCTGCAGACGAATACTTTGTCAAGAATGGCATATTATTTGTCTGTAGAGTGAATGGGCCGGCTCACCCGGGGAAGTACCACACTTCCGCAGAAAACCGGTGTCTGAGTGGTGGCTTAGCTACCGCCCTTCGTGCGGTAAGTGGTTGAGTTCCGGACGCCCTCCCCGTCTCCTTGTATCCTTCTAACAACGCAAATGTCTATGGGATCAATGCATGTGTTTATCTACTCCGCTGACAATATCCCTTGAATGGTATTTTGAAGGCTATCTCAGGAGTTGTTTAATCTCCTCCCAGCCGTACAGTTCCACCATCGGACCACTCGCCACAGCAATAAGTTCTATCACCATCATTTTGATGACAGGCCGTCCACCTCCGTCGTAGTTTTCTACCGTGAATAGTTAAAATGTGGAACGATTTGCCACCTGCGGTGTTCCCACGTAAATACGATCGTTGTATATACGTGTCAGCTCGTAGTACGTGCCGTGATCACGTACTACGAGCTGACACGTATATTCGTTTGCCAGGTTCGTTATAAAAAAAAATACGATTTTTGTCACAAATAAGCGATCGTAGTCTTAAAGTAGAACAATAAGTCGTCTTCGAGTGTAATAGAAACTGGAGAGACTGTGTGTCAAAAGTTTTATTACTTGTTGAAAGTTCCTAGAGAAATAGCAAGTTCTCCAAAACTGTTTCGGCTCGCTTAAGACAAAGAGAGTTGTGCTGAATTGGCTGTCAACCTTCGCAAGTCAGAAAGGGACTCTCACAAGAAGAATAAATAAAATACTGCTTTATTTGTCAGTCTTATCAATTTTTATTCCAAGTTGAAGAGCTATTTCTAGTAAATTAAGCTGATACGATTTATTACTATTATATTATATATTATACTAATGGTAGAGCCATGCTTCTAGTGGTAGAGCCCGCTGCAGATGAATACTTTGTCAAGAATGACATAATATTTGTCTGTAGCGTGAATGGGCCGGCTCGCCCGGGGAAGTACCACACTCCCGTAGAAAACCGGCGTTTGAGTGGTAGCTTAGCTACCGCGCCTCGTACGGTGAGCGGCCGAATTCCGAAGGCCCAACACCCTCTCCCCTCCCTCTACCCCTCCCATTCGCACTCCAATAATGACACTTTCCTTAAAGGTCGGCAACGCTTCTGCACTACCTAAGGCTTCGCCTTCCTATCCCATAAAAAATACCTATTTCAATGACGGTTATAAATAGACGGTGAGCACTTCGTGATTTAATAAGAAATATCTATTATTAAAATGTCCTTCAGTATGTTCTATGCTATTAAAATGTTTTTATTTAAAATTTAAGTTGAATATAAATTCTTTATGCAACGCTTAAGATGTATTCAAGGACACACTTGCCGCAGCGAAGTCTGTGTAAATTATTCACTCACTATTCTTTATGTTTTGCAAAGTTTCTTTTTGCGAGAAAAGGAAAGCACTTTTAAGAAGACTTGAAAGAAATTTTTACGAGGCAACCAGCTGCGTTATTATTTTTGTATTTGACTTCTATCTTTTGAAGAGATATCGCTTCGTTTGGTTAAAAGTATCACAAAATGAAAACGACAGCTTTTAGGAGTTAAGCCACGATGTATATTTGGGTAAATGTTTTGAAGGGCCACGTCGAGATTCGAACCAAAAAAATTTTGAGTCAGATTTTATAATAATCAAATAAACTTTATTTGTGGTGGTCTCATATCATCACATTTTTTATGGGATGCGAACACCCTAGTAGCACCAATCGTGTCACACCAGTGTTTGTATAAAGCATGCTCTGTTTTTAATGTATATATTTGGATTATTTTTTTTAAATAACAAGACTTCTAGTAAAATTATTGACTTTTCTAAAAGTATTACTTTAAAATTCTGATTTTTCGGTCTCATTCGATACTATTGTAAGAAAGAGGTACAAGTGTCTATTTTGGGTTCACAAATTTTTTTCATGTATTGTATTGATTTTAGCTTCAATATAAACAATTGTAAATACAATATGTCTACTAGAATATCCAACTGCACATTTAAATAAAACCAAACGAAACGAAATAGGTCGTAAATGAAATAAATGCTGATTTGAATCTAGTAGAGTGTATGATTGACTCTGATACAGCTTTGAACCCTGAACAAGCCCCAACTAATCCCACACTATTTTCAATCCCACACTAATTAGTTTGTAGATAAAACACAATTACTGAGATGAAAAGGTCATCGTAAAACGCAAGATTCACAAAAGCACTTAACCTTTGCTAAAACACATCGTTACCGCGATTCAGAATTTAATACAACGATACAGCGCCATCTGTCAGATATATTATGAACTATATACCTTAGTAGCCTGAACAAACCCAATAAAGTACAATTACACGATGTAGGGTATAAACTGACACATGAAGAGGGCAACTCTAGAGCAAGAAAATATAAATATTATAGTTTTAGTAATATTCTATATATATAGTTTTAGTATATTGTAATGCATGTTAGAGAGAATTTTATTAAAGATACTACTTTGTCAAACCAGTCTGGATCCATAAATCAACTATAATCCACGCAGTACTATGGAGGCGACGATAAAATATAGAATGATGTATTGAAAGAGATTCACTTCTGATAATGGCAACCGAACCGAGAGAAGATAAATGAATGTAGGTTTACTCTGTGGGCATAATATTTTATCCGAATCTTACGGATTTAAATTTTAAAAAAATGTTTAATGTAATCAATAGCAAATGGCAGTCTAATCTGATTTTAAATAGCTTTCGTATTTTATACGTAACCAGATATTTGTAACAAGTTATTTGTTTTGTAATTTCGACAAAATCAATTCAAATTAAATCCTTTTTTTGTATTTAATTTTATCGAATCAAGAATATTGTCCGAGTAGATCAATTCAAATTAGTTCAAGAATATTTGGCAGCGGTAGAGCCACGCTGCAGACGAATACTTTGGCGAACCAGCCCATTCATGCTACAAACAAACAATATTTCATTATTGACAAAGTATTCATCTGCAGCGTGGCTCTACCACTAATTTGATAAAAAAATTATATCTGGTAACCACGATATAATTTCACAATTTAGGGCTTCTGTATTAAATTTATATTTTTAAGGAAAATCTCGTTCCACGCAGGCCCGACTTTGATTTGTTTCTTATTTAAACTCTAATTTACTTTGAAAATTATTTTGCTTCTCTTAATTAACTTTATTCAATAGTCAAGCTCAGGGTAAAGTTTCTATTTTTGTAATTCTAAAAGAAATATCCACGCTGAATTTGATCTACGCAGAATACTTTATTTTATTGAATAGAAAATGTTGTTATTATGCGGCTTGCTATGACGGCCGAAGCTCAGAAGATGGGCCTATCCTGAAGCGAAGTGAAGTGTATGGCCTCCGACAAATCGATATGGAGAAGCGTCGTGTCTGCCCTATGCCTCACCAGGGGGTCCTAGGACCCAGAGAAAGAAACGATATTGTAAAAAAAATCTATAATTTTTAATATAAAACTATACTTATTTATGTATGTGTGTAGGTATGTATGTATGTATTTTAATAATGTATCACCAATCTAGATCAAATTTTCTTTATTAATATTGTCTCCATCCTACGGTTGTCTGGAAGAAATCGTTATTAGCGATAAGACCGCCATTTGTATATAAATATTACAATCAATAACTGTATAAATTTATTTTTGATGTTCAATCAAGGATATATCTATCTATCTATAAGTAACTACAGTGATAATATTATAAAATAAAGTTGAAGATAACTGAATTTTTAAAGGCTGGGTAAAATATATATTTATAACTGAACACCATTAAATATAAAGGAATTATACAGATTATCATAATGAAGAATAACATTGTAATATTCATCATTTATATTCAGCCTCGGTGGTTATGAATATTAATATTATTCGCATTAACGTCTGTCGGTAAAACAGTTTGGTGTTGTTCCCGTTACTTGCGAAACAATTAAATCAAATCGCTCTTTAATCTGCCGACAGAGGTTTACAAGGAATGCGAGTAAATATAATGCGAGTGAATATTTTTTTTTATGGTATAGGAGGGCAAACGAGGAAGCGTGTCACCCGATGCAAAGCAATCAACGCCGCCCATTGATAACCGCGACACCGCAGGAGTCGCGGAAGCGTTGCCGGCCTTTGTATATAAATTTGGTTGGACAAAGGCCTCAATGAACAGCGACATCTAGCCCGATCTTCGACCATATATATATATATATATATATATATATATATATATATATATATATATATATATATATATATATATATATATATATATATATATATATATATATATATATATATATATATATATATATATATATATATATATATATATATCTGTTCCGATGCGGGAATCGAACCCACGACCATTGACTCCGTAGGCGGAGGACCCCGCCACTGAGCCAATCGGTTGTCTATTTATATCCTTTGTATTTTTTATTATTATATCTATGTTTGAAAACCTTATTTTATTACCGGACACCCTATATTATTAGTTTGTAAACTCAGCAAGGAAATAAAGTTCGCTCTAAACGTCATATAAACTAAACAGCAATGTTATTATGAGGAAATACAAGCAAAACTTCGGGATATTCGTTTATCGTTCCAATTTATTCAACAAAATATATAGTCCATCAAGCCTGATGGATTCGTATAAGCAATGTATGAAGGGGCCGTAATAATATTGAGATCTACAGATTGCGACATTTGGATGACAATTTCGTGTGGAGAAACGAAATGCGATAAACTTTGTGCGCAAAAAAATCCAGTGAATTTTTGTAAATAACAATATTTTTTTATTTTTTTTATTTCAATCGCTACTTTTTTATGAGATTACTTTTTTCAATTTATTTATATATTCACGCCTATCCCCCGCAGGGGTTGGCAAAGACCACGGAGCTCCATCCACTGCCATTCATCGCAGCAAAACGGCTCGTCATTGGTCGCATTTCGTAAGAATCAATGACGTGACGGGTGGCGAACCACGTCGCCGTCATTTTCGACAAATTAGGTATATTAAATTCGTCTTAGTGAATCTCACGAGCCGCAAGGGAGGATGGAGGTCAGCCCCAGCAGAGCCCTGCACGCTGAGGTAAGGCACCATAGCACCCGGGGGAGCCCGAACCCGGGACGATCGGCACGCTTGCGCCTTTTTCAACGCTTGTTTAAAATCAAAATTTCGTTAATTACATCTGTACTAAGGTAAAAACAATAAGTTGTCTGTGGTCATTCCGTTGCCTTGTCATCTAAGTGTAAACAAGTGAATTAATGAGGATGATTAATGGAGTCAGGCGTTACTTTGCGGAAATCCATTACTATGTCGACACTCAGAATTATTACTTAACTAAGATCCGCGACAAGCGACACAAAAATAGAAAAATAATCATCAGTAAAACACTGGAAGAAGTGGACACGCACGGAAGATGACCGCTAACATTTAATGATTATCCGTAGAGTCTACTATACCTGATGATGCCTCGTGTTGAGGCGAAACACGTGTATATTCGTATATATCGTGGAAGTGTGGTGGTGTGTTTGGTGTTGTGTATAGTAATTGGTAAGTGGAGAGTTGCTTGTCGCGGATCTTAACGGTTACACAAGAATTACTAAAGCTATGTAAAATATATATTATATATAGAATAAATGTATAATAACAAAATGAAAATTCACTCTAAACCATTTTACAAAGTTAAAATATTTAGTACCCCGTCGGTTTAGTAAAATGCATAACTCTTGCATTGCGATGGAATTGTCTGCAGCGATCATTTCCTTACAATTTCCGCGCTACGTATGCATCACATCCGTTTTTAAAGAGGATGCTCCACTAACGTTACTCTTCTAGTGGTTTAAAAAGGCTGGTGATAGCTTTAAATTTAACCATTTAAAAATGTTTAAAAAAAATCGAAGGCAGTCATGGGGACTGCCGACAGAAGTGAATACTTTAAACTTGTTTGTATTTTGAAATTTCAAACTAATTGTTATATTAATGCTGCTACATACAGCGTGCTGCTGACGCGATTCACAAAACTTTATCTATCCATGAAGCGTCCAACGCACACACATACAATGTGGTATACAAAATGTGTTGGCGTGATGCGTGTACGTAAGCAGCTGTGTGTAACTGTTTTAAGTATGTTTATAGCTGTACTCAAAGCTATAGATATACCTTAAGCATTTGCATGTTGCTGACGTGAATCTATAGATTTTTCCCTATCCAGAGTCGTGTAACGCGGCTATATAAGTTTTCAAAAGAAAACCCGTATATTTATCATAAGGAATTGGTTGTCCGTGTATAGTTATAGCAGAACTTAGTCCAAACTTAAAACCAAGTCAATAATGCATTAATTTGAAGTGAACTTTTGTATCAAGTTAAGGAAAATATAATTATTGCTATAAACGCTTTTTAGTAATTTGGAAACAAGCTCCGCGGCATTCTTGTCTTAAAATTCGCCCTCACTTGTTGAAACTTTGTTAACTCGTTCAAAGTTAAACTTGTTAAAAGTTTCATCGAAGTGTTTCCCAACTTGAAAATTACATTCTTGTCCCGAAATATCCATTATTCGAGTTCTGCATCCAAACACGACAACACAGCTGTTTTTCGTCTTTATATTTCTCTTACATTTTTAAGGTGTATTATATATATGTTTATGCTTTTTATTTGTACAATATAATCAACAAAGTCGAATCATTCCATCACCAAAGTTAATTTATTCGTTTAATTTCTTTGTAAAGTGTACATACATATGTCGCAGAACAAACTTTTACTTAGCTAAGATCCGCGACAAGAATCTTAGCTAAGTAAACGTTCTAACTGTCCACATAGTAATGGATTTCCGCAAAGTAAACGCCTGACTCCATTAATCATTTATTGTATGTATGTCTGTGTATGCTTAGTATTTATATGTATGTCTATGTATGATTAGTATATACATGGATATGTGTATGTATCAATGTCGTCACTGTGGTTCGCGATCTGACCACGTTGGTTTTTACTGAAAACCAGCGACAGGTGCTCCAATAGAACGCCTGGCATATGCTAGTAAGAACCATTTCATGGCACTTGTTAGATTAAAATATTTTCTTTTTGTTTTGTTTATTTAGATATTATAATGTTATTAAAGTTTTAATTTTAGCTTTTGTAAAAAAATGTGTCATATATAAAGTTTTTTCTATTCTATTCTATTATATATGACTTACGGTGCTTCATCTCTTCTCTGTCTAATTATAATACAAGTCTTTTAAAAAACCTCGTCTATTTATGTGGACAGTCAAAACTTTTACTTAGCTAAGATCCGCGACAAGCAAATAATAACAGAAAATTAATAATGTGATGTGAATTTAAAGGTACGGTAACACTTTTCAGTTGTCTTCCGTAGAGTCTACTACCTGAAGATGCCTCGCGTTGGGGCCAAACACGTGTCGTTTACAAGGTGGAAAAGTGGTAGTGTGTGTTTGGTGTTGTGTATAGTGATGGATTTCCGCAAAGTAACGCCTGACTCCGTTAATTATCTTGTCTATTTATTCCTTTATGTGTGTTAGTAAATTCAGTTCGAGTGGAAAGCCATTATACGTTTCACGGGCGTGCCGGCTTAGATTGAACCGGAGCCAATTAACTGACTATCAACAACGCCTACGTGAAACACAGGCACACTGGCTGTTGTGAGTTTATGGAAAGCTAATTACTGAGTGCAGCTGTACTAGTGTGAGAGTACTGTATGATAGAGAAAGTGCATTTTATGGGAGAAGTACGTAGATGAACATGTAAGCCACTTACCAGATGGATAACAAAAGGAGGCAAATGAGCAAGCGTGTAAGCTAATGGAAAACAATCAACGCCCCCCATAGAATATATTCCGTTCAACGTGCTGAAGTGACGTTAGGCAAATGATGGAATATACCACATCCGTAAGAACCACGAACTGGATCGCCTGATAGGCAATAAATTCATTGTTCGATTTTGCAATGCGCAAAGGCTGCGATGGGCAGGACATGTCGAGAGATTAATTACCATTGATTAATTAAGTTTAATTTAATTTGAACAATCGACAGTTTGTCCCTTCGACTAAGGCTTCCTCTGCAGATTTCTACGCCGCTCTATCTCTTGCTAATCTTATCCATTTTTTGCCAGCAACTGTTCCGTGGACATCTTCCCAGCATTTTATATATCGCTCTTTGCTTTTCTCATCTATATTCTTTTTGGATACCACTCTGAGACTATTTTTATCCATTTCTCTATTCTTTCCATTGTCATATGTCCTATCCATTGACATTTTAATAACTTACATACTTTTATTGCATTTTTAAATTTGGTAAGACTTTTTATTATATTTTTAAATCTTATTTTGTCCTGTATCTTTACGCCATTTATACGCCAAAATCATTTTGCAAGGCGCAAAGGCTGCGATGGACAGGACATGTCTAGAGAAGGGCTGATTTAAGACCATCTAGAGTCATTACTAACAGGGACATCCCAGCATAAAAGACCACGCGGTAGACCAAGGAAGCAATGGAAGGACTGCAGCCAACAAGACTTGGCTAAATATAAATGGCTGGAGAGAAAATGTGGAGAATGCAAAGACCCAGGTTGTAGTGCCGAAGAAAATAAAAAGTAAGTACTATTAAAATGTACAGTCTACGTATATAATGACTTGGCTTGGATGGGATAATATCACTGTTGAGTAGGAGCAAATGTGTTTTGTACAAATAGCACTCGGGCTGTTGGTAGCACTGAGTTTACTAAGTCAACAGAATTTACACAGGAAACAGAGTTCGCTGACTCTACAAACAACACAGTACGGACTTGATGTTTCGAAACAGAAATATCTTAGTTTACATTCAAATAAATTGAACTCAAATAATCACTATCTAGCACTGGAATATAGTGAAATGTATCGACGATAGAAAACGTACGTTTTCTATCGTCGATACATTTCACTATATTTCACCGCTAAATACCACCCATTTCTTAAGGAATGAATATATTTAGCTCACAACGCTTATTCAAATGGATTGGCGAGGCATTAGACTCAAAATAGGAGGCTTTCACCCAAAAATCTAGCAAAACATAAAAATAAAATTTGGGAAATAAAGCTATAAAAATAAAATAACAAAAGCCTGACTCCCTAATAGTATTATATACGTTTTTTCTATATTAATATTATATGTTATATATACAAAAATATCAATAGAAATTTCCCTACCACTATGTCGTAGTATCCACCAGTGATTTATCTTTTCATAGCGCATCTATTGCTTTCGGAACTGAATCTCTTCAATACATCATCCTTATAGCGCCGTCGCTTCGCCGCACTACAAGGGTTATTAAACTGATTTATTGATATGTTAATTGTACTAGGACTACATGAATGCATATGACATACATATATTATGACAATATATTTGCATTTCCGAAGCCCTGCATACCGAAACTTGAAACGCGTTCAGTTTGTTTTATCAGACAAATATTTTTTTATTAACACTGATTGTTTTTTGATTGTTATAGAATGTAGCTTCACTGTGTTTATCCAGGGCATTCGTTACGTATAGCCATCGCCTTTCATTATTACTGAATCTTAATTTAATAGAACTAGATAACTTAGATCTAGTTTGAAACGATAGTGTTGTTATCAAATAGTAATTGTATTTTTAACGATATGGTTGGATTCAACAATATCAATTTTTTTCTTTTCGAAACGATAAATTAAAACTTATACCACAGAATATTTACATACACACATCTGCACACATACAGATCACATCTTTAATAATTTATTATCTTACTTAATCCATTTCTTTTTATTATCACTAGTGTTTTAATTTTTTTCTTCTCTACTTTTGGATATGTATGTTATAACATTTATGTATAATATTATTCACGAAGAGAAGAGCCTAGTTTCCCACAACATCCTAGTGTGGGATCTAGTGTCCTGTAACAAAAGTAAACATTTTGAAAATAAAGATATATATTATTATTAAACAAAAAATATCAGCCCGCGGCAGTCCACTGCTGGACATAGGCCTCACCCAAGGCGCGCCACCAAGCCCGATCTTCGGCTACACGCATCCAGTCTCTGCCACACGACTTTTACCGAGGCGCGATCTCCACTCCAGCATTCGTTTACTCCGGATTGTCGGTAATTCCGTCAAACGTGTCCAGCCCAATGCCACTTCAGTCTGCTAACTTGAAGAGCTATGTCGGTGACTCTAATACTCCGGTGAATTTCTTCATTACGAATTCTGTCGAAGAAACTCCGAGGAGTTTCTTTGGTGGACAGAATTATAATAGCCCATAAAGCCATTTTTACTGAAAATTTTCTGCCAATATTGAGAGAACATCCTGCCTTCACTTCACGCACATGGTTTCAATAAGAGAGACCATGGAGCTTCTTCGTGAGTTCTTCCCTAGCAAATTAATAAGCCATTAATTAATACGTCGCACTTTTCTTCTTTTCTTCGTAAAAGTTATTGAATCTTATTTATATCATTTACAGTTTTTCTATTATTTATGTTTGAATACTTAATTGTGTCCTCCATATAAAATAAATAAATAAAGCCTTTATTACTGTGTATCATTAATGGTTAATTCATTTAAGTTTAATTTATTTTTGTACAGTCGACAACTTGTCCTTTCGACAAAAGCCTCCTCCAAAGATTTCCATGCCGCTCTATGTCTTGCTAATCCTATCCATTTTTTGCCACCAACTCTTCTGAGGTCATCTTCCCAGCGTTTTGTCTGTCGCCTGTCTGAGACTATTTTTGTCCATTTCTCCCCTCTTTCCCTTATCATGGGTCCTGTCCATTGCCATTTTAATAATTTACACACTTTTATTGCTTTTTTAATTTTGGTAAGACTTTTAATTTCTTTAAATTTTACTTTGTCTTGTATCATTACGCACATTGTAGATCTCTCAATACTGTTTTTTTAACTAAAACATACTTAAATGTAATCCTAATTATAGGTGGACACTACATTAAAATAAAGTGAAAGCAGACTAATCAAATAATTATACAGAATTAAATGGTTTGACATATATTTATTTAAAATTATTAATGGAGTCAGGGGTTATTTTGCGGAAATCCATCACTATGTGGACAGTCAAAAGTTTTATTTAGCTAAGATCCGCGACAAGCAAAACAATAACAGAAAATTAATAATGTGTGTTTTTTCTGCTGGATGAAGTGGATTTATTTGAAGTTGGAAAAGTGGTAGTGTGTGTTAGGTGTTGTGTGTAGTTGTTGGTGGGTGTAGAATCGGTAAGTTTTTGGTTTAAGTTCCAAATAAATCCACTTCATCCAGCAGAAAAACACACATTATTAATTTTCTGTTATTGTTTTGCTTGTCGCGGATCGTAGCTGAGTAAAACTTTTGACTGTCCATATATTTATTTTGTTCATTAATTGTTCCATTAACGCCCATGTTTGGCAACCATATGTTAAACATGGCAACATGTATGTTGTAAACTTTTCCATTTACTTTCATTGCATTTTCATAACGTCACAAAATCTCTATACAAACCACTTGTCGAAAAACAGGATTCTCAATATTTGTCATAAAAGTAAGAGGTATGAATATTTTTTTATCAAACTGATGATAATTTTGCAAAGATAAAATAAGACGATTTGTATAAATGAACCATTTGTATTCAAAAGACGAACTCTCGTTTAAATTGGAGCCAGATTCGTGCGAGTCGTTGAAGATAATAACGAATTATAAGTAACTGAGACCAATGTCTTTATTGGGTTGAGATCGCTACACTGACATTTCCTTTCAGGGTTTGACATTCTGTCAGGGTTGTCTTTTTATTTGACAGTTATAATTGACAATAAAAACAATCCAGGTGAGATAATAAATATGCTGAGCAAGAACCATTTTATGACACTCGTTAGATTAAAATTATTTTCTTTTTGTTTTGTGTATTTATTTGTATATATAATATTATTAATGATTTAATTTAAGTTACTGTAAAAAAGAGGTGTCATAAATAAAGTTTTTCTATTCTATTCTATAATATTTAATATAACAGTTTTGACACGTCGTAGAGCCAAGCCGCAGACGAATACTTTGTCAAGAATGGCATATTATTTGTCTGTAGCATGAATGGGCCGACTAGCCCGGGGAAGTACCACACTCCTGCAGAAACCAGCATCTGAGCTACCGCGCTTCGTACGATGAGCGGTTGAGTTCTCCCCCTGCTCCGCCCCTCCCATATTGATTTTTCCTTAAAGGCCGGCAACGCTTCTGCACTGCCTATGACACTGCAGATGTTTATGATTGCTTTTCGTCAGGTGACACGCCTGCTCGTTTGCCTTCAAATTTGAACAAGATATATATATATACGAAAAATGTGAACTAATATTATAGTAGGAATTAAAAAAGAGTGAAAGAGATTCTGAATTTCAAATATATTTTAGAGTATTGAAATGTATACGCCAAATGTATGAATCAACAGAGCATTAAAAAAAAGCAATCAACGTGAACAAACGGAACAGGAGGGACGGTTTGGATTTGTGAAGTCCATGGTAACATGATGAGCTTGCCCGCGACAACAATGGGTACGCACAACAAAGAAACAGGAACCTAATGAATTGTTAGCGGGGAGGGTTTTCTGCACGCCCATAACTAACTATCTGCTAGCGTAACAAAGAACCAAGAGAACCTTTCCACATCCTTACGTTTTTAATCATCGTGATTTTCTACCGTACGTTTCAAACATCCACGTTGTTTCATGGTTTCCTTAATAAATAAAACAAAATGTTTAATACCGTCCTACAGAAGATAATATCTTCTGTCACAATGAATTCAATTTTGCTCAAAATTTTGTATAACTGACGATCTGTTTGGATGTATATGATATGAACAGTCAGAATTTTTACTTACCTAAGATCCGCGACGAAGTGAATTTAAGAAGAACTTAAACTAAATCTTACTGAAAAATGGTCGTCAGCAACTCTCCACTTCTCAACCACTATCAACAACACCAAATAAACCACTACTCTTCCACAATATACACGACACGTGTTCCACCTCAAATACGAGGCATCATTTGTTATAGTAGACTCTACGAAAGACAATCCCATATTATGGGCGTGTCAACTAAATGAAAGTAATCATGCTTTCCTTTAGCTGACACGCCTGCTCGTTTGCCTTCCTATTTTTTTTATTTTTTTTATATATTTACGCCTATTTCCCGCAGGGGTTGGCAGATACCACAGAGCTCCATCCGCTACCATTCATCGCAGCGAAACGGCTCTCCATTGTTCGCTTCTCGCCCTCGTGAGAATCAGGACGTAACGGGTGGCGAACCACGTTGCCGTCATTTTTCAACAAATTAGGTATATTAAATTCGTCTTAGTGAATCCCACGAGCTGCAAGGGAGGATGAAGGTCAGCCCCAGCAGAGCCCTGCATGCTGAGGTAAGGCACCATAGTACCAGGAGGAGCCCGATCCCGGGACGGTCGGCACGCTTGCGACTAAGCTCGCCCTTAGCCACGCATCCTTTGGCACGGCAGACCGTGGATTGGCGGAGGGGAAGGGAAAGGATAGAGAAGAAAGGAAAGGGCGGGAACGGAAAATGTGGATTGGGGGGGTTAACAGACTCCGTATAAATATTTATAAATCCATATATATATTTATTCCGATGCGGGAATCGAATCCGCGATCATTGACTCCGTGGGCGGAGGGCTCCGTCACTGAGCCAATCGGTCGTCCGCCTTCCTATTCCCTAAAAAAATTTAAAACAATTCCAAAAGTAAGATAAAGCATAAGCGTCTGAGTGAAACGACTTTACATTCACTATGAGAAGTCAAGCTGTTTGAAAACTATAAATCTCGGTATATTTATATTGTGAGCGTTTCCAAATCCTACCTTTTCCCAACGCAGTAAGTGTAAAATTCAACTGCGAAAAGCTTCGCTACTCGATATTTTTATCAAAAGGATGATAACAGTTTGGGAGCACTATTTCCTGCGGTTGGTATTTGCGTGCAACTCGAGCTTTGGGCCGCGTCGTCTCTCTTACATCGGCATTGGAAATATAAAGCTATTCAAATATATTTTACCTCGCTAATATTTTACACGATAGATATTGCTCTGTTATCAGGTGTTCGGGAGAATAATGTTTTTAAACATAAGTAATAGAAAAAATCGGAGGCAGTCATGAGGACTACCGACAGAATTGAAAACATAAAACTGTATTTTGAAATTTCAAATTGTAATATTAAATGCTACTATTACTACAGTATGTTGCTGACGTGAATCAAAAAACTTTACGAAGCGTCTAACGCATACATATACAATGTGTTGGTGTCGTGCGTGTACGAAGGCAGCTACGCGAGCATTAACTGTGTTTAATAGATATACCTTAAGCATTAGCATGTTGCTGACATGAATGTATAGATTTAACCTCTTAGGCACGGCTGAATTCTGCATGAGCGTGTTTCTCTGTACGGTAAATGTGAAGACAAAACAGGTATGAAACAATATACGGAAATGATTATTTATTTTAAACTGTTAACGAGTCAGTTACTGTAGTGCGTCACTATTGTGATGCAAGACGACATCCGCTAAGGCCACTATAGTGGCGCGTCGTTCAGAAAGAGAATATTCGCGAAAGCCATCATAGTGGTGCGTCGTCCATAAAGAGAATATTCGCGAAAGCCATCATAGTGGCGCGTCGTCCATAAAGAGAATATTCGCGAAAGGCACTATAGAGGCGCGTCGTTCGGGAAGAGAAAATTCGCGAAAGCCACTATAGTGGCGCGTCGTTCAGAAAGAGAACATTCGCGAAAGCCATCATAGTGGCGCGTCGTCCATAAAGAGAACATTCGCGAAAGCCATCATAGTGGCGCATCGTCTATAAAGAGAACATTCGTGAAAGCCACTATAGAGGCGCGTCGTTCAGGAAGAGAAAATTCGCGAAAGCCAATATAGTGGCGCCTCGTGCCCAAGAGGTTAAAATATGTATTTTTCTACGGTTTTAATTTATTCTTTATGCTAAATAAATATAATAATTTTTCAATACATAAATAATAATATAAAAATATGACTAACAATTATACGTATTAAGGTTTTTTAGACTAGAACCTTAAGGGGATTTTATTAATTGTGATTGAATTCAAAATGTCAAATGGTGAATTTTGTTTGCAGCACAAATGAGCCTTCAGAAAAATATATAATATAAACAATCATTTGTATAACATACATCATATCGTCATGCCTCTTTCCCGTAGGGGTTAGGCAGAGAGCAAAGATACTCCCTGATTTGTATTTTTTTCATTTAATTATAAGTTTCACAAAACCAAACTTCATTAATTGGAAAAAGTTATCTAATTTTAAGTTTTAATTACTTTGAAAATGTTTCTGTCACTATTCACGATAGGACAGATATGAGAGAGACGAGAATGTAATTAGTTTTGTTGGCATTATTTGATTACTAATTACGTACATGTATGAGCTGAGTCAGAAATATATTTATAACAATATTGTAAGTTATTTTAAAACATGTGATATATTAGAAACAATTCACTGATAGATGATTAATGGAATCAGGCGTTACTTTGATACGGGCAACTTAAACTAAATTATAACGAAAGACGGCCGTCAGCAACTCTCCACTTCTCAACCACTTTCAACAACACACCACCACTCTTCCACAATCTACACGACACGTGTTTCGCCTCAACACGTGGCATCATCAGGTATAGTAGGCTCTACGGATAACCTTCGATTTTGAAGACGGATATGTCCTCCCAGTTGGCTTTTACGGATGTATTAATTGTTTTTATTAGTCGATTGTGTCTTTCTAATAGAGCAGATCAAAGTTTAATTTCGATAAAAATTAACCAAATTAGTATAATAGGTTTTATCTTATTCAGGCAAATAAAATATTTTTATTTATTTATTTAAAATATAAACTATTGCGTTTACCATAACATACACACGTGATCGCGCCTGTCTCCCGTAGGGGTAGGCAGAGACCACAGACCTCCATCTGCTACGATCCCGGCGCACTCTCTTCGCTTCACCCACACTCATCATCTCTGTATACTAGCTAGCAAGTTAAGGGTACTTTTGACTTGGAACCTATTACATTTACGGCAAGGTCGGAGAGATATTCTCTTTACGTATTTTTTTAATTGCAATTAATATCAGCAACACTATAAATGCAACAAGTGTTTCCATAGAAACAATAACCCGGAAATAACATATTAACCTGAAATAAATTCAATGCCAGCACGCTACGGGAACAGAGCGATATGTCGTTTGAGAGTTATGGGGGTTGTCGTCCGACATATGGGGGATGTGTGCTGATTTATGACGTACCGCCCGCGACGGCTCGATACAGAAATTTATTGCTATTCCCTCTCTTAAGACGAATTTGTCTCACTTTATTACGGGCTCTTTCCTATTGCATTTACGTAGGAAAGTTTGAATATGAGTGACAAACAAAATTGACAATATAATTAGCATATAAAATAAATACTTGTTTTTATGCATTTGCTTTGCATTCCCCGATGAAATGGTGGATGAAATGTGCTTGTTCCGACTCTGATGTACGGTAGTGAAAGTTGGGTTTGGCAGAAGAGTCATGAAAGCAGACTGAATGCGGTGGAAATGAGAGCATTATGAAGTATGTTTGAGAATAAGAAATGAAGATATAAGAGAGCGATGTGGAGTAAAAGAAGGTGTTGTGACAAAAGTTGAAAAAGGGATGCTTACGATGAAGATGCATTACGGTGCATTTCTCCCGAAATTTCATTACATGCACCATCACTTTATGGAACCAGCTACCTTCACCGATACTTTCAGAACAGGTACAATACTATAACCTGCAAAAAATAAGTCTACTCATGGCTTAAAGGTCGGCAACGCATTCGTGCACTGCCAATGGCACTACGGTCGTCTATGGGCGGCGTTGCTTACTTTCCATCGGGTGACACGCTTGCTCGTTTGCCTTACTATCTCATAAAAAAAAATATATAAGTTTCTTAGTAGTTCAATAAAATGGTAACCTTTCCATGATTTTAACCAAACCGTTTTATTTTATTACTAATACTATGACAGGGATAAACTATTGTGTCTCCCAAGTATATTTCAGTAACCTGACTAGGAGAATATGACATCACACACTGATTTTTTTTTAATGGAATAGGAGGGCAAACGAGCAAGCGTGTCGCCCGATGGAAAGCAATCAACGCTGCTTATAGACAATAGCGACACCGCAAGAGTCACGGAATCTTTGCCGGCCTTTTAGGTGCGTGTAAACTTGTTTTTTGAAGGTACCAATGTCATATCGGTTTGGAAAGACCGCCGAAGGTAGCTGGTTCCACAAAATGTTGGTGTGTGGAAAGAAGTTTCGAGAGAAGCGCACTGTACTGAATCGCCACTCATCCAGATGGTGGGGATGAAACTTTTCTTTACCGCGAGTTGTACGGTTGTGGAATTTGGCGGCAAGAGTATTATACAATTCCTCAGAGCACTCCCCATGGTAAAAGTGGTATAAAATGCTGAGATATGGGACATCCCTCTGCAGCTCTTGAGAATCAAGCCGATCGGTGAGATATTGATCATCGACGATTCGGATCGCACGGTTTTGCATGTTACAAACTTAGTTGTCAGGTAAGTAGGTACTCGAATGCATCTACTCATTTAATTTTCACTACTATATATTACCTTGTTTGATTGAAATTAAACATTATCGTATTTCTTAAGTAACATTGTAATTTTAATGATATATTTAAAAGTATAATTTTTTAATTTCTTACTGAAATATATTAAGCAGCTTTAATATAGAAATAAATGTTAATATAATAATAATCATTTATTTCGACACCACAAAGTTACATAAATAGGTTACAATAACACTTATGTGGCTAGGGGTGAGCCTGTATCTCAGGTCACTAGCCTCCCACCCCTTAAGTAGGAAACTTGATTATTAGTATCTATGGAGAAATAAATATATAATTTCAAACATGTATCATCATCATCATCATCATCAGCAGCCTGTGGCAGTCCACTGCTGGACATAGGCCGCCCCTATGGAGCGCCACCTAGTCCGATCTTCGGCTACACGCATCCAGTTTCTGCCAGCCGTCCTGCGCAGATCGTCGCACCATCTAGCCGGAGGGCGTCCCACACTACGTTTACCGAGACGCGGTCTCCACTCCAGCACTCGTCTGCTTCAACGATCGTCGGATCTCCGACAGACGTGACCAGCCCATCGCCACTTAAGTTTGCTAATTCGAAAGGCTATGTCGGTGACTTTAGTTCTCTGGCGGATTTGTTCATTCCGAAACATATCTACCAGAGAAACTCCGAGCATAGCTCTCTCCATAGCTCTCTGAGCGACTCTGAGCTTATGAAGCAGACGGACTGTCAGCGTCCACGTTTCGGCGCAGTAGGAGAGTACGGGTAGGACACACTGGTCGAAGACTTTCGTCTTCAGGCTCTGAGGTATGGGCGACGAGAACACCGGACGGAAACATTTATACGTGGTAAATTTAAGATTTATTTTACTTTAGATTTTTCTTTTTTTTTTCGATGAAAGAATAGTATAGTTTAAAAAGGTGACAACAAAAAAAAACAAGTGTCAGAAAATAGAATGTCTGTAAAATGTGTTAAGAAGAAATTAAATAAAAAATGTTTCCAACTAGTAATATTGTTTTGTGCCACATCCCACATATATAATATTAAAATGTGTGTGTTGAGGTGTGTGCGTGTGCGTGTATGTGAATATTTAAATGTAATGTTACATTTAAATAAATATATTAATACTCACTGTTGTATTGTACAATGATCTGACAATCCTACAATTGAACAAATCAAATTAAAATACAATATGAAGAACAACGCAAATCAATCAAATTAAGATTAAATATTAATGGATACATAAAGTTAGTTTTCCGCTCAATAAAAAGGAAATTTCTCAATGAAAATAAAATGTTATTGTGCATAAAAGTATAATAAATACAAAGGGATGGTGTGTAAAAGGGAGTTACGATCGAGAACAGTTTTACGGTGTCGTAAAGTATTCGAAGGTATCGCGGGGAAGTACCGGCGTATTAAGTCGGCATACTCCGTCACATTGCCCCGTGAACACGAAAAAGCTACCGACAGTAAGAAATACCGTATTTTATGAACAATAAGACGCACCTTTTTACATAGAGAAATAGACTCAAATTTTGGGTGCGTCTCATGAAACGAAGGTAAAATTAAAATATATTTTGCAATAAATCGTCTCTAAATTGAAGGTAGGAGACTGGGTACGGTTGTAACAATTTTCCTTTAATTGCATATAGCACAGCTATTACAGCTGTAAGCACGGATCAAAGCATTTGAGATGAAAGTTTAGTCATCTAGCTATAAATTGAGGTTAAAACTAGAAGCTCGCGTAAAACAGTTTGGCAGGAATATGCCATTTTAATGAGTATGTGCGAATGTTACAATCGACCCCATACCAGGGTCGGTTGTAACATTCATGGGGGAGAGTTGTAACACTGAATTAAACTTTTAGAATGGGTTTTGTTCTTCGAAAAATACCAAAATGTGTATACTTAAACAAATCAAAAATATTTAAGCCACAATTAGCAGTCTTATAAGATATTTATTAGAAGTAAACCGAAGTAAATCAATAAATATAATATTTCTCCTTATGAGTATTTAACTCCAGTAGGTACGTCGTATAGACTGAAAAATTTAGCACCCCACTGAAAGTAGGTATGACTCAAGTTATCTCAAGACAAGCTCCCCGCTTGTTTACCTCCATCGTACGGTATTAGACTTGGCCTGTAATCGTGTGCGCTTTTATGTGATCCATTTTCATTCATTCAGAGTGGTAGAGCCACGCTGCAGACGAATACTTTGTCAAGAACGGCATATTGTTATTTTGTAGTATGAATGGGCCGGCTCGCCCGGTGAAGTACTACACTCCCACGGAAAAGCGGCGTCTGAATGGTAGCTTTGCTACCGCGCTTCGTGCGGTAAGCGATTGAGTCTATAATGACCTTTCTTTAAAGGTTATGTGGACTTCCTTAAAGGACGTGAATCCCACGAGCGGCAAGGGAGGATTGAGGTCAGGCCTAGTAGAATCCCGCCCCGGGACTGCTTTTTATACCTTAAAAAATTGTTTGTTTTAGTCAACATATATTTATTTCTTAATGGTATCCTTCTTAAATATGCCTCGAAATACATCGTATTTATTGTATAACCAACCGAATATGTTATATTTGATATTTTTTCTATGCTTTCATTCGTCATCAATTTTGCAAGTTGCAGCGAGTCTTTTAAAAACTAACTAGAAGAACGTTGTCTTTCAATTTTCTTTTTAACGCCACAAGGAAAATGCTTCGCTAACAGGAAACGCCTCGGGATAGCGAGAAAAGTCTTTATTATCTGTGGAATAAGAGATTTGTATGCAGAGTGATTAAAGTTACTAATGAAGCGAGAAATCAAAATATTTATATTATGTATTTTATATACAAACCAATGTATATATTTATATATGTGTATATTAGAAGTTAAACTATTAAATGTAAATATTATATTTAAATGTATTGTTACTATTTACAAGTTTCTGTTACAAACACTTTGAATTTCAAACTTGGTGAATTAAAAAACATTTTAACTCGAACACAACGCGTTGTTCGAACATAAATTTGGGGTTAACAAACTTCCTATACAGTGATTAAAGCGCCAAACAAAGCAAGTTTAATTGGATTTGTTCTCGTGTGTGTGGTGGTTGTATTGGAAAGCAATTTGTCTGCGAATTGAAAACACTTGATAAACGCACGCATACACACACACACACACGTATAAATATACGTACGCACGCCAACACCCGTTTAACATCTTACGGGAAGTGAGTGGCAAAAAATCAGCGCCACCGGGAAGGTAATCCAAATCACAATTAGTAAAATCCTAGCCACTTCATTTGCCTAGAATAAGATTATATATAAATATAATATATTATTATAGATTATAAGATTTTATGAAATATTCCGTAACGATTAAAACCTCATTTTGAAATCTCAAAATCCTGGTCGAGCAATCCATTACAACTTTTTAAAAAAATAAATTGACAAGATGTCCATCAATGCGTGACAAGAACAGTTAATAGAAAATAGCTACGCGCGGGAAAGAGACAGGACGATGTCTAGAAAGTACTACACACTGCTGGAACATTTTCGAATTTTCGATGTTTTTTTCTGTTATATATAAAGGTGCGACGGTGCGTCGAAGGAGAGTTTACAGTTTGATACGGAAGAAGATCTGAAGAAAATAGTAGATAAGAAGAAGTGAAAGTAAAGTGAAGTGAAGAGAAATTGGTGGCTGATTTCATTTTTCCGATCCCCGAACCCCAGGTCTCAGAGAGTAGATGCGTGTAGCCGAAGATCTAGCTAGGTGCTGCTAGGCCGATCAGGTAGCAAATAATGATCAATTATACTATGCTGAGATCATATTATTTGGAAACTAAAAAAAATTGATAAAGCGTCCAACGCAGACACATACAATCGGGTATATACCATGTGTTGGCGTGATGCGTGTACGTAGGCAGCTGCGCGCGTATTAACTGTGTTTAAAGTATGTCTATACTATAGATATATACTCATATCTATAGATATACCTTAAGCATTAGCATGTTACTGACGCAAATCCATAGATTTTTTGTCTGCCCAGAGTCGTGTAACGCAGCTATAAAAGTTTTTACTTCAATAACGAAGAGTTTTAGCAATATTACGCTCTCTGTATATTTTATCATCAAATTATCCCACGGGATAGCGACGCGTCTGGGGAAGCTTCTCCATTCCCTATGGTAAAGCCGGTCTTATGTATTTCATCTATTTGACTGCTGATACAGCGTACTGTCTGCGTAATATATGTATGTCCTTTATGATTTTTTTTATGGGATAGGAGGGCAAACGAGCACGCGTGTGTGTCGCCTGATGGAAAACAATCAACACCGCCTATAGACATCTGAGAAACCGTATGTATTGCGGAAGTATTGCTGGTCTTTAAGGTACTTGTAGGCTTGTTTTAAAAAAGGTTCCAGTGTCGTATCGATTCAGAGATTCTGCTGAAGGTAACCGGCTTCACGTGGTAGATGGTAGATGGTGTGATGGGCTGGTTTCCACAAGTTGACGTCATCATGCGCCTATTTTGCGTTGTCAGAATGGATAGCTCCTATTCTATCCACCCCAGCTCCTCAAAGAACTGCAGCAGCCTCTTCGGTCTGCCTACAGCGTCTTCAAGGGACCCGGGTGCACTCAGTTATCTGGCCCGGTAGTTGGCTATTCTCTGCACTGAAGGACAATGTGAGCAGCCGTCTCCGCGAGCGGCTTCACATGGTAGTGGCGCGGCGAAAGAAGTTTCGGGAAAAATTCGCCGTACTGGATCACGACTCATCCAGATGATGCGGATGAAACGTTTCTTGTTAATATGATTTTTATTTATTTATTTATATTTATATATTTACGCCTATCCCCCGCAGGGGTTGGCAGAGTTCTATCCGCTCCCATTTCATGGCAGCGAAACGACTCTCCATTGATCGCTTCTCGCCCTCGTGATAATCAGGACGTGACGGATGGCGGACCACGTCGCCGTCATTTTTCAACAAATTAGGTATATTAAATTCGTCTTAGTGAATCTCACGAGCCGCAAGGGAGAATGAAGGTCAGCGCCAGCAGAGCCCAGCATGATGAGGTAAGGCAGCATAGTACCCGGGGAAGCACGATCCCGGGACAGTCGGCACGCTTACGACTAAGCTCGCCCTTAGCTACGCATCCTTTGGCACGGCAGACCGTGGATTGGCGGAGAGGAAGGGAAAGGATAGAGAAGATAGGAAAAAGCAGGAACGGAAATGTGGATTGGGGGGGTTACCAGACTCGGCCTAAATATTTATATATATATATATATATATATATATATATATATATATATATATATATATATATATATATATATTATATATATATATATATATATATATCATCCGATGCGGGAATCGTACCCGCGACCATTGACTCCGTGGGCGGAGGGCTCCGCCACTGAGCCAATCGGTCGTCTGCGATTTTAATGTAATTTTATATTCATATGTATTTAATTGTGATAAACGATATAAGAATAACATTATCGAAAAACGTTTCGCGTAGAACATCACATAGCTAACATTAATACGCGTCTCGAGGAAATGCTACACTTCATAACCCAACAGCTACTCAAACAAAAGTCTGTTTGGAAATACTTTGCCAGAGTCTAAACAAATATTGGCAAACTTTTCCAATATGTCAAATAGAAGCACAAACGTACAAGTTTTTGACATACTTGAATACATTAAATGTAAAACTGTTTGAACGTAAAAATGTATGAACCTATATATATGTTAATATGTGGTTTATATTTTACAGCTCTATCCCCATCACCTGGATAGCTGGCCGTCCACCACCATCCGATTTAATCTCTGTTTTAAACCACGAACTGTGTAAATGTGACAAGATTTTACCACCCGCGGTGTTCCCTTGGTGTTGCCATTAATACGACATAGGAGCATTCAAGTACCACACTCCCGCAGAGAACCGGCGTCTGAGTGGTAGCTTACCAACCGCGCTTCGTGCGGTGAGGGGCCGAGTTCCGGAGGCCCAACACACTCCCCCTCTCCCATTCCCACTTTCATAATGAAACTTTCTTTAAAGGTCGGCAACGCTTCTTCACTGCTTATGGCGCTTCGAATGTCTGTTGGCGGCGTTGATCGCTTTCCATCAGGTAACACGCCTGCTCGTTTGCCTTCCTATTCAGAAAAGTTGAAGCCAAAAAATGGATAGGATTAGCAAGAGATAGAGCGTCATGGAAATCTTTTCAGGAGGCCTTTGTCGAAGGACAAAGCTGTCGATTCTACAAATTATATTTAACTAATTTATCAATGTTAATTAATGAAAGACTAGTAATAAAAGCATTATTTATTTAATTTATTAAAATTTGATTATATATAAATAGAATAGAAATATAAAATATATTACAAATAGAATATAATAGAAATAGATATAACAGAAAAAAAATAGAAAAAACTTTATTTATAACACCTTTTTTATAACAGCTAAAATTAAAACCTTAATGAAATTATATAATACAAAAAAAGAAAATAATTTTAATCTAACGAGTGTCATAAAATGGTTATTGCTCAGCATATGTCAGGCGTGCTATTGGAGCACACGGCGCTGGTTTTCAGCCAGAACCAACGTGGTCAGATCGCGGACCGCAGTGACGACATTGATACGGACACACATATACATATACATACATCCATATATACACTACTACTCATACTCATATACATATACACATAAATACAATAAAATGAAATAAAAATAACTAAATCATGTAATAAATTTGCGCAGTGGCGACCGATTGGCTCAGTGGCAGGGCCGTCCGCCGGCGGAGTCAATGGTCGCGGGTTCGATCCCCGCATCGGAATAAATATATGTATGGATTTATAAATATTTATTCGGAGTCTAGTAACCCCCCTAATCCGCATTTCCTTTCCTGCCCTTTCCTTTCTTCTCTATTCTTTTCCCTTCCTTTCCGCCAATCCACGGTCTGCCGTGCCAATGGATGAACGGAAAGGGGCGAGCTTAGTCGCAAGCGTGCCGATCGCCCCGGGATCGTGCTTCTAGGTACTATGGTGGCTTACCTCAACATGCGGGGCTCTGCTGGGGCTGACCTCCATTCTCCCTTGCGGCTCGTGGGATTTACTAAGACGAATTTTAATATACTTAATTTGTTGAAAAATAACGGCGACATGGTTCGCCACTCGTCACGTTCTGATTCCCACAAGGGCGAAAAGCGACTCATGGAGAGCCGTTTCGCTACGATGAATGTAAGAGGAAGAATGGATGAAAGGACGGATGAGTGTGGTGTGCCGGGATCGTAGCAGATGGAGCTCTGTGGTCTATGGCAACCCCTGGCGTGAATATATAATATAATAATAATAATGAAATAATAATAATGAAATAATAATTATGAAATAATAATAATGAAATAATAATAATGAAATAATAATAATGAAATAATAATAGTGAAATAATAATAATGTAATAAACTCACCGCAACCAAAAGAACAAGTTCCTGTTTTCATTTCATAGCTGTTAATATGTACTTCTAACGATGTATTATTTGTTGAGACAATCAACTGGCTACACTTAACTTTCAATGTAAAGTTGGGATCTTCCGCTAACGAACGGAAACTTCAGCTAACTCCCGCAAGCTGTTGTAATGTTCCCAACAGCCGGCTCTTGTCCAATTAATGGAAGCAATGAAAGAGAACCGTTTAAAGTTTTACAACAATCTGTTTTGAACTAAAATTACTAATTTAATTTGTAAAGTTCTATTACTAGATAATATAATATTTATACAGGTCAGAGAGAGTCTTTGCCTAGCCGCTTGCCCGGTAGTTATGGTATTGGTACACGGGTTCGCGACCCCGGCCTCCCGAGCTACTTTCGTACCACTCCTCGTCTTCCATTGCTGTGGTATCATTTTTTCTCTATCCTTTTTTTGTGGCTGTATGTATAGACATGGTTCGCCACCCGTCACGTTCTTATTCCCGAGGGCGAGAAGCGACGAACGGAGAGCCGTTTCGCTACGATGAATGTGAGAGGAAGGATGGATGAGTGTGAATGAAGCAAGGAAGGTGTGTCAGGATCGTAACGGATGGAGATCTGTGGTCTCTGCCTAACCCTACAGGAAGACAGGAGTGACTATATGCCCAACTCCCTTCCTCCCTTCCATAATGACACTTTCCTTGATGGCCGGCAACGCTTCTGCACTGCCTGTAGCGCTGCGGATGTCTATGGGTGGCGTTGATTGCCTTCCATCAAGTAACGCGCCTGCTCAATTGCCTACTTTATCATTTAAAAAATTTTATTAGTACGATTTTTATCCGTCTGCGTAGCCGAGCCAGGGAAGTCTATTACAATTAATTTTTCTCAAATAACAATTAATCTTTTTACTGGCATTGAATACAGACTTTCTTCATTTACTTTGCGAGCATTAATTAATGATATGAAGGTTTAATTTTAAAAAGGTTTCCCCCGATTTTAATTTTGTAAACCTTCTACCGTGATCACAGAACGGCTCCGCTAATTGAGATTGATGCGCCTTTGTTGGCACGGCGCGTTATGAAGCTATTTTCATTTAGCCGAACATTAAGCCTCCCACTTTACTTATTTTATAATTATAATCATTAAGCCATTGGAGTAGTAAGTATAATGAAGAACCTAAAAAAAAATTCATTTGGAAGAATTGCGCGCACGCCATACTACCGAGACATCAAACCAATCCGATGTTTTATTAATTCCTCAAAATCGATTAAATATCGATGTTTTTTTTTTCGATTCATCAAAAAGGCACACCTAAAGCAAATAATAAGTAATGAGTAACTTACTAATCATAAAACCTACGTACGTACGATAAACAATATATAGTAAATGAAACTTCTATTTTTTTACAATTTTTCATACATATATTATTCATTATCTATCTAATATCACACGTAGTTTAACGTAACGTTATTTTGAAAGTAATAAACTTCACACATTATAGTGGAAAATATATTTGAGGCTGTCACTTTTTTATGTATATTGGCGATATCTGGTTTTACAGAGTGCATTTTTGATTTTAAATGCCTTTTTTTATTTATGCCTCATTCCTACAGCTTTTATAAAAAAAATCGATGCATAGAAAACATCGATGAACTTTTGTATGTATCGATATAAATCGATGCTATAATGACATTCATTAAATCGGAAAAAATCGATTTTTTTCTCAATGTCCATCACTAGTACTGTTTATAGCTATTTATATCTTTGCGTTCTTTTACTTACTCCAACTAAATTTCAAGTCCCACCGCGGGTGCGCCTCGTCATCGAACTTTTCCAATATGCCCGTCACTTCGACAATATAATATTGACACTACACTTCAGTTCACGAATACGATACCGCGCAGTAAACTGACGCAGTGAGTGACGAGATATATCGGTGGTACATTTTTTTTTTATTATAATTACCAAAGATGACTTAACATGTTATAACGATCAGGTTGCAGCTGTATTGGTATTGTCACGTGTTGTTTTTATT
>JASFAT010002136.1:0-74216 GCA_031353405.1 Baronia brevicornis
CCTGGCCTGGCCTGGCCTGGCCTGGCCTGGCCTGGCCTGGCCTGGCCTGGCCTGGCCTGGCCTGGCCTGGCCTGGCCTGGCCTGGCCTGGCCTGGCCTGGCCTGGCCTGGCCTGGCCTGGCCTGGCCTGGCCTGGCCTGGCCTGGCCTGGCCTGGCCTGGCCTGGCCTGGCCTGGCCTGGCCTGGCCTGGCCTGGCCTGGCCTGGCCTGGCCTGGCCTGGCCTGGCCTGGCCTGGCCTGGCCTGGCCTGGCCTGGCCTGGCCTGGCCTGGCCTGGCCTGGCCTGGCCTGGCCTGGCCTGGCCTGGCCTGGCCTGGCCTGGCCTGGCCTGGCCTGGCCTGGCCTGGCCTGGCCTGGCCTGGCCTGGCCTGGCCTGGCCTGGCCTGGCCTGGCCTGGCCTGGCCTGGCCTGGCCTGGCCCTGGCCTGGCCTGGCCTGGCCTGGCCTGGCCTGGCCTGGCCTGGCCTGGCCTGGCCTGGCCTGGCCTGGCCTGGCCTGGCCTGGCCTGGCCTGGCCTGGCCTGGCCTGGCCTGGCCTGGCCTGGCCTGGCCTGGCCTGGCCTGGCCTGGCCTGGCCTGGCCTGGCCTGGCCTGGCCTGGCCTGGCCTGGCCTGGCCTGGCCTGGCCTGGCCTGGCCTGGCCTGGCCTGGCCTGGCCTGGCCTGGCCTGGCCTGGCCTGGCCTGGCCTGGCCTGGCCTGGCCTGGCCTGGCCTGGCCTGGCCTGGCCTGGCCTGGCCTGGCCTGGCCTGGCCTGGCCTGGCCTGGCCTGGCCTGGCCTGGCCTGGCCTGGCCTGGCCTGGCCTGGCCTGGCCTGGCCTGGCCTGGCCTGGCCTGGCCTGGCCTGGCCTGGCCTGGCCTGGCCCTGGCCTGGCCTGGCCCTGGCCTGGCCTGGCCTGGCCTGGCCTGGCCCTGGCCTGGCCTGGCCTGGCCTGGCCTGGCCTGGCCTGGCCTGGCCTGGCCTGGCCTGGCCTGGCCTGGCCTGGCCTGGCCTGGCCTGGCCTGGCCTGGCCCTGGCCTGGCCTGGCCTGGCCTGGCCTGGCCTGGCCTGGCCTGGCCTGGCCTGGCCTGAGCCTGGCCTGGCCTGGCCTGAGGCACTAAAATCTAAGCGCAAACCAGATTACGACAAGTGTCCAGTTTCATTTGTCAAACGAAGCATTAGAATGCGATCGCTTGACGAGTGGAACTCCAGGTATACAAGTGGTGAAACAGCGGGCATCACCAAACTCTTCTTTCCTGATGCGGTAGCGGCGTACAAGACTATTATTAAAATTAATATCGATATGAAGATAGCCCAGGTCTTAACAGGGCATGGTGGGTTCTCCGAGTACTTGCATCGCTTCAAGTGCAAAGGGAGCCCGTCATGCGCCTGCGATCCGGGACAACTGGAAACCGTTCCCCATCTCCTGATAGAGTGCCCAATTCATCAAATTGACCGGCACAATCTGGAAACAAAAATTAACAAGAAAATAAACATAATAAATTTGGCCGAAATAATTACAGGTAAAAACAGTAAAACCTTCTTAGAATACTGCAAAAAAATATGCAACGTAGTAACCAACAGAAATAAATAACTATTATATATAAATATATAATGTGATAATATTATATAATGTGTAAAGACTTGAATGTTAATTAAGAATAGAATGTAGCATAGGAAATAAGCATAGAATAAGGATTGTATATATAATATAAGAAGTAAAAACATAGATATAAAAACATTATGATAAATGATATGGAAAAAAAAATAAATAAAAAAAAATAAAAAATAAAAAATAAAAAAAAAAATAAAATAAAATAGAATGAAAATAGAAGACTAAAACTATAGAAACTTATTAGAAATTTATTAGAAATATACAAGCTTAACTATTATATGATAATGTAATGAATAGAACGTAGCATAGTTATAAGCAAAAAGAAAAGAGAAAAGGAAAAAAAAAAAATTATATAAAGAGTAGAATAAGCATAGAATAAGAAATGTATACATAATATAAGAAGTTAAAACATTATAGCTATAATTGACGAAGATGCCATGGCGTTAAGCTACGAGAGAGGCGAAGTGGACGACTACATCGGCTGCGTTAAATCCTCAGAACACCACGAGGTAATAGTATACGAGGACCGAGGCGAAGACCTCAGCTTCCTCAAACCACGCATAAATGCCGAAGAGGACCAAAATAAAATCGAAGGCAACCTCATAACCGTCCCAGAAGAACCGTGTGGCTCGGAACGCCTCCAACAAAAGAGAGCCACCGAAACCGCCAAATCAAACGAGAAACAAAGCCAAGAGCAAATCGGTATTATGGAGTCCATGATTAAAACACTTAATTCAGTGGCACAGAGAATACCCGGTGTAAATCAAACAAAAATAAAAACTATTAGACACAACACCCAAATGGACAGAGTCATACAGGAGTCATTCAACCAAAAGAAAAACCCAACAACAAAATCAAACGTCAATCGAACAAAAGCCGACGAGGGACTAGTGGAGCCACCACACTTCATAACAATCAAAACATCTGCGGATCACATAGTAAACGCATTCCTCGAATTTGAAGCAGTCACAAAAGCAACACTGGTCGTCAACGAGAAAGTTTGCAAAGACATCATGCAATACTACAAACTCGGTAGTAACGACGTGCTAAAAGAACTGCTGGAGGACGCAGAGGCTGCTATATTCGACAACGACACTTCTCAGGTAATCCTGGGGAATGAAACGGGTCCGCATATGGCAGCGTATAGCGCTACTTGTGGCTTCGTTACACAAGATGAGGTGGCAACACAGCAAACAGGAGTCCCAAAATATAAAACCCCCCCACACGACCCCATAGTGGTAATCGCAAAATGCACCAGGATTATGCTTGATAACAAAATCTTAGAAATGGCCAAAAGCATAAAGGGGAAGAAAGAAGATGCTTTTGGCACATGGAAGGTGCCAAAATTCCACTGGGTCAACGGGGTACCGGGGTGCGGAAAGACAACATGGGTCGTCAATCACTTTGACTCCAAAAGGGACATGGTTATCACAACCACCACGGAAGCGGCAAAAGATCTAAGAGAAAAATTATCAACACGCATAGGCGCCAAAGCAAAAGAAAAGGTCCGTACAATGGCCTCGGTATTGGTAAATGGAGTAAAACCAACATCCACAGAGCAATGCGGTCGACTTATGGTCGACGAAGCTCTCATGAACCACTTCGGGGCCATTGTCATGGCTATAAAATTAACAGGGGCAAGCGAGGCACTTCTCATCGGCGACATAAACCAACTGCCATACATAGACCGCAACAACCTCTTCACTCTGCACTACAATCGTCCAACGCTAGTAGCCAAAATAAACCAGGAACTGTTGTGCACACACAGAAACCCAATGGACGTAGCATATGCCCTCAGTGAAGTATACAACGGCATATACTCGTCCAAAACTCAAATAAGATCTATGGAGCTCAAGGGTTACACAGACGCGCAGATTCCGAAACACCTGGAAAACAGCCTGTACCTGGTACACACGCAAGCCGAGAAGGAATTCCTTATCGGTGAAGGGTATGGACAGGGCACAGGATCGCGGACCCTTACAATACACGAAGCTCAGGGTTTAACCTTTGAGACTGTCATAATGATCCGCATATCAGTCTCAAAAATACAGCTGCACAACAGCGTTCCACACGCAGTAGTAGCGGTATCGCGTCACACAAAAAGGCTGACATACTACACCGACGCTTGTGACGACGCAACTGCTCTATTCATAACACGAGCAGAAACAGCCAGCTCGAACAAAATAAAAGGCTACAATTTAAAAATGGCGATTCAAAACCGAGACTCAACCATAGTGGAAAAGATACAGGCAGAAGGGGCGAATACAAAGTTTTACGACAACTCAAATCCGCTATAGACACGGCCCCTGCCACTGTGCTAAAATCTCACAAATACCAATAATGTCAATAGTAATATTATAATAATATGTCATAAGTAATATAATATGTCATAAGTAATATAATATGTCATAAGTAATATAATATGTCATAAGTAATATTATACACAATAACAATACTTCACTGTATATAAAATTAACATGAAAAAAAAAAAAAAAAAAAAAAAAAAAAAAAAAAAAAAAAAAAAAAACTATACAGAAAATGAGAGAGTATAAAAACAATAATAAGAAATTGTATATTTATCAAATAAAAAATTAGCATAAGAAAACTATAAGTGTAACTAACGTAGTTAGCTATATGAAATAAAAATATAACAAATTAAAAATATAAAAAATTACAAAATGGCACGGACAAAAAGTCTGTGGAGTGTAACTTTATTTAATAAAAAAAAAAAAAAAAAAAAAAAAAACCTAACCTAACCTAACCTAACCTAACCTAACCTAACCTAACCTAACCTAACCTAACCTAACCTAACCTAACCTAACCTAACCTAACCTAACCTAACCTAACCTAACCTAACCTAACCTAACCTAACCTAACCTAACCTAACCTAACCTAACCTAACCTAACCTAACCTAACCTAACCTAACCTAACCTAACCTAACCTAACCTAACCTAACCTAACCTAACCTAACCTAACCTAACCTAACCTAACCTAACCTAACCTAACCTAACCTAACCTAACCTAACCTAACCTAACCTAACCTAACCTAACCTAACCTAACCTAACCTAACCTAACCTAACCTAACCTAACCTAACCTAACCTAACCTAACCTAACCTAACCTAACCTAACCTAACCTAACCTAACCTAACCTAACCTAACCTAACCTAACCTAACCTAACCTAACCTAACCTAACCCTCGTTACTATCAAGTAGACATATTTATGCAGAAATCGCATAATCGTAACCATTACTGGAGCTAAATAACTTGTGGTGCCATCTATTAAGGAAGCATAAAATATTATATATTTTATTTTTGACGCCATATTGTCTCTTAACTATAATTAATTGAATTTGATTATAATTAAGTCAAATATATTAGCTATGAAATATCTCATGCAAATAGCTAGAAATACCTTTTAAATATATATAATTATTTTATTCATCAGGTATTTCGGGAATCAAAATGCATATCAATTATAACAATAAAATTTATTTTATAATTGTCCCCGCTTTTTATATTTTATATTAAATAGTCATTTAAGTTTAATACATTTATAGTGGAACGTTGTATATGTTCTGTTGTGAGTTATCTGTTAAACAGTTCTTATTGATTCGCTACACGAGTATATGTACATTAGAACATATATACATGTCGGGACGATGCGTAACTCACTACTGAGTTTAAACAGCTTTTTGTGTATATTTTTTAGCATGATAAATAAGTTACTTTATTGGTCTATAGCTTATGCGGTAATTTATTTGATGACGGACTGTTGAAAAATGCTATATATACTAATTTCAGCAACGACTGTTCCGTTTTTTTATTTCTTTTCAAAGATAGTTTGTACTTTGTACTTAGACATAAGTGTGCGCTATAGTGTTGCTTTTATCTGAGAGTAGGGCAACCGAGCAAACGTAGCGCCTGACACGCGTGAAAAGCAATCAACGCCGCCCGTAGTTATCTACACCTGGGGGTGTAGATAACTAAGCTTTCCATATAATCTGTAATTCTATATAAGAGGGTTTATACGTGTTTCAGGTGAAACGGTAATACACTATTCACAGTACTTTTTTTCGATTCTGTCTTCTGTCTCGGATTAAAAAAGAAATTGTAAATAACAATAATTAGGAGTGATCGCAACTTTCTACAATGATTTTTTTCTTCTGCTCGGTCGTAGTTAAAAGTGAAAAATAACCTCTTTAGCATTTAACATCAAAGAGATAAAATTTATTAATAGGATTATAAACGTTAATCTCATCATTAAAGTTTTTATTCACCAAGCAAGTTTTTAGAATAATTAAACTCATATACTGTTTGTTTCATATTTAAAAAGAAAAACATTTTATTTATTTTGAAACATATTTTCCAATAATCCTCTTTTTTACTTATTTATTTTTTAATTTAAGGCAACTATTCAATTTTCTTGTAAAAAGGAACATATTAAAATCTGAATTATTGTCATGAAAATTACCGAGTGATAGGAGATTGTTTTAAAAACCTACTCATGGAGCGATAATTTGAAAACCATGACACTTATATTGATATCAGTAGGGCATCACGCGGTGTAGCCGCAATTAAGGGGTTCTCCATTAATTACTGGACGCCCGCCTATGCTCTACATCTAGAAGGTAAATATCTAATTTGAACACAATTTGAACACAAGCCGATGTAATGTAAATGATGGAGAAACAAAAGGTTGTAAGACATTTGTGATTGAAACAATGAAGCCTACAAGGAGTTTAAAGTCTCACATTTCGTTCAATTCAGATTACATTTTAATTAGCACATCATAGTCATCGTCGCATCGAGATGTGAACCCACTCGAGTGTGTGAGTGCACCCGACTGCACACACACACTCACTCGTGTGTGACAGAGGACGTCGGATCACACGCACGCGTTGCATCAATCGGCACAAGGTTCAACATGTTTTCCTCGACGACGAGGACGCTTTATCGCCCAGTGTGTCGTCTCGCTGCTTTCGGCAACTAGATAACAAATACACATGTAATTGACAACAAGATGTTTGAAGGCCAGCGTGCGCTCCTGTAGGGCGGTGGTGTCGGCGAGCTCGACCGGAGCCGGAGCCCTCGGCCTTCACCGAACACAATTACAAGCCAATAAATCAGCATCCACGTATCGTTTTTTTTTTCAATGAATCTGTGGTTTACATACAAATGGGGTGGTGAGGGGTGAAGGGGAGTGAAACTGCTATACAAAATAAAAACCTAAAAATTTGTATGGAAACTAACGGTACCTGACGGTCAGAAACAAAAGTTTATTTATTTCTTACCAATTTCGTCACTAGATAGCAGTACAGTGTGGGATTAAATAACAAAAAAATATAGCAAACAATGACCTGTGTATTACTTTATAAAATAATAATTTCAATATTTTTGGCGATCTTATTTGTTGTAGAAGATTTTCGTTCGTTCGCGATCGTTTCCGGAAGTTTCGCTGGTGTTTTGTGTATTTCAAAAATTTTTACGACTTAGCTGTTTATTCGGACTCTGTGATTCTGGAATATTTGTGACCACGTGGCTTTAAAATTGGATACCGATACCTGCTTTTGCGATAATGAACGATATTTGTCATGTGAGTGGTATATGCTTACGTGATTTCCCAGAATCAAACTTAATCGATAAAAAAACATTATGTACATGATACATTGTGCACCCGATGGCAGCGCAACAACTCGCGGTCGCGGCGAGCAGTCAGTGATCGAGTTGATTGATACTTTAACAATGAAATGAATTTGGTTGAAACATGCGGTTGGTGGAGGGGTGTGAACAGAATATTGAATGTTTTATAAGAATAACTTTATAAACAAGAATATGATATTTGTAACAGCAAAATAATAATAAATAAACTGTTGGATGCTGTGTTCCATTTTACGAATTTATTTTTAGAAGTTATAAATAAATTCTGTGGTCCATCATATTAATGGACAACTATCGACTATATTGATTGAAATAAATCATTGGTTTACTTCAATTAGTATAGTATTTTCCAAATATTGAATACCCTTTTAGACTCTCTGACCGTCCCTTGAGATTTTTGATACTGATTACGGCCTCTGATGTCCAGGGTACCATATTGTTTAAAGAATTTTGAACTAGAGTTGCGTGTCTTATTTTCTAGTGATAGACCCACGCTGCAGACGAATACTTTATCAAGAATAACATATCTGTTAGTAGCATGAATGGGCCGGCTCGCCCGGGGAAGTCTCATTCTACCGCAGAAAACCAGCGTCTGAGTTGTAGCTTTTTCCGGTGAGCGGTTGAGTTCCGGAGACTAACCCCCCCCCCTCTCCGCACACCTTCTACCTCCTCCCATAACGACACTCCTTAAAAGCCGACAACGCCTCTGCACCGGCTATAGCGCTGCGGATGTCTGTGGGCGGCGATGGTTGCTTTCATCAGGTGACACGCCTGCTCGTTTGCCTTCCTATTCCATAAAAAAACAGGGCTGCAAGGAAAGCGGGTCGGTAATAAAATCCTCAACAAACTCCCAAACATTGGAGCTAGCTTCATGAAATAAATACTGTGTTGTAAACATCATTATAATGCTTAAATCAAAGTCATTAAAATTCAAGATTATAAGTTTATGTCGAATAAGTTACGTACAAATGAGTAGACTAGTTTACGAGGCAGCGAAGAACGTGCTACGGTAACAACACATATGCAATTCGTACACATTTTAGTGTTTAGTACTGCGCGCCACTACGAGCTGTTGATACAGCCGTTATACGGTTTGGCGCACTTTCCGCCATATTTGTGCGCTGATACTGAGGAACATTTTCCATTCCTTTATCAGCGCTTCTTTCAGTACACGAAGCGTGATTTGAGGGGAATGTCACTGGCATCCACGTCGACCCAGTTCGTCATCATTATCATCATCATCATCATGTGTTCTCTAACAAAACTCGGCCTTGAATTTCGATGCTGCCTTTTGGATTTTAGACCATTTGCGGGTCTAAAATCAGCGAGCGCTACCTTTCTATAAACGATCTTAAATTGCTACTTCCATCACGTCGAAAGTGATTTTTAACTTTAACAGCCGTTTGATGCCGATATGTCTGCGAATATATGTAGTATATGTAGGGTCGTATATGCGATATATAGCATCTACGTATATATAACAGGATCCAATCTCTTTAAATTGTTGGAACACTCTGTGTACGACAGGCACTTCATATAGGACGCTGCATATTGCTGACTACGTCCGTCTATAAGCATGGTCAGAATTCTGGAATGCTCTTCAGTGATTGGTGGCATACCTTTAATTAAATTTGTTTAATTCATTGTTAACGTTTAATTCATTTTAACGTTTAATTCATTGTTAACGTTTAATTCATTCTTAACGTTTAATTCATTGTTAACATTTAATTCATTGTTAACGTTTAATTCATTGTTAACGTTTAATTCATTGTTAACATTTAATTCATAGTTAACGTTTAATTCATCATTAACGTTTATTTCATTGTTAACGTTTAATTAATTGTTAACATTTAATTCATAGTTAACATTTAATTCATTGTTAACGTTTAATTCATTGTTAACGTTTAATTCATTGTTAACGTTTAATTCTAAAGGTACATCTAGTAACGTTGGAGAAGCTTTATCGGGAGGTGCGCGGGAATTGCAGACGTGCGTGCAGGTGATTGTCGACTCAGTCGATTGCTCTAGTTACACTATTGTTCGGCTCGTATAGATATGAGACAAGGAGGTCAAATAAAACGACAGCGTTAGACTCTTCGAGAGTTTAATTGTTTTGTTCTTGGAACTCTGAAACATCCGTCACGAACATTGGCACCTTAATTGTATTATTTAAATGTATATTGAAAGATATTTTTTCTTAATTTTAAGCAAGGTCTCTCTAAAATATAGTTATTTCTATTTATATTTATGTAAGTAGGTACTGCAGTTGTAAATCACAATATGAAGGTTACGCTGCCGACTTCAGCGGGCGGGCGGGCGGCCGCGCGTGCGTCGCCGTCGCGTACACACACACGCACACACACGCACACACGCACACACGCACACACGCACACACGCACACACGCACACACACGCACACACGCACACACGCACACACACACACAACCGCGCCGCCCGCCCGGCGCACGCGACGCCCCACCTACCCCGTCCTAGGTTGTAAGTCATTAGTCCACACATCGCACGGGTGCGATGTGTGGACTGACGTCTTGCAGCACCACGCCGCGTCGGTACTGCTGTCGCGCTGGTCGCCGACGGCCTAATGACAAGTAGAAGGGCACGAGATCGAGGACACTACAGCTATCACGATAAGTAAATTTGGTGATATAGTCACTACTCTATCTGCAACAGCAAACACGACCGATATACTTAACAGATTAATTAATAGATATAAAATATAAATATATTTAACTTCTAAAATCACAACAGCGAGGGGCGCGCGGACGTCCCTCGGAAATTAATACAATTTATATAAAAATAACGGTCCGCGAAGTCGTAAGTACGTAACGGTCACAGCCGGGGCTCGGCCTTCCCCCCCCCCCCACCGCCGCTCACGCTTGCGTGGGGGGAGGCTTGGAGGGTGCGAGGCGGCCGTCAGCGGCCAGCAGCCGGTCGAGCTCGTCGTCCTCGTAAAACACCACGAAGTGCTCGGGCTTGGCCACGGCCTCGAAGATGGAGCAGACGGAGGGCTTGACGTTGTAGAAGTAGAGCGGCTGGCGGCGCGCGTGGAAGTCGGCAGTGAGCTGCTCGATGCTCTTGGCGGCCGTGTAGTCCGCGCTGTAGATGTGCGTGCACTCCAGCACGACGGGCACGGCGCTGCCCGACGCGCTCTTGGTGACCAGCCGCCGCACGTACTCCACCGACGGGAACATGAGGCAGCGGTCCGGCGTGATCATCAGGTACTCTGCACCCTGCTCCGTCTGCAACGCAGTCACGCACGTGTTAACTGTGTTTGTGCTTTGGTGACGATTCATCGCCCACACCCCACACTTCAGAGCCTGATGGCGAAGGCATTAGGCACCCCTCCACCCCGGCTAGACGCAGGCTTGTTAATGTGGGGTGACGATTTTCCCTAGCTGGTTCTACCACGTGGAGCTACAAACTCCACGCAACAACTGCGAGCAGTAACAACTGCCCTCACAGGCAACAACTGCGAGCAGTAACGTGATGTTAGTGCGTACGGATGCGGTCACTGCAGCGCGCCAAGTGCGAGAGGTTCTGCAGGCACAGGACACTACCGCGACTACACTGCGTTGCCTATCAGTCACGCACGTGTTAACTGTGTTTGTGCTTTGGTGACGATTCATCGCCCACACCCCACACTTCAGAGCCTGATGGCGAAGGCATTAGGCACCCCTCCACCCCGGCTAGACGCAGGCTTGTTAATGTGGGGTGACGATTTTCCCTAGCTGGTTCTACCACGTGGAGCTACAAACTCCACGCTACAACTGCGAGCAGTAACAACTGCCCTCACAGGCAACAACTGCGAGCAGTAACGTGATGTTAGTGCGTACGGATGCGGTCACTGCAGCGCGCCAAGTGCGAGAGGTTCTGCAGGCACAGGACACTACCGCGACTACACTGCGTTGCCTATCAGCGCAGCGGGGCGGAATGTTTGCAGTCACGCTTTAGTACATATTAGATGACGTTATGAAACTTTAACATACAAAGATAACAAAATAAAGGCAATACAAAGTCTTGTATCAAGGCTTATTTCTTGTTCATATTTACAAGGAAAATCATGGGCTAATTTTAAGTGTTTTAATAAATAATTATTAAAACCCAAAGCCCAAAGTAGGTACTTAATAAATCGTTACGGCGTGCTTCACATATTTTTTGTCTCGGTAAACATATCGAGGAATGTTTTCGATCGCCATTTAAGTCCTTTATCCTCATTATAACATTTTTGTTTATCACGCGAGTGTGTATAAACGGTCAGTGTATAAAAAGTCCTGATCATTAGATCTGGAGATCGTTGGCAAAATCAGCGTTGTCGTCAACTCGCCACCGACGCTTGTGCGCTGGGCGGGCTCGGGGGAGGGGTGATTACAGAAATACACGAGGACACCGGGCACGGGGAACCAAAGGACCGTGGCATAGAGACGGTGGCCACAACAATATTAGGCGATCGCACCTTGAGCATCTCCACGGAGAGTTTGGGGCGCGCGGCGTGGTACAGAATGAAAATGATGTTGACCACGACGCCGGTGAGGATGCCCAGCTCTATGGGCAGCGTGAGGCACAGCACGAACGTTCCCACGCCTGGGACTAGATCCAGCTCTGTAGGGAAAAGTAACATTAATTAAAGAAAGAAACGTTTCCAAGTAAAAACCAATTAGTTTTTGATTTACTGCGATTGTACTGACTGGATAAACTCTCGTGGGAACCACGAACAAACCCGCTGCGAGCATAAGTCGGCCGCGCGCTGCGCCCGCGGACCGAGTGGTGGAATGAAACACGATAACTTTAGCGCTGTCGAAGCTGCAGCTCCTCTTACTTGTTCGACATATTTTACAACAATATATGTCGTTTATGGAACGTCACTCTATCGTTGGAATCCACTAAAATGAAATAGTCCACTCACTCTTGGCGCGCCACATGGGTTTGACGACATCGTACTCCACCATGAACAGTATAGCGGAGATGATGACGGCTGCGAGCGCTGCTTTCGGGATGAACTCGAAGTACTGCGTGAAGAACTGCAGCGCCAGTATCACCATGAGACCTGGACACACAACGGGGGTGGTGTGAGACGGTTGTCGAGGTGTGCGCGGGATCGAGGGTGGGTGGGTGCAGCTCACCGGTGTAGAAGCCGTTGAAGGTGGTCTTGACGCCGGAGCCGTTGGAGACGACGGAGCGGGCCAGCGAGCCACCGCCGGGGTACGCCTGCATGAACGAGTTGCCGATGTTGCACACGCCCAAGGCGATCATCTCCTGCGTGGCATCGATCGTGCGCCCGTCCGAGAACGCCTTGCAGATGGCGATGTCCTCCAGCAGCACAATGAGCGGGATCACCAGTACGCCGGAGCCCAGCTCCGACACCATCTCAAGGAAGTCGGCCGTCGAGTTGTCCGCGCGCACGTAGCTGAACGGTGGCAGCTGCGGCACCGGCACGCCCGACGGGATGGCACCTGCGAGGAGAGAGGGTTGGCGTGTCAGCGGGGGGGCGGGGGGGGGGAGAGGGAGGCAGGTCGACGGCCATCGCACCTACTTCTACTTCTACGCATGCTACGCTAAAGGTGACATGGGATGAGATATAGTGGTGAACGTAACTACTAACCGCGTGGTACGCTCTCGCCTGTCGCGTGCGACAAAACAAAAGATCATCATTCAATTATTAAAAGTAGTGGGTAAGTGGTCACATATATGTGTCACGTGTCACAAACGGAGCCGCGGACTGTGGACGGTACCAACCCATGAGGCGCACCGGCGACGCGTGGTGCGCGGACACGAACCAGAAGCCGAGCGCGCCGGACGCCACCACCACGATGGCGTTCCGACAGGTGCCCAGCAGCCACATGCACTTGGTGAGGACCTTCTGTCGTGTGCTCGGCCCGCTCTCCGTTTTGGTTCCAAGTTGAATCATTCCGATTTTCTGTCGCGGAAAATGAAACAGATAAAGTTCGTTTACATTGTTTGGTTGAAGCGGGGAGGGGTGGGGTGGAGTGGGGCGGGTCTGTGCGGCGCCGCACGAGGAGCTACTCACCCGCATGAGGAGCAGCAGCGCGATGCAGGTGAACCCCAGCACAGGGTCCCACAGCGAGCATGTGTGCAAGTTGCGGAAAATGGAGATCCATTGCTGCAGGAACGTGTTGCCCGTGACGACGATCGCGAACAGATCCTTGACCTGGGAGGTCGCGATCATCAGCGCCACGGCGGACGTGAAGCCGGATGACACCGGACCCGACACGAAGTTGATGAGGAACCCGAGTCCCAATACGCCCATCAGAAGCTCCACGAGGCCCGTGAGGAACGTGAGGAGTATGGCTTTTTCCACCACGCCGCCTGCCACCTGCCACGTGAGCAGCGACGCGATCGCCGTCGGCCCAGCGGGCACGGCGCGACAGCCACCCAGCACGATGTAGATAAAGCAGCCCAGGAACGAGCCGTACAGCCCGTACTGCGGCGGCAGGCCCGCGATGTTTGAGTACGCCAGCGACTGCGGGATTACGGTGAGCCCCACCGTGATCCCAGCGATCAGGTCACCCAGCGCCTTCTCAGCATTGTACCTACGGGAATGCGGGGGTGCGGCCGTTAGCGAGTACCCCACATCCACACACACCACGCTACACCACAGCTGCGAAAGCATCGGCACCGAGCCCGGGTGGAACGCACTTCAGTGCAACGTGACGTGTGTGTGGGTATAAACAAACAAACAAACACATGTATGAACTCACTTGGGCAGCCAGGCGACGACGGGCAGCCGCTTGTGCAGCGTCTTGCGATTGAGGCGCCGGCGCACCGCCGCCCGCCACGTCTCGCGCGGCGCCGTCTCCGACACTGTGGACACCGACGGTGGGGGGGGGGGATGAGTGCGTCCTACTGAGGATCTAGTGCCCTCCCGCCGACGTCGCGTACCGATCAAAAGCGTTATGGGGTGCACTACCATGAAAGCTCAGTAGCGTTTGATGGCGTTCGCGCGCGTCGGAGGAACGGACGGAGGCTAGGCTTGCTACTTTACAATCATAATAGTTCAGTGATTTTTTTCGCCACTTGTTTGTCACAGTGAGATAGTGATAGACGGACAAGTGAGTTCGTTTTTAGATTAGTGTATCATGCGTTTGTGATAAGTGATCGACGTGATCGATGACAGCAGTAGGTTATAACTGTACGTTAAGGGATCATATAATAAATGAGTGATGGTCGGTGATTCGTTCCATGCCTGCATGGAACACGCTCGGTGCGGCGGGCGCGGTGACGGAATCGATTTCACCGTTCACTGACGTTACAAATACAAAATCGTTGCGAGTGATTGAATGCAGAGCGGAGCAAAATGCGGGGGAGTGGCGCGGGGTGCGGGGCGCGCGGTGCGGGCCTTATGAACAACACACTGGTCACTAAATGCAATTAAGTCATTTGAATAAGGTTTAAATATTTGAATCATTGTTATACGTTTGCCATCCTCCCCCCCCCAGTATCAGTTTCTTCTTGACCGCATAGAACGTCGAGAAGTTCGAATCGTAGACCAGCGAGATCTTTCTCTCGGTTAAATTCTTTGGCATTGCGAAGGAATGTCCAATTCCTCTGCATATTTAATGACTTTTACGGAAAAGGCGGTGAGGCGGTGAGGCGGTGAGGCGGTGAGATGTGGTGGTGAGGGAACGGTAGCGACGGTCGGTACTCACGTATGTAGTCGTTGCTGGCGTGCTTGTCATCGGGCGCCGGCAGCGAGCCCGATGACGCGTTGTGCTTCCGCCGTGGGATCATCCTGTGACACACACACACACACACACTAATGAAATATATTCTCCATTGTAACCCTGACCATGACAACATAGAAACAAAAATAGAAAAAAGTAATTTTCAAGATTTAAAACTGTTTATAAAAACAATATCACGAACTTAAACTTATAACAATTTGTCACATTCAAAAGAACAGAAGCATTGAAAACTTTTATAATACATACTGTGACTATTATGAAAAAAAAAAATGTGGGTATATTAGAAACTATAAACAAATATTTAGTTAGTGTCCTGAATTAAATTGCAGAAGTCGATTTATATAAACTGAATAAGAAATGATAAGGGATATTTTAAACTCATAAAAAGTTTTGTTGATTTTTGGACCGAACGACCCGCGGGACTGTCGAGTAACATCGTTGTTCGACGACTTAATTCCCGAATACTTCAACAGATGGCACTTATGTTAATTGTAAGTTCAAATTCGTGAATACAGGGAGCAAATTATTGATGTTCAAATATGCATAACTTAAAAATAAATAAAACGTTTATACGACTAACACAAGGAAAGATAATGTTTACGGCGATACATAAACAAAAAATATTAAAACTGAAGCCTTCGTGATACGTCCCGCTTCTAACGATAGGTACTTACGGTACGTAAGGAGTGTGCTAAGTTATCAGATAAACGTTTGACAGCGTGTCAGGTGAAATCCGTAACAAATGTAAGTGTCGGAAATACTTATCACAAACAAAGCTGGTTTAGAAGAAGTGTGTATTACTTGGAAGCAAACTGAAGATACACGCGGCTAAGTAACGACAATGGAGAGAATACAACAAAGAAATCACGATCGTCAATCCAACTTGAATGTCAGGAATTCCGAAATATAAACTTTCAATTTTAGGGAACGTAGCAAAAAAAAATTAATAAGAATGTAAAATTAAAACCTTATTGAGAATCTGCTCCTCCACCAAAATGATAGCTAAGTATACCAAACATAAAACTGGTGCAACTTAAGGCCAACTGCTCCTCCTTCTGCTCCTCCGTGTTACTAAGTATCACAAAAAATAATAAGTTTGGGATATGCTTTGAACGTGCTGCGTGGAGAGCATGACCACTTGCACTATAGATATTTTCCTTGAACACATGAAACACCCGGATGTTTCATTTCACACTGTGTTTTAAGATAAACATCCAGATGTGTCGATTTCATTGACTACAGTAAATATATAAATACAATTAATTTAAAACAATATCAAAAAACAAAGAGTATGCTAATAAAATAGATGTTAATGAATGTAAAAATGTAATATAATGTTACTTTAAATCAGATAAAAAGGTTTGTTAATTATAGTAATGAGAAACTAATTTATTTGTGACTTTTTCAATCCAAGAAAATCAGACTTTATAAAAAATTACGATTTACAAGTGAAAAATGAAAAATAATAAACATTTATATTTTATTTTGTGCATCAAATTACTAATTCTACATCAAAATTGATGCAGGTGGTGTTTTAAACAAATGAGGTTGTTATTAGACGGCCTCGTGTGCAGGGCAGCAGAGCGCTGCGGGATGCCCAGCCGTCTGTGCGGTTTAATTCCACAAATAATCGGTCGTTTCACTGACTAGTTGTTGTCAGAAAAGGTGCAGCGTGGTTCGGCGACCCCCACACGGGTTCTGTCCACGGAACATTCAGGACTGACGGTCCAGGGTTCTTACCGTTTCACGTAACTGAATTGACTTATCTCCGTCACGTCACGTCACGTCACATAAGCAACATGCGCTACAGCTAGCAGATTAGAACTGATCGACATTTTGAAGGATTGACTGACACTCACTCCAAATCGTTGGGAGCACGTATTTATCTTATCTAAGTCGCTGTTTAGTAACGTGAGTTATAAAGATAGTATACTTTCAAATAGACAGAACGAGAAAAATACACATTTCAAATTTAGGAAGGACAATGTACTGCAGCACGAACATAACGTAACTCGGTCACTGTGACTGGTCCCCATCGCTGTCCCCACGCGGCACCCCCGTGTCCCCACGGGGGCACACGGGGGCGCACAGCTCCGGGAGACCGCGGTACTATTGCACTTATATTGTATATTAATATTACAAGTGCGCCGCGAAAATGAATTATATTAACAATAAATTAAAGTCACTAACACTTTACATACAACAATATGTCCACGGTTACCTGCGCTTGTTGTCATTGTATATTGTTGTAATGAGCGATAAAGGTGTTGAAGTTACAAAAATAAATAAATATTCCATTTCAGGAGGTGGAGCGGAGACGGGCGCACCCCGCGGGGCTCCGCCGCCACGTCAGACGCGCGCAGCGGTGCGTGCCTGTGACGTCACGGGACTCCTCCCGGCCGGCGGCGGGGAGCCCGTGCCGCGTACACTGCTCCTCCATACAATTACGTCGTGTCGCACGATGCGCCGCGCACCGCCGGCCTGCAGGTGTCGCGTCGCTCGGTGCACCGCGCCGTGGCGCGGGGGTGCGAGCTTAGAGAGCTTACACCGGGCGGCGGGCGGCTCTCAAGTTCAGAGACAACGCGTGTGACGTCAAAGGTCGCGGGTGCAACTTCACAGCTACATAATTGTTGTTGTTGATGTTCTTAAAAAGGATGTAATTTGTTTTTGTTGTTCAAAACCTTTAAAACCTATCGTAATTTATTTAACAGTATCAAACCTGCGGTGGGGCGGTCCGGGGGCGCGCGCGGGGTTGGCGGACGCTCGTGCCCGTCGCACAGCGGTACCGTCCGCGGATGTTGGACCAACTGTGACCCGAGTACTGTTCACTGGTGGACTATATCCTCAGCTAAAAGAGGTGAAGAGAAACCGCGAAGCAACGGGCACCAGCGTCCGCGCGGCTGCGGGGGGTGTTGGTTGCCGGCAATGGCACTCTGATTATTGTAACGACCGCGGGGGGGGGTGCACTTGAGATGAGTCGGTGGCAGTTGTCTCGTGCGATGCTGCGCGCCGCGCCTCCCGAGGGTCCAGTGCAGCAGGAAACGAAGGTGAGGGGGTGCTGACTCACTTGCGCGTTTGTTGGAGGTTCGACGTCGGGGTGCGCTGTCAGGAGCACATGCCGTGGGGGAGCGGCGCGGAGGGGTGCTGCGGTGGTGACGACGTGCCGATGCTCTAACACAGTGACAAGCGGAGAACACAAAGCACGTGCGAATAGCGCGGCGGACCGAGCGCGACTGACGTTCCGGCAGGCTGCGAGCGACGGGTGTACAAGATGCGCGCCGGAGGCTGCGCTATCCTCTCCCTCCCCCCCCGACCCCGCGCACCGCGGCCCCCGGTGCCCCGCACGCGGCGCCCCACCGACATCGTGCTTAGTGTTCGCCGTAACGGAAGGCTGCGAGCGGGCCGCAGGCTGCGGGCCGGGGGCCGCAGCAGACGGCGCGGCGACGCTGATGCGGTTGCCCGCAAGTCGAGGAGTGGACGTGCATTTGTAAACATTGTAATGTTGACTAATGTAGTGACAGCGCTATGACAACGACACACAGACGCAGTTCCGATGCCACCGCGCCGGTGATGTAGTCGATAGCGGGCTGAGGCCGCCAGAGGCCCAGGCGAAGCTGAAAGAGGCCCCCAGTCTATAAAGTTGATTTAATTTTTCAACCTTTTTAAATCATGTTCATCTTTTTACTCTATATATATAAAAGAAAGTCGTATTAGGTACACTATTTCTCAACTTAAACTCAAGAACGGCTCAACCGATTTGGCTGAAAATTGGCAGGGAGGTAGCTTAGAACCAGGAGACGGACATAAAATACTTTTTATCCCGTTCTATCGCGTTCCCGTGTGACGTGACATAACACGTCAAAAGAGAATACAAGTCACTATAAAACGTGGTATAACAAAAACGCATTTGACATGAAAAAATAAAACGCAAATGACAGCTAAACGTAATTTTGTCTATGGTTAAGTATGGTTAATAAGAATCATCAGTAATTTATAATAATTCAGAATAAGATCATTGGAACAATACATTCATTCTACTATTGACTGTGTAACAAATGAAGATGAAGCCAGCAACTATCCAATTGAAATTCTAAACTCCTTGGATGTGCCTGGCTTATCACCGCACAATTTACGTCTAAAGGTTGGCTCCGTATCACGCTTCGAAACATAAACCAACCAAAACTGTGCAACGGTACACGTTGACGGTATGCGGTGGTAAGTAAATTGAGGAAAACCCATGTTTTTCCCATAGCTAATTATATGTGGCATGTCCACGGGTCGGAAGACCATCTGCGTTCTTTGTTCTTGCGCCTGATAGTAAAACAAAAAACGTCGTGCATCACGAAGAGTGCATCATGTGCACCAAAATACATGAACAATAAAGAATCATTAAAATACTTGATTTTTTTAAATTTGTATTTCCTAATAAAAAATTGAACTTGAATAAAATCCAAAATCTGCTTATTTATTGCCTCTAAGGCGGAACTAAGTTCCCCGCGTCAGCTGGTGAATTGTAAAATAAATTATTTATCTCTTTTATCACAACCCATAACCATAACCTTCAGCGAAGGAAGTTGGAGCGAAAAAAAATTGGGAAATGAAATATATAGTAATATACAGTACAAATAAACTGGAAATAAAAACTGAATAGACGTTGGCAGTACAGGTGATTTTAATTTACAAACTGTGAACTGAACTGCACCGGCGGGCAGGCTGCACGCATCACACAGGCGTGGCCGGGCTCCGGGCCACCGGTCTGTCGTGTAAGTGGTAAACGTCTTTAAAGCCTCGTTTAGGATTTGATCTCGGGAGAACTTGGAAAGTTCTGCTGCCCACTTATGGGCGTGGGGCTCATGAGCTTAACTAAAAACAGTTTTAAGAAAGCTAGCAATGTTTCAATATAACTAAAATTTTTGTTTATCATTTCAATTAAATTTATTAGTGGAGTGGTGAGGGAATTTGATTCACACCAACAGTAGAATCGAACCTGCGACCGTGGATCATAACCGCAACTGTTGTGCTGTTGTTTCTTATTTTGAATTCGTTTTTCGTTTTCTTTCTGTGTAGGTACGGCAGTTGTCTAGTAACAATCTAATAATATAGATGCTGGAGCATCATCTACCTCCAAGTTGAGCATCGGTGCCCAGCTCACCACCGCGCTGGGAGGTGGTGGTGGGTGTGAGATTGGGGATCGCACGTTGGCTGTCATTGCCCGCGTGCCGCCTGGTCCGCCGGTGTCCGAGTGGAGGCGCGTGGTCACGCGACGGTCCCCGCCCGGCATCAGCAGACGTCGCTGTTCGCCTGGTTGTTTTTCTCGATTGAAAAAATACGGCACTGTGTCCGGCTATCTGTTCCATGGCCGTCGATGGTTCTCAGAACTTTTAATGTTCATCGTTATTCAATTAAAACAAGATATTATTTTCTTATAAAACGTAATCATCTGTCATTACATTTTTTTGTGTTCAGAAGTACACTTGTCAACGAGAGCCGTTCGTCTGTAGGCGGGGCGGCACGGGGCGGTGCGGGGAGGCGCGGGGCGTCACACGAACATCGGTGCGGGGAACCCCCGTGCGTGACTTTCCCTCCTGTTGTTGAGATTATACATTTCAAAATAATCACTAAACAGCTGTATTGCGTGAGACTGGTCGTGACCGGCTACATGTAAAACCCGTAAAGAGTGAGCTCCGTGTTGGTACTGCTCCCCAAGGCCGGCGTCACACGCACCGCGCTCTGCTGCGGCTGCTGCCGTCTCACGCCGCGCACACATATCCAATCACTGCGTTAACAAAACAACTTTTATAAAAACACACGCACTGCGGCGTGCCCGCCGTACCCACTGCTCACGGCGACACTAGGGATCTTTAGGGGGTTTTTCTTTTCAAATAAAATTCTTCAAAACGATATTAATTTATTTCTTCTCTTTCTCTCTCTTCTTGTTTTCAAATCACATGTACATTTATATCATGTTCATATTTATACTTTATTATATTTTATTAACACTTTCCAATATACATTTTATATTTTAATATATATAATTTCAATTTTTATGCCAGAACATGTCTATTTCAAAATATGTCAGTCAAACTTTTTTTGTTTTCTAATAAAACAAAAATTTTGTTTTATTAGAAAACAATTTATTTATTTTTTAGTTCAAACATTAAATAACGAATTTAAAAAGAAATAATATAAAAAGTTTTGTTGCATTAGTGATACATTTATTGATGTGCCACTACAGCACCCACCGCCCGGGGCGCGTGCCCCGTGCCGTGCGCCGCGCCCGGCTCCGGGGCTGCCCAATATTATTATACATTATATTTTTATTTGTTTTCCCGGATCTTAACAGAGCAGGTTTTGACGTTCCGTCTGTACCTAAAAGGAATGTGTGTGTAGTTGTGGTTGATGTTGGTGGTGCTAATTGGCCGTTTGCGGTCGGAGTGCGCGGCCTCGGGGTGGCGGGGAAACCCCCGGGGAGGCCCGCTCGGCCCCGGCCGCCGTCCCCCGTCGGCCCAATAAACACAAGTTTAATTAAAAACTCGCGACTTACACATAAGTCTACGGTTGACACCATCGCGTTGCAATCAACATGGACGTTGCTCATCAAATGCATTTTAAATTCATGTGGGGTCCCCGCGTCGTCCTTGGACTCGAATTAATTTCCGAGCCGAGTGTGAGACTTCGTTCTGTCGTTAAAAATGCAACGGAATTATGTAGACATAAGACGTCGGCTGTGCAGACGAACGCTGTCGTTAGGATGCAGAGCGCGCACTTGGGGTGGGCGATGGGGACCACGTACTGTGCCCTCGCGGTGTACCGCCGTCAGGTGGTAACATTTTTCTATCAGCGTGTTTCGTAAAATGTTGTTCTGACTGATGTGTGAGTGTGTGAGTTACGCCCCACTACACTTGCACTCGCGTTGACTGACTTGTGTTTGCACAATAGTGCTATGGAACGAGAAGCTGGTTGTACAGAATGTTGGTGTATTGTTCTGTTGAGTGTTTTGTTGTGGCGCAGTGTTTACAGCAAAACGAGCCGTCCGGCCGCCAGCGCGCCGCTTCACACGACACGCCGCGCTCGTCGCGCTGTGTAAAGTTCTGCATTTCAATTGTAATTTAATGCATGTAAAGATAGTGCAATTATTGAAGCATTTACTTAGTTCTATTCGGAGAGCGGGAGAGGCGGGGTGAGTGGGGTGGAGGGGAGGGGGGGTGAGGGCGCCGCGCCGGTGGTTGCCCGGCTGCATCACCACTACACGCGCGCCTAACGTGCACTTGCGGACGTTTTCCTCGTGGCGGGGCAGCCCCGCGCGCGCCTAACGTTCCAAACTGCCCATTTATGTATATGTACACATGTATAATTAAGGCCGCTCGAACAGTCACCCTCGGCCGCGGGACCGCTCGGGTACTTTAGAAAGGAGTTCAATACAAATGAACCCTACTAACTTCGCGAATGCTCCCGAAGTCGCAACACCAGCCGCTCACCTTGCAACGCCCCTACTAATTTAGTTTCAGGTGAATAACGGGACAAACGTACACGTGCGGGGGGCGGCGGTCTGCATTCAAATGAGAATTTAATGTTGTTTTATCAAAAAATACAGGATGTTAGATGTCCTTTGGAGATCTCCATCAGTTGAATAAAAGAATCGCGCTAAGCAGACACAGTGGGATTGTTGGCCCGGACAACTTTCATAAAAAACACAACTACAACAACATCATCTCAGCGGCCGCGGACACATGTACCTTGTTATCGCGTTCACTACGGCCTCTACTGAGGGCACGAGGGCAGACTGTGCCCATCGGCAATGCGCCGACGGTAACATCTCTACTGTACTGCTCTGTAGAAGATCTTCCTTCATTAATTGAGACGTTCGTATTGTGAAGTCGATAAGCTAACAACCAAAGTGTAGTACTTATATCACATTGTAATGTTCGTTGTCACAACGCGGTGCGTGTTGCGACCGCGGCGAAATTGATGTCAACGCTCGGACCTTTGATACGTTCAACTCGATGGTGCGGCCCGGCAGCCGAGCCAACAAACCGGTACGCGCGGGGGGCGGCGCGGTGCCGGGGGCACGCGGGGGACGTGTGGCGGCGTCGCGAGCGCGGTCGCGGTCGCAGTAGCAGCACTGCAGCACTGCAGCACACACTGCGGTTGTTGACCTACTACTGCGACTGCACACACACACACACACACACACTCATATATAACGTGATATTCGTAATGACCGTATGTCAATACTCGTAGTATGTAAGGTTATGGTTCGCTGTTTCGACCGCTTGTTCGTCCAAAAGAACTGGTCGTAAGTGACGCGCCGCCCGGGTCCAGTAGACACCCCGGCGGAGGATGCGGACAGGGAGCTCGGCAGCGCTGCAGCTGTTAGTTAGAGCTCGCGGTTCCTGTCGACGGTGCGTCACATCCCCAAATGAGTTCACCCAAGTGATACTCTCGTGCTGCACACACAATAGCTGTATAAGTCCGCAGGCTACTTCTACGTAGACTGTAGTACACAAAAATATATTGTATTAAGTCATCAAGCGAAATGTAGACTTCATTGCAGTTCGCCATCATCAAGGCACCCGGCGGGCGCGGGTTTATCTCGCGTCGGTGTATTGTTCGCCTTTCGATCGACACTAACACATGTGCATACATTAATTTGAATTAACCTTTACAAGTTACTGACGTCGCGTGGGGAACACTACAACATAAATACAATGCAACACAACACGACAGTTGTTGCGGCCGACAGTTGTGGCGCCGCGAGTGTGTGTGTGTGTGTGTGTAGGACTACTATTATGGTTCGCGCATAGATTCTAGTCAGTAAACAGTAGATTCCGGGTTTAAACATATCGGCTGCCCCCTGCGGCGTGAGGTGTGTGTATGTGTGTATGTGCAAGCGGAGGGACGGATACGTAAATACATGTTAATTAGTTAGTTAGCTACCTGAATTTTACAGATTTAGTTGCGAATGAAGGCCAACTATTTGAGTTTCAGCTCCTCACCAAATAAGTTCGTGAACGTGACATCCAAACAAAAGACAGAGGTGTGCACGCGCACGCGGGCCCGGAAGCGGCGCGCGCCGTCCCCTGTCCCACCACCCCACCGACACACGGAAGTGTTGCGCGCGAGAGAGATTATGATAAAAACGACGACAGCGAGAAGTGGATACAAAACGTTCATATCTCCAATGTTGTGTGCCGCAGTCAATTGTAGTTGGAGTGTTGCGTGCGGGGGGAGGGGGGGGGATAATCCGCCGCGTGACCCGCTGACAGCCGCGCGACACGCGACGCATCCGCACATGAATCGCAACTTCCGCACCGCAGGTCAGCGACGGACATCGACAGTGAAATGAATGAACACGCACCGGCCGGGCGGCGGCCCGCTGCGTCGCCGCTGTTGTCCCGACACGCTTGTTGTTGTTGTTGTTGTACACGCTTGCGGTGTGTCTTGAACAAACGAACGAATCGAAAGCAGCGCCGTGCTGAACTTGCGCACAAATAGTACATCACTGATGTTAATACTAGTGATGTTGAAATCGTGAATAGACTAAAGATATGGGTTGATAGCCCACGCCCAATGCTGGGCACATGTGCTTGCGTCGCACTCACAGCAATTTCAGGGCCGCTTACTTTCCCCGGCGTAACGCGCGGAGTCCGCGTCACGTTTATCTTTAGAAACGTTTTTTGCAAACCGAACACAAACCGACTCGAGTTCTCGGAAATATAATTCCTTTCTGTTCAGCGGAGCGTGTCGCGGCGCCGCCCGCAGCCCCTCACCAGAGTTTGTCCGTGCACAACAGTGACGAACAACAGTTTTCGGCCACAGAGACGCTATTGAGTCAACCCTCACTTTAGTCAACGAAGGACAAATCAAGGACACAACCTCTTTCAAACTTCAGTCCAGTACTTAACAACTCTGCGTAAACCGCCTTCCGTCGCTCGTCAAGTAAAAAACTGATTGGAGTGTATATTCGTAACTAAAACAAACGTTTGAATAAAATCTAGATCAAATTTTATACATAAGAAGACGGTCCAGATTTCAGTCAGATGAGTCAGATGGGGTAGAAGACATTTTGCGCGGGCGAACTCACTATTACAATACAAATACAATACAATATTGAAATCAAGAAGGCGATGGAATAAATTTCCGTTCACTCGTAGCGAGCCTGCAGGGGGACTGCGACCTAGAGGGGAAACTGCAATCCCGCGGGGGACTGCGACCCTGCGGGGGACTGCGACCCTGCGGGGGACTGCGACCCTGCGGGGGACTGCGACCCTGCGGGGGACTGCGACCCTGCGAGGGACTGCGACCATGCGCTGCTGTACGCCGCGATGCCGCCGTGTACGGCGGCGGGACGCACAGCGCTGCGGTACCGCGCGAGAGCTGCAGGGACTACACATATGGAACTGTTGTACGTAATGATGATAACTAAGATGCAGTTAGATTAATTTCCACAACTTTTAGCTTACAGCTAAATTATTGGCCAAGGACTGTGAAAACCTTCAATGAGTGAGGTAGGTTTCGGTGCAATTTGCCGATCCAGTGATGGCGACGTAATAGAAATTGCGTCTAATTTCATTGTTCGCAAACAAAAGTTGAACGGAAACGTACAGGAATCACGTGTCCGTGGGCAGCTGGGTGTTGTGGCGGCGGCTGCGACTAATTGGCGCCCCGCTGCGATCCCGCTGCGATCCCGCCGCGAGCCCGCCGGCCGCCGTGCGGAGCGCGTCTCGCCATCAATTAGCGAACTAATACACGATGTGACCGGTGGGTAACTGCGCACATTGTCAGCTGTAAGACTGTTTGTGCGTCGCCGACAAGGGCTCGCGGTGTTACACGACAACAATAGTTATATGGCAGGCACGAGGCGGAGTCGCGCGGGCGTCGGGCGCGGCGGAGAGCACGCCGCTAGCCGCTAACTTTAACCGTTGAGCTGGGCGTTTAATTCCAAAGTTATGAGCTCGACTCACCTTTTACTTGATAAGGTTAACCTTGTATCCGGACCCTCGGGACGAGACTAGTCAGTCTTAGTCTTCAGCACTGTATCGAACTGTTTATATTTCAGTCCGCTGAATCGCTCGACATACAAATAAATGTATTAATTATAATTAAAATAAAATTAATATATTTTTTAAAAAGTATTCCACCGCTTTCAGAACTTGGCTAAGTTTTTAATATTTTTACCAACAGCACCACTGGTCGAGTGGTGGGACGTGCGCGGGGAGTGTCGCGCGGGTAGTTGCGGTTAGTTTTTATTGATTTTATGAATTTCCAAGAAATAAACCCAATACGGAACTGTCGAGGTGTGTGACTGGTGTGTGTCGGTTGTGTCTAGAATAAATCCCAGAATACATATCATCATTATTACATGTAGAAATGATAAAGTCCAATCAAAGAAGATGCCACGGGTATCCTCTGTTTTTTTTTTACTTCTCACATTCATTTACAGGGCAATACTGATGCGGGGCGGTCGTCGTCCGCTGCGGCGACGCGGGGCGGCCCCGACCCGCGCGGGGCGGTGCGGGGCGAGACCCGACGCCGGCCCGAAACACCGCCCGCCGACACCGTCGACGGCCGTGTCGCGACAACCACCGCCACCAGCGTCGCAGACCGAGCAGGAATTGAACAGTCGATTCCTGTCCGGCCGTGTATTACCCTCACCCGACGAGTAACAACAAATAACAACGTTCGCAAATTACCCTCACATACAATCATTCTAGAAATAAATTCATTTTAAATAAATAAAAACGTTCGGAAAAAAATATAAACTCGGAGCGACTCAACCGTGCGACCTTGGCGGCACCGCGCCAAACACGTTCAACTTTCCGCCGGCCAGCCTCTATTCACTGTTTATGTTTAAAATTGGACCAAAAGTTATCTTAAATAACTTCTGAAAAAAAACACAATCCTAGTTTTACGAGAAACACAGTAGTGTAGCGCGCCAGCCGTACTGCTCCGGCGGCGCACGAGATCTCTACGGGGTTTTCATCTTCGATGTCATTGAAATTCTTCCAAGTCAAATTAAATTATTTTTCTATTCATTGTACATTTATATGACATCTTATTCACACTTTTCACCTTACATTTTATATCTCAACATATATAATTTCAATTACTTGTACCGGACGAGTGACATGTCTATCCAAAACATGTCAGTCGAACTAATCTTTTGTTTTATTAGAAAACAATTTATTTGTTTTTTATTTCAAATTTTAAATAACGAATTCAAAAAGACATAACATAAAACGTTTTATTGCATTAGTGATACATTAATCAATGTGTCACTACAGCGCACGCATGCATCCGCTCGCACACGCCGACCGATAAATCACAGCCACGCTCCCGCCGTCGTGGTCGCCGTCGTGGTCGCCGTCGGGGCCATAAACACATAATTGGACATTAAAGCCTCACAATCTATTTCGTTCGTGTAGAATGTGTATCGTGAAACAATTATCGAGTTGTTGTGAAATAGGTTTCCGGCATCCAACACGACGGGGTCGATTGAATGCACCTTCGGACACCAGCGACGCTCCGACCGCGCCGGACTGTCGCCCCGCGAGCTGCTTGACTTTGGTGCTCATTGCCAGCGGCGTGCGAACTCACCCTCCATCTATCTACCCACGATCGACTGGTGCTCTATAGTGGTGGTCAATGATTTTACCATGTTAACTGCATCGCTAGCTTTGTTTAACAAAAAACACAAAAAGTTAAACGCTCCCGGAACTGTTCGCCGTTGCCCATCGTTGACGTTTACAATCCGAAGTCTGGGACGGAAGCAACCATTTTCCAAATTATCTGTCTACCCTACAATAACAATGAAGTGTTTCACAAGTGAACTCCGTCGCGGTCTGCTGCGGAGTGGGACTGCACTGCACTGCACCTGTGGGGTGCACTGCATGTGACAGACAAATAGATCCTCTTTCTATTTGTCTGTCACATGCAGTGACAGCGCTAACGCGGCGCTGAGGGGCGCGGTGCGGGGAGTGGGAGGTGTTTACATCGCTTTACGATGTTTTCAACGACACCAACACGTTATTGAGCATTGTGTTGGTGATTCGTATTAATTTCCCATACAAATCATTGTTAGTTCCGTCAACAGAAATCACAAACACAACATACGTGTGTGTGTGTGTGTGTGTACACCCCCCCCATCCCCCTCCCCGCGCACAGTCAGCAGCGCGGACTCAGTTGTTGCGGCGCGGGTCCGTTTCGTGGGACATTTGTAACCTGCGCGGCTTGTTGCGCCCTCAATGTCATGGTCCTTTCATTGTTTTCCAAAAATTTAACGCGGAGTGAGCGCAACCTGTGACGTCATGCACCGATAAAAGTATAAGAATTGTATTCGCATAAACTATGTGTATAATTAAATGAAAATACGTCGAAAAATGCGTGTCACTGTGGCACGGTGTCGAAACCCTCGGTTGGCGTAAAAATGAGTGGAGAGGCGTGGGCTGAGGGAAACTGGTGGTACGCTTACAACGCTATACGTTTACAAAATGTTGATATTTTTCAAACAAATTTAACGAGAAGTCACGTACAATTACCGCATCACTTCACGAGGATAAAACTATCTATTATACTTACAATGTAGTGCGTCATTTATAAAGACATGTGAGGGTAGAAAAATGCCCTGTAACGATATTACCTGCAGAACAAAAAGTGAAAACAGTTTAAGCAGCAGTTAAGAAAAACGAATCCTCTATTGAACTGAAATAGTCAATTACAAAGACGCTAACAAAAAAAATTATGTTGACGTATTACAACTGACACAACAAAAAACGCGAAGGCCGCTCGGGGCGCCCCGGCTGCCGCGGGTGACGCGGGTGAAACGGGTGACGAGGGTGACGAGGGTGACGCGGACTGGCGCGTGGGCACACGTAGGTATACAAAAAAAAAGGAAGTCTGATTTCATTTGTGTGTTGAATGTTCTTAATAAATTGTGTGTACGCATTGGTGCATGTGAACATGCACATCTGCTGCGGTACTGCAGCGTGTGCGCGACGGGCGGAGTGCTAGCGGGCGGCGGGCGGCAGACTCCGTGACGTCCGCGCCTAGTCCCTCCTCGTTGGCAGACAAACACGCGCATTGCGACCGTCTCACCGCCTCACCGCCGACACCCGCACCTGTTGATACCCGTCGTGTTGTCGTTATTGTCGTGTGGATTACCGAGGTGCGTTGTTACCGCGATGCGGGGCGGCGGTCTCGCGCACACAGCGGGTAACACTTCACAGTCACCACGATACACACACACACACACACAAACACCGCTCTGACGAACTCCCGCACCCTGCTGCGACTGAAGATCGAAATAGCGAACATTCACCCCGATATCATTCTAATGTACATGTCACTTGCATCACACACACACACAAACGCGCGCGCGAAAAAAGGACGTTTTTATTGAACTCGATACAAAGTTTTTGCGGCACACGCGGCTGGAGGGCCGGCGGTGAGGTCAGGTCGTTGACGGCATCGATACAAAACAAATCTTTCGATCGATACAAAAAAAAAAACGGTTTTCCTCGTGGTGGTTAATTACATATAATTAAGTAACATTATGGATCAAGCTTCTCTTTAAGGAAAACCATTACGCGCTGAACAATCAAATAAATGGATCGTCAAACACAACTGACCGACGGCCGCCGACCAATGAAACAATAGACGAGTTCATGATTATATTCAGAGCTGATGGTTGAGTTGATCGGACGGTCGCGGTGCGGCGGAGGTCGCGTGTTCGAGTCCCGCCGGAATCAAAACTTACAAATGTGCGTCTTCAGTTAATAATTGGCGTCGAATTGTTTCAAAATAGACGTATTATATTTAATGTCGGTTTGTCCGCGCGTCGTGTGTTACAATTCCAATTCAAATATTTATTATTCGTCATAAGGCACTCCATAACATTGGTTAAATGTCGGTCCGCTTTGCCACCATTTCGAAATGACGTTTTTTCTTTTTTTCCTCTGAACGGAGAAGAAACGGCGAAAGAAACTCCGTAGCTCTTTTTTATATGTTTTTTTTCCGTCTACTTACAATGTGGCGATGTGTGCCAAACAACCATTACATTAGGTCGGGGCAAAAGTATTTTCGTATTGTTCATACAAAGGAAAATATTTATTTTAGGTATATTTTTTTATTTATTTATAATATGTATATGCCGTTTTGATCGATGACTTGTTGCCATCTTGTTGGTAGTGCCATGATCCCATTCCTGTAGAAATTTTGAGATTTTTGATTAAAAAAATCTGACAGGTAGTGTTCACAGTGTTCTTTTGAGGTTAGCTTTATGCTTCCTAAAGAGTTCTGCAATGACCGAAACACGTGGAAATCTGATGGAGCAAGGTCAGGGCTATACGGAGGATGCATCAACACATCCCAGCCAAGCTCTCTCAATTTTTGCCTCGTGGCTATAGATGAGTGCGGTCTGGCATTGTCATGGTTTCTCTCAGTGAGATCATGTGGTACCCAAATGTCAAGTTTTTTCTGGTACCCAGACTTTCGTAAATGACGTAAAACTGTTTTATGATCAACATCCAGTTCTTCAGCAATATCGTAGCTACTAATATGTCGATCTTATTCCACTTTCTCAAAGATGGCACTGATTTTATCTGTGACAGGGCGTCCAGAGCGAACCTCAACTTTCACACTAAAATTTCCAGACTCGAAACGCTTGAACCACATTTGTGCTACTCTTATTGATACCGCATTAGGTCCGTAAACCGCACAAATTTTATTCGCGGCGTTCGTCGCATTTTTACCATATTTTTTTGTAATAAAACTTTAGAATGTACCGAATTTCTTCGTCACATACGTTCATTTTGCTTGCTTGAAAAACAATTGAAAAATGGCGGGAACTAGTTTTTTTTTATTTATTGCATCTTCAGAATGTCACATGTAATGGTATTAAAACCCGCCAGTTACATTCAGTGCAGCCAAAGAGGTTTGATTACTAATAATACATCCAAAATATGAAAATACTTTTGCCCCGACCTATTAGTATGTTATCACAGACCACCTGGAAACCTTAATGTCAGCTGAGCTGGGTGTTGTGTGTGTGTGTGTGTGTGTTGTTCGCACACAGCGTCCGTTGACGGCGGGGCCTCCGTGCCGGCGAAGCAGTTTTGTTTCGCAACTGAAGACGTTTCTTCCGCAATGTGTTGTAAGATCTCACAGTACAATCTTATATTACTACACAGTTTTATACTACTATACTATAAAAACACAATTATACATTTAAATTGACTGATGATGTTTAATGATGTATCTATAGAAACAAAATGTAAATAATCTTGAAACTATAATCTAGCTCCCTTTTAATCTATAAACTACGGTCCGCACACAATTAACAAGCAACCTTCGCGTTATACATTAAAAAGGCAGAGAAATATCCTTCCTTCCTAGATAAAGATGAAATGTACAAGGTAGCAAATAAATAATTTAGATCTAACACTAAATCTTGCAAAAGCTGTCACATAAATATACCTCGAGGACGAATCGCTGTCAACGTGTGAACGTTGTCGTTCTGTTTATATACACACACACATACACACTATTTGTTATCTTAATCGAAAAACATGTTATACATATGTATTTCCGGTCATTGGTGAGTTCCGCGTCGGATCGCTTCTTGTTGACGAGTCAAAACATTACCACGTACAGTGTTGACGGACGTCGTGTCTGTTGTTGTGTTGTTGTGTCGCGTACAACAACGACCGGCCGCACCGGCGCGACCGCGACCGCGACCGCGACCTACTGCGACTATCAATCACTTCATAAACTTTTATTCTCTGTTTCATTTTTGTTTTATGTTCGTTTACAGTTTTAATTTGAATTAATTTTAATTCCAACCACAATATATTTATTTATTTAAGCTTTTTACACAAAATGCAAAACAAGCGGACTTGCCATGCCATTCGGCACTCTCTGCCACTCAACCTGCGGGCGAAACAGAGAAGACTGTTTTGGAGGCGATGCAGCATGAACAAAAGATAACTAAAAACTAATTTTATATATTTAAATAAATAAACATAATATACATACATACACATATATATACCCACTAATTCACGACAAAATAAAATAATAAAAAAATTAAAAAAGAAATATTCACCTTGCAGCAAGTACCCTCATTCTTAGGACCAGGACATCAAAAATTGTCAGACTTTAAAAATTAATTTGTTTGAGGCTTCCTTACGTCAAGAGGAATGTTATTCCAGAGTTTTATATTCGTATTGTATTGTATGCTGTCATTAACAATTTGTACAAACCACGATTAATGAATGTTTAAATAAACGAGTGCGGTGTTTATACATTTCGATTCTATTTTAACAATTCGTTACCTTACAACATTCAGTTGTAATGTCCTATAGATGATATTTAGATAAAGGAATGTTGACGATATGCACTGTTGGTAACACTGTTTGCTTACTGATACCAGTGGAGTCCTTGTTGATTATTCCAACTAAGCCTTTGTTTGTGATTCAATACGGTCTACGTGTATTGTGTAGTGTGTAGTATTAGAACTGAACCCACGACGCACTCGAACATAAGTAAACAACCGTGATTGTAATAGACAACGCTACAGGTATGACTCCAAACACGAAACCAGAGTGTCCCGCCACAGTGCGACTAACAGAATCACGGACACACAGCTAATGACGTTCTGCTGGCTGCTGGCAGGGAGTGCAGCCGAGGATCGAGGGGGGATCTATGGACCACCGCGAGCTAATGATGGCAGTGATTGAATGTAAAATCAAATAATGTGAGAGCTATACATGTGTTGTTATTATAGACATTACGTTTCACAATTAATGCTCATAAATACTTAACCTCAGGCGTCATTAGCTGTCTGTGGATCAGTTAAAGTAAAAAGAGCGAACGAAATTATTAATTAGTGAAATAACCATTCGAAAATGAAATCCAGGCGCACCCCGCGACTCCTTCACGCCGCACTACAATATTTCACCAAACGTACCGCTGAAGGTCAGCAGTTCATAACGTTGTCACCGCAGAGAGCACACCGTCATACAAATCATTCGTGCAGTATTTACAAAACATTTACATTTGCAAGAACATACGACGTGAAATAAAACAACTTGTGTTACTTTTCAAGTAAGAGCAGGGCCGCCGGCCGATTAGTTCCTGTGGAATTCGCGCGCCATGAATCCGCAGTGGCCGCCAGGGGCCCGGCAGCGACTTCCTGCCCGTGAAACCTATCTGCGCCCCGTGGTCCGCTCGCCACGCGCGGAGCTGGCGGCCACACCCACGATGGTGATCTTGAATGAATAATTTAGCTATGAACCTAATTGTATATTGATTTATAACATGTGTGGTGTGAGTGTAAAGATCAACAACAATCAACAGCCTGCAGCAAACCACAGCTAGACCTAGGCCTATAAAGCAATTGGCGCTATAGTGTTTACATATACAAACACTATAATATATATATATATATATATATATATATATATATATATATATATATATATATATATATATATATATATACATATATACTTTCCGTTAGTTGACACCGTGTACCTAGTGTAGTACGATGGTGTAGTGGAAGAGTGCGCGACGGGAACGCCACTGCAGCATCAATGGTTATACAACTGAACGTGACGGATTATTGTGTGTGTGTGTGTGTGTGTGGGAGCGCAGCCGGCGCGGCGCCGTCGCACCACTTCCCGATCACATTAACGTTGAGGACATTGAAGACGATAATTATGTGGAGCGATTACACAATTGCTTGTTTTTTATTTACACGAACAGTGGTGTTGCTTAACCACGTTAATGTCGTGGAGGGGGGGGGGTGGACCGTACCGGCCGCCCGCTGCGCCCGCGCCCCTCGCCCGCTCATTCCAATGGGGCGTAATTAGAATGAGGCTTCTGCAGTGTGCTGACGGCGGTACCGCCATCATCAGCTGTTCAGGCGGAGGTAAGATCGTGCAGACACGAAACGCTGGTGGTGATGGTGAAACCTGGTCTCAATCAAAAGTTATAGCAGACCCCTTCGCACCGGGCAGCCTCGCCGCCCGCAATCTAAGCCTCGACCTGGTGCACCATGTATGCCCCAATGTAGGCAGGAGTCGGGGAGCCTCATCTCCACTCCAACTCTGAGATCAGGCTCTTCCATCGGAACTGCGGTAGCACGTGTCAGCGTTACACACAGTTTCGAAAAAAAGCGCAGAGATTTTAAAAAAGAGCCCCGCCAGCGCCAGCGTTGCGGCGCCGGCGTCCGCCACTTGTTTACATATTAAGTACGCGAGATGTTTTATTCAAAAACATTATGTTAACTACGATATTATTCAAAATGTATTGGTGTTGTGTACGAACCGCGTGACCGTCACGTGACCATTGGGGGCGCACACACACACACACACAATGTCACGGCCGCGTTATGTCACCAGGAACGAGGAAACAGCACCTTTTTTGAGGAAAATTGTATTTGTTTACGTGTGTGGGTGTAGTTTGCGAAACCAGTTTGTGTTTTGTTTTCGTTTTCGATTGATCACGGGGAACGGAGGAACGAAGAACGCCGCTCTACTCGACACATTTTATTCACAATGTTTTCGGGGGACAATTAGATGAGATTCAGACACTCGATAATCTGTCTATCAGATCCACAAAACAAGAGTATAGGTCAACTTATAGTGCGGACAAGTGTTTAGGTTTTTCGACGAGCTTTCATCGCGGCCTGACTGACAGCCGCTCCCATCCTACACACATACCACATGTCTCCCTCGGCGACGGTGTACGATGTCGTTGGGGTTTTATTCCACGCTTTCCTTAAGGTTTTATTATTACTCATCGTTCACAAAGTTGTGTAAAAAGCTATTTTTTATTACTATCGTATATTACTTTCCTTCCCTTGTAAGGCTGTGCGGCACGATGCGGGTAGGTATCTATGAGTGCGTCAACAGATGGTGCTGTGTCACTGTGCGCTGACGATATGGAGTGGGGCTCCACACCCCGGTAGGTGTGGATCTCCCCGTATACCTAATTCCACCACAGAAGATTTTTATAAGTGGAAGTAGTAATAACTCTCTGTTCACTCACTCACCGCGTAACGATCACCGTTTTGTTCATGAGGTACATGTACATATACTCGTATATATGTCTGGCGTCTTTCTTACAAATACTTCATTTAACTAATTATTTTACTTCTAAAATCAAGTCGTACTGCTGTGTAAGCATAACCTGTTACACACAGGTCCAACTGTTGCGTCGGTTAGTTTTCGTGTAAGATCATCGATTGATAACGTTTGTGTTCACCGTGTCAACCTCTGCTGCTGACCTTATCACACTGCTAGGCTGCATTAAAAAACTGTATCGTGGCTGGAAATGTGTTTTTTTTTACAAAATAATGTTCAGGTACATGTATTGTATATTTGAATCAGTTGTGTCCCCGCGGCGGGATGGTGTTTGAGCAGCGGGCGGCGGGAATGGCGCGCGACAAGCGACGTGAGCGCGCAGGGAACATTCTTGCGAGCTAACCTTTTTTAAAATTTGTCGACAAATTGCTCGGTTACGGGGCTGCCTCCTGCGCAGCCCCGTAACGTTACAACACAAAACGTAACTTTGAAAGTTCCAATCTATTCGTTCTGTAGCGATCGAGACAGAACCCCACATTTGTTTATTTAAACACAAGTTTTCCTCTTCATTGTATCAGTGGGTAAGTACAGACAATGGTTGTTTCCCGCCGTTATCTTACCATCCTCCATCACACAATGCAGGAAACCGAGGCTGGTCTGCCTGTTATCTGCGCTAGATCGCTACAATAATACTTTTATTGTAACGTCGGAGATCACGGTCGGAGACTCACCGCGGCGACTGCGGAGTTTCCTCGCTGTAGATCCGTATCGCGCTGCGTCAGCCTCGCGGACATCGCTCTCCTTAAACCTATTTCCGGCCACGTGTCGATGTGTCGCCGCGCGCTCCGCTCGGTGGTCAACATTATCTCAGTCAAAAATGTTAGAATTCATTAAATATTAATGGAACCGGAAGATAAAAGAGTATTATTTATTGTAAAATGTAAACAATACTTTATGCAAATATAACTAGTGTTCACCTGAACAGTATGCCGCGGACAGATGTCGCCGCCGCTGCATTCGGACTCGTTTGTATCGCGGCGTCGCGGTTGTGTTAAGGTTGTGTGGCCTACTTGTACAAAACCAAATGAAATTGATTGGCGCCGTGGCGGCGGTACTTTGTTGTGACCGCGCGCAGACGGATCTGAACAGTGCACACATAGAGATCACACACACACACACACATACACAAACAAATAAAACAGCACAAGTGTTCAATATGTCTTTATTATATACAAATACAATATACAGTTGAGTGTTGCACCGTCCATGCACAACAAACAACAAGTGTGTCCGACACGCACGCACGCCGCGCCGCGCCGCTAGACGGCCGCAGGCGCGGGGCCGCGTCGCTGCGCCCGCTGGTGCTTCAGCGCGCGATACGCGGCCACCACGTGCAGCCGCCGCAGCTCCGCGGCCGCTGCGCGCGCACTCCCCTCCGCACCGCCGGCTCCTCCCCCGGCGAGCATCGCGCTCAGCAGCAGCCCGCGCCGCGCCGCCTGCAGGCAACGACGCGCCACACACACACACACACACACGTCGAGTTACTAGCGCGGCGGCGGGGGCTGCGGGGGCTGCGGGGGCGGAGTGCGGGACGAGCGCATCCACGCTTTGGCGGCATCTCAGCCGCCATTTTATTTGATAAACAAAAGTGTGTAAAAAAATAAATCTATTACCGTTTCACAATGAAATTCCTCTGATGGAAAAGTGAAAAAAAAAATAGATGAAAATGAATCTATTTATTTTTCTCCTTTATTCCATACAATAATGAAAGGCATCAGTAATGTGTCCGCACGGTGGCGGCGACCATCACCGTATGTCACACCGCAACCTATCGATTATCAACGGAGTTCGATGACCGATACGTTTATCAGGTGACCCGCACGCTCGTTTGCCCGCTCCGCTATAAATATGTGAATATATTTAACATGTAACCGTCTCAATAAATGTAATTACAATCATTCCCTGTTGTTATATGTTTAGCGGACATAACGGTGTGAATGAAATGCACAAAGTGTACGGAAGTGACGCGTGCACGCCCCGCGCGCGCCCGCCGCACCCGCGCGCCCCCCGCGCACTGCCTTTATATAAATCGATAAGATATTGTGAATGTCATTTATTACTATCATATGTAAGGTGCATTAGTATGATGTGTGTCTAATATTATATTGTGTAAGTGTGCTTCCATCCAAAATGTTTCTACTGCACAAAAGTGGCTCCGAGGTCTCCAAATGCTTAGAGTGTACGTGTAACATTGTACGGGTTGGCACGTGGAATGCCGCGCACAACTTCACACCAATCGTCCGGGGCGCCACGGTGACTTTTCTGTTATAGTTCGATGCATATAATGATGAAATATTATCTTCAATAGATAACTTACAGTGTATAACCATTTTTGTTACCCAATATTAATTACAATTAACATGTCAAACAAATGGAATCGGCGTGGGCGCGCCGGTCACCGCCCCCCCCCCCCCCGTGGCATTCGACGTGCTCACACCGCGTGTGTGTGTGTGTGTGTACTCACGGGTGCGGGGGCGGCGGGTGCGGCGGGGGCGCCCCGCGGCGCGATGCGCAGCGCGGGCGGGGCGTGCGCGACGTCCCCGAACGGCACGCGCTCGTACCGCAGCTCCGCGCCCTGCGCACACAACACCACACATGCACGCACACACGCTGACTATCACAACACGCGACAATGGGTGGGCTGCATTGTTACTATTGAGATCAAAATCAAACCATGTTGCACTGAGGTCGACGGAATTAAATTTAAAAAACAAACATAGCGAGTTTACACTAACGGACGACATATGATGATGACTGGTCGACGTTACATCCACCGGCACGTAACTGTAGGTCAGTCGGTACTCATGCATACTGACCGGGACCGAGACCGGGACCGGGACCGGGACCGGGGCGACACTTGGCTTCAGTGTAGGGATGGTGGTTAACGTTGGTAACATGCAATATTACTTTTCCCCATTTTTTTAAAATGTTACTCTTACAAAATAAAATTTTTGTTTTTCACTTGAAAATGCATTTACATAAACAAGCAACAGCAGCCTAAAGTAATGTAATAACCACCGTCATACGCACAGGTCTTGCAACAACAGTAGTGGGGGATCTTATCGTCGGCTTATTGCTTGTGCTGTGCAACGAAGATAGAATAGCAATCTATTTCGTTTATCTCTATATAATATAACTAATTATTGCGTTAAACGAACCAAACAACCGCTAACAGTCGCTCTGTCGCTCTGTCGCTCAGCCGGCACACGCGACACGCGACACGCGACACGTACAGCGGCGCTGACGCGAAAGAAAAGTTCTACCACGACCGTACCAACCTCTCACCACTATAATTAGGCTTCGTTGCAACATTTGTGCCATAAGACCGTGGCAATAACTAATCGTCCGAATAATTCCGCTGCATTGTAGTTAAAAATTTACATCCTCATTGTATAATTACAAACAAATTAACCTCCAAGCTTTTCTCTTTCTTGGCCTTCTTCTTGAGCGCCTGCTTCTGTGAGCGGCTAAGTTTCACCGCGTGTCCGCCACCGGAGCCTCCGTCGCCCGCGCCCGCGCCCGCGCCCGCGGTGACCGATTTCTTTCGTTTCTTCCTCCGTCGCTCCCGCAGCTCGGCCATTCTCTCGCCCTTCGTGTCTTCCTTGTCCATGTCTTGCTGCAATATTAACGACCACCACAATATAACAAACTTATTTTACATTTGCCTGTACAGCAATGTGTTATTAACATTTATTATACATACAAGTAAACCTAGCTGTGTGCACTCTCCATAATAGATTTGCATGATCATCCATGTTTTCAATTTATGTCACTGTTAACAACCCAAATTGTAGCTTTTATATAAACATCCGTGATTGAAAATAGGTTGAACTGGACATCAGATAAAAGACTGCACCAATAGACAATCAATTTGTACAATATACAATATTTTGCAAATTGGTTCAATGTGATTCCTTTCATGTAAATAATTAAGTGGTCTGCAAAAATAGAATATCAACATGACCCATTTTTGTGGTCATTCTTTATAATTGTATGTCATGTTCTCAACCAAACTGTATGCAACATGTATTGACACGTGTGCATGGGCACATTGTCTCCACTTGGGAGTAGCTTGCTGTTGACAAGAATTTATAATGTTAGTATGTTTTTTAGTGAAGTACCATAATGAATTGACACTCTCTCTATTAATAACTGAAAATAATTTATCAAATATTATGTATAGTATTATAATGTAACTTAGATAGTGATTTTTTTTTTCAGAGCCTATATATGTCCCACTGCTGGGAATAGGCCTCTCCATTTCTGAAGGAAGGGATGTTAACCTGCCACCCTTGTCCAATGTGGATTGGCGGGGCTATCAGACACGGAATAAATATCTGTAGGCCATAGATATATTTATTCCGATCTGGGCATTGAACCCATAACCACTGAATCTGCAGGCAGACAAGCCCTGCTACTGAACCATACAGATAGTGATTTGTACCCACTAATATATGTCATTTTTCATAAAATAATTGAAACATACTGGATAGTGTTCATATTGTGATGAAGCTTGAAGGGCCCTCACAGCGCTGTTGATCCTGAGGGAAAACCCACGTCCAGACTCACCCGGCAGTTTCTGTAATTTATTGATTGGGTTCTCACTGTGCATAGCATTGCTATCGCCATCTGTAAGCGTGGCAGATAAAATGTATCAATGTGAATATTGAAAATAGTGTTTTGATAAAACACTAATTAAAATGTAATTATATCTTGTCATGGAATATTAGTCTATTAACAATCACACTTCTTTTGTCATTTTGTAATAAATTGGAGAAGAAATGACAAAACAAGAACTCCACAATACTACACACCCTGTCACCACAATTGTCAATTTCACCTGCTCTCAATGCATCTATCTATGCAACAAAGAAGACCATGACAATTGACTAATGATAGCATCCATCTTGAAAACTATATCAGGCACAAACTGTTATTAATCACTTGAACAGAACAGCCAGCCAATATTTACATGCAGCAAAGTTTTATCACCTTGAACTTACATTTAACAACATAAGTTTAACAATATAAACATTAAATTATAACTTCACTTATACATAATGATCTGACTCCATTGTAGGAACATCATGAAAAACTGTTCAAAATAATATTTGAGCCGAGATACAGGCTGATATGTAGTTAAGGCAGTAACCAACAACAAAACAGTTACCTTGTATTCTTCTACTCTTAAAATCAGTTAAAATAACACACTCACCTATAATTGAGGTACCACTAAGAATTGATACCTTCAACAACCTATTTTATGTTTTATGTATCTCTTTGGTTGTCCTAAATAAATGAAATATAAATATTTTTAATTCTACCTTTTTTATAGTTCTCTTTTTTCTTCTTCTTTCGTACACTGTTTTTAGCTCTATCACTCTCCTGAAATGCAAAGAGACGCGTCAAAGAGCGGGGCACAGGTTGGTCATCTGGATCTGTGGGTGGTGCATTAATTTTTCCTTTTAAACTAAAACAATGAAATAAAATTAAAACGTTTAGGGCACGTTTCTCACTTTCCATTTCTAATTCCAAGTGGGTACCTTACATTTGTTGTCGTCTCGCTTGTTGTACGAGAGGATCTTTAACACCTCGATGTTTTTTTGCTGGTATTTTACGCCCCATTTTTATTTTTCATATGTGTGTTTCAATACTTATATAGCAATTACACTTAGAATGAAATCTATGGTTAACCTAGGGAATAACTATATTTCTTATAGGGCATTCAAAATCATATAAAATATTAATAAAAAAGTGAGAATAGCACACACAAATTACTATAAAAAAATGATCACAAGTAACACAATTCTTTGATATGATTACAAATAATTAATGCACGTGTAATTGACATTTTACATGACCGTAGAATCAGTATTGCCAAGTGATGGTTTCCAATTGCTTCCAAAGTTTCCACTATTCTTCTGAATGAAAATGATTTGGATGTACTTCCAAGAAGTCAAATATTTCAGTGATTGCAAAAAAAATAAATTAAAGTAAAATTAGCTCAAATTTAATATTTTATTTCTATATATTATTTTTGTAATTTTAATACTGACTATATCGATATGTATTAAAAAGCTTTTTAAATAATTGTGTTGGTATCATATTTATATTTTATAAGACATAAAATACAAAAATTTATAAAGAGTCAGCAAAATTGTAACATTTTACAGATTAATTTATTTTCCTGCACCAGTAAACAAATTTACCTTATCCATTTATAACTTCTAAAATTTATTTTATTTTTAATCCATTATTTTATTTTTATCTACGGTAATTATTAAATGAAAATTTATTTTTAACCTTTATATTAATTGTTTTATTGTAATATCGTTCCTACTTAAGCAGCACTTTTAAAAGAGTTTCAATATTAAAATATCTTTACATAAAAGAAGAAAATTAGAATGATAGGCATTATCTGAGCCTAGACGATTTTGCTGCAGTGAGCTCCTCTGAGATAATACCAAAAGCATCAACTACGTAGGAAAGATATTTAATGCCTTTAGTGGTTCCTCTCTAAAAGACCTTTTTAAAGATTCCCTTCCTCTCTAAAGATTTAATCTATATAACATAAGTTTAATTTTTATAACGAGTATTTATGAATATTAAATGAAGCATAACATTGTAAATTTATTTTTAACTTGACTGTAAAAGTCTGAAGGCTGCGAAGATACGACTGTAGAGTAAATCACTTCAGATTACGGTCGGTGAAGAACAGTAAAACTTACTTTAATACTTCTACATTACTTTTTATAAGAAAATAATTCTGTGTCTGTTATAGTCTTTATGCCTTATTTTGTATCTGTTGTTGGTAGCAGTAGGGTGGGGATGATTTTGCAAGTGATGGGAGTTGTGCGGGAGGGTGCTTGTTTTTAGCAGTGAGCAAGGTCGTTCTTTGTGTCAAAAAATCTGTTCGTGACGAAATACTCAGTTTTGTATTATTTACATTTAGTGATTGATTATTTCAGCCAAGTAACAAAGGTCGAGGTGCGCGTATGTCGTTACTAGTTATTAGTCTCTAACATATCTTGTTATTCAGAACGTTCCAATGAGTTTGGGAGGAGGCCACAACACAGACGGATCAAATGCAGGAGGAATATTTGTACAATTCAATCAAGACTGCACGTAAGTCACCATATGTTTATATTGATGATAATTAGGGGGAAAGTTGACCCTTCCTTGGCCTAAATGACAATAATTGGGTGTCTGACGTTCTTTGGTTCTAAAGTTGTCAGTAATTACTGACGATAGGATATTCTACGAGCTGCAATCATCAAGCTTAACGCTCAATATTTGTGTTTGACGTATTCTGTGATGCGATGATGCAATAAGTCATTGCCAAATGTTTTGCAATGAAGGTCTTTGTATTATATTATATTGTGCGTACCTGTTACATTCCATTATTGTCTGTCAGTTTGTTTAAATTATTGTTATCCATGTCACGTCCTGTAGAGAGAGTTGATGGATAAATGCATATTTAATTAACTCTAGTTAAAGCAGAGACAATGTAGTTCAAATTATCACCACCTGGACAATTTGTCTACATAACAGCTGATCAATGTTTTGATTTTTCCAATGACACATTGTAAGCTGTGTTATTGTTGTCCTTTATGTTAAACTCCATCATTCTCGTGTGTTTTTACATAGTTCACCTCACTTGTTTTTTAGTATGATGCAGAAATTATCATGAATAACAAATAACAATAACAAAATTACTTAAAAATCAGTTTGCTTGACAAGTAACATTATTATCATAAACAGACTGCAGTAGTCCACTGCTGGACATAGGCTTCTCCCGAGACATGTTTACTGCACAGATTACTACACCACCATCTAGTAGACTAGATATCTCTATCCCCTTGTATATTTCTGCACCATCTGGTAGACTGGATGATATGGTTGCTCAAGAGAAGCCTCAGTCTAGTCAGTGTCAGTGAATTGTTTTAGACGCAATAACTATTAAGATTTGGTTTCATGTGGAGTCATATCATTGGATTGGCTATCAGTGGCTGCACAAAGCTTTGAAACCTGCCGTGTTGCTTTTTACATATTAAGTGGAATCAAAATCCTTTCTTAAAATGTTTACTCAAAACTACTTTTAAATTGTCAAACTCATTCTTGTTATTTTAAATCTTCACATCATCATGGCATTATAGCCGAGGGTGGGCCTTAGCCTGGTTCAGTAAACTTTTCCAGTTGGATCTTCGTTTAGCTTTTTCCCTCCAGCCCCTTACACCGATTGCCTTTAAGTCATCCTCTACTTCATCTAGCCATCTGAGCTTAGGCCTTCTGCGGCTTCTATGACCATCTGGTTTGCAGTCAAGTAGGCATTTGGGTACTCTAGTCTTGTTCATCCATACCACATGCCCATCCCAATGAAGGCGTCCAATCTTAATGGTTTTAATGATGTTCAGGTCATTGTACAGCTCATGTAGCTCGTGGTTGTAAGTGTACCCCATTGCTCATTTTCCAACACAAGACCAAAGATTTTTAAATCTTCTGTTATTATTTATTCTCTTTTTTCTTATTATCTAAAATAAAGGTATGAAATTATTTAGATAGTTCTTTGATTATTATCAAACAGATATAAACTTAGCAGTCCTTGTGTGTGGGTGTTATTTGCTTATCATAATTTATGTTAGAAGAATAAATTGTACATGATTAACAATCAAGGTAATTTTACATTTATGTTTTGTTCATAATTTTCATATCTTGTATATATATAAAAATGGAGAGCTATATTTTTATTCTTGCTTAAACTCAAAAACAGCTCAACCGATTTGAATAATTTATTTTTTATTTGTTTCCTAATATACACGGAAGGTTTACAAAATAAAAAAAACCTAAAAAGCTCAATAAATGAGAAATTCTTTTTCTTTCATTTACTTTCAATGGATAGCGTTTGTGATGGCTTTATCATCTAATAGACATGTTGTTACACAAAACTATTGTTTCTTTTGTGCGATTTATAAAAGTATTGCATACCTTAGTACTAACATACCAGGAGATGATAAGCCTTTAAGGAGATATCATTTTTGTTAATTTGAATTAAATAAATTGTAGGAGAAATGAAGTTCACCTGGGTATTTAGTTTATAATATATTAAAAAATTTAACCAACCAATTAATTAAATTAATAAGTGTAAAATGAATCCCATCCTTCCACTGTACCACATCTTTCAACTGTATTAACAGGATGGTGATTGTCCATCTCTGAAGAATCCAAATTCAAAATCGAACTTAAATCTGTGCTTAGATTCTCAGTTTGTTAATTGATGTTTTCCAAAATTAATATCAGTTTAGCCATTTCTTATTTTCCAATTAACTTAAGTTTTTACAGCACTAGTACATTGTTCTAGTGTAGCTATACTTACACAACTATCAGTACCTGCCCATAAAGTGAAATAAAATTTTGATTTTTTAGCCATTGCTCATCTTCCGAAGATACACTCATCCACTACAACATACGAGAAGTATCACTAAAATATCCAAACATACACTTTGGGATAGGATCTGCGTTTTTAATCAATGCTATGTATTATAAATGGCACAAAATGTTGGTTAACTCCATTTGTGAATGCAAATTTCTTAGTGTTTGCAAATTATTTACTTTGAAACCTGTGGTCCACCACATAATATAGCTATATAATGAGCAACATTAAACATTTTAGATGATATGTTTTTTTAATGATGAATGTAAATAATTATCCATTTCAACAGTGTTTATTAGTGATATGTCTTTATTGTCCATTTGTCACACTCATATATTTATTGGTGATGACATTTGATAATACTTAAAACTTCAAGCACAATTTTTATTAAATTGTTGAATATAGTTCATAATTTCAAATTAATATCAATGTTCATTATGTGTTAGATGTAATATGATGATGGAGAATGTAAAGATGTTTTTTTTACTCTTTCCACCAGATCTTTAGTTGCCGGAAGCAGCAGTGGTTATCACCTGTTTGCACTCACTCCTGACGATGGCGTTGAGGAGATATATGCGAGTCAATCGGGGCAGGACACCTGCTTGGTGGACAGACTTTTCAGCAGCTCTCTGGTGGCTATTGTCACAGTTTCAGCTCCCAGGTTTGTTCACTGTTATTTTTGTACATATATTTTTTACAATACCATTAATTGTGGTAAAAATCATATATAAATTAAATTAAACTATATATTAACTAAATTATTGAAGTACTTTTGAATACTCAGCAGTAAAGGGCCGTTGGTTAATTACACACATGAGTATCATGTTTTTGAAGCCCTCTTCCCCACCCCCCACTCCCTCAGCTTTGTCACACGTGGTTACGTGCCACAAAGGTCACTCACTCATCCCACTGTTGTCACTTAATGTGACACTATTGACCCCCCACCTCCTTATCATCTGACATAATTTATGGATGGCCCATAACACTTTTAAGGCTCTACTTTCAACAATATTGAAAATACTTAAACTATACTGTCTCACTGTCCAACATACAAAGTAGAATATGTTTTGAAGTTTTATTATAAAACCTATGCCTTGACATAATTATGTATAGTTCACAAGTGGTAAATGCATTTAAATTTTATCTTTATAGTTTTATAGTTGTTCATGTTGCTTCTAAACGTGTGTGTGTGTGTGTGTATGCGTGAACTAATATTTTTACATATAAATGTTTTTTGTATATTGTATGTTGGAACAATTTGCATGTCACCACTGACACACCAACTGTGTAGATGTGTGTACCTCACACTAACCTCAGACCAGTGAATCACTAACCGTTATATGTTGTATACCTGGTGGTCTGCAATTCACTGTCTATTTTTCACTTTCATTTGTCAGTTTGCGCTACTACTGATTGAATTATAAGGATAAAGCACATTTAAATTCCAATTACAATGGAGCAGCTCTGGTTGTACGGGGACATTGTTTAATTAATAATTATCATCTTCATCATCACATCACAGTGTCCTTGATTCAAATTAACAGGTTTGTGTGTGCGCCACACTGCCGCCTCGCCGACTCTTCGTGCACAGTATTAAACAATGAGATTAACAGTTCTGACTGTGATTGTATCCCGTTTTGTTCAGAAGTCGGGTAGGTACGCTAACTGCTGAATCAAGTAGCTGTCCCTGTCTTTGATGTGCGGACTTCATTACTTGCTATCAAGTGGCACACTTGCTCGTTTGCCTTCCTTTTCCGTAAAAGACAAGTTTGATATAATTCACAGTATTTCACATCTGGCCATTGCCTCCAACTGTACAAGGCACAAGTCAGGCCACACATGGAATACTGTTCTCACCTCTGGGCCGGGGCTCCCCAGTATCAACTTCTTCCATTTGATTGCATTCAAAGTCGTGCGATCCGAATCGTCGATGACCAAGATCTCACCGATCGGCTTGATTCTCTAGCGCTGCGGAGAGATGTCTCATCTCTCAGCATTTTTTACCGCTTCTATCATGGGGAGTGCTCTGAGGAATTGTGTGGAATAATTCCCGCCGCCAAATTCCACAACCGCACAACTCGCCGTAAAGAAAAATTTCATCCCCACCACCTGGATGAGTGGCGATCTACTACGGTGCGTTTCACCACGCACCACCAGTTTGTGGAACCAGCTACCCTCGGCGGTGTTTCCGAACCCTTACGACATCGGAACCTTATGTATTACCGTATTAAAAAACAAGCTTATACATACCTAAAAGGCTGGCAACGCTTCCGTTTTTGGTTGTTCATGGGCGGCGTTGATTGCTTTCCATCAGGTGACACGCTTGCTCGTTTGCCCTCTTATCCCATAAAAAAAAAGAAAAAAAATTCTAAAAAAAACAATAAGATATCAAAAAGTAAAAATGTAATTTTGAATGACATTGAGAAGAAAATAGAAATATTAACATGAATACTGCGGGCTGCATGCTTTACATCTATTCACAAAGCGCGTACATAGCCACGACACGAAACTGTACCGCGAACGGCACGCACAGCACCGCCCGTGTCGATAGTTTATTAGTTGCCGATAAAAATGCATATTTTCAAAGAGGCGGAGGGCAGCACGCTTTGCTCGTACGTTAAACGACACGCGCTGAGTGGTCAGCGACTGTTTGTACAAGGTACTCGCGAAATCAAACGGGGACATCCACATCCCACGCAGGGGGATGGGAACAAACCTAGGGGATGAACTCCACAGCTCGTGCAGCAACTCAATGGGGCGACCGTCCCCCGGTTCTAGATGCCGCTGTTCCTAACGGCTTTTGGGCGTCCTTTAATAACTTCGCGTCGTCGAGTTGTCGCCGAACCTATTCCCGCACCTAGAAAGATGTCACCAGCCGCACCATGGAAGGCGGCATGATGGATTGCTCCAAGGGCTTATATAACAGGCCTTCGTGCTGCACCCGGTCGAAGACTTTCTCTATATCGAGAAAGACACAACGACCGAAATTACGCTCGTTCGTTTAATTACGCTATGTACTGTAGCATGTGAGTTAACTGCGTTAACGCAGAGTGGCCAGATTTTCCACAGTAGCAGATTCTCAAATAGTTTGACAATGTGCGGGAGTAGGGTGACGGGGCGATAACTCGCCGGGTACCTACTCGCTCGCATTCGTATTACAGTAATTGCGGAGAGGGTTGGGCAGTACGCGGGTGACGGCGACGTGCGCTGCGTGCCGCTGTCTCTGTCTCGCAGCGCAGGTGTGCGGCGGAGTGCGGCGCGGGCGTGTCGGTGGTCGAGCCATACATGAAGAACATGTCATTGTGTCATGCGTGTAGTGTACAATTTTATAGTAAATTAAGTGCATTACTTTTATTTTGCAAAAGTACGGCAATGTTAAACTATAAAAACATGTTCGATGTATGTACATATGTATCGAGTAGACCGTGCGATTTGTTGACTTTGGGTGCGGTCACTTTGGGTAAACGCCGTACTGTATAAGGGTTTACGTTCAAAGTTTAATTATGACGATTAAAATTGTTAACTGTAGATTTTATATTTGAGAGATTTTCCGACAAGTCAAGCAAAAATGTGAACTTTTGCAGATCGTCAAAGGTAGAAAAGTTGCTTACTTGGGTCATATCATGAGACATGACGGGTACAAATTGCTGCAACTGATCATGATGGGAAAAGTCGCGAGCAAAAGACAAGTTGGTCGATGACGAAAGTCTCGCTACGTAATATCAGGGAGTGGACCGGGATAGCGAGTGCTCCAGAGCTACTGCACCTCGCCAAGGAGGAGGAGAGTTGTGCTGAATCGGCTGCCAACCTTCGCAAGTCGAAGAGGCATTCTTAGAAGAAGAAGAACCATAGATTACAACTAATTCAATGAGATTTTTTAAAGAAAAATAATATATTAATGTAAAAACAATAAATATATTTTATGGCTATCACTTGAATACAAAAAGAAATGATATTTAACATAGTTACAACTTAGAACAGTTGACGGTGGGGTGAAAACTGTTTCTCTTAAGCGAGGAACGCTTCGTGTGGCGGCGGCCGCCCGGCTCTATTTCGGTCCCGAGACCGAGCGGCGGAAATATCGCTTACGATATTTTGTGAACTTCAGTGGCGATCGAAACAGTAAGCACTCGCTTTTCACGGCTGAAATATAAATATACGTGCCCGCTTCAATAGTTAACGACACCACTCCCTCGAACCACCCACCACTCCGTCAAGTGTACGGTGGTACACAGAGGCCGATTCGCGACGGTCCACACGTGACTGCCATTGCATCACAGTGATTTATTGTAACAATGTAAAATGAATGTACACATGCGAAATGATGAAAGCGCTCTGTCGTGTCGTGGCGATATCGTCTAATGGAAATAATCGAGCGTGTGCTTCGTTGTTTAGTTGTGCAAATGTATTGGATGTGTGGCGCGCGTCGTCCGCGTGACCGTGCGTTGTGTTGCACTGATGCACGTGCAAAGGACGCCGCAGGGGATCACATCGTTTTGTTTCTTTAAATATTGTAAAAAAATAATAATATCCTTATACATTTTATTTTAATACAATATATATCTAAAAACAATGAAATCTAAAATTTAAACAACAATTATAAAATTATAGTAAAGTTCGCAGATCCGCTATGGGCTTCGCATCATACGTCCTCATATTGATAGCAGGCCAGCCGTAGGATTTATTTTATATGTTATACTGTTAATATTGTTTGTAATCTGCAAGCGTGTGTTTGGGCCCTAAGGCAACTGCCACCGTCGCTCGTACGGCGTCGCGTGCCGTGACGCGTCTCCACACGTCACGCCGCGCACACGCACACGCACACGCGCCGCCCGTGCTCCGCGCTGAACTTGGCCTCCGCCGATTCGTACGGTCCAACCTTCGCGCGGTGATACGCCAAATGTTGTAAACACTTTATGTCACAAGTGATTTTTACAACATCACTAGTTTTCTATTCAAAAACATTTGGATCGATTTTGATAACGTTTGACTAACGTCACTGTAGTATTTACTGCCTCATCCCTAAGTAAATGTAGGTGTGTATTGAATTTTGTTTGCCGTCCCCGGTCTGTCAATAAAATGCCACTGTTTGACATGTAGCCGTGACACGTGCAGCTGTCGTGACCTCCGACACACACGCGCAGCGCGCTAGTGACCGAGGAGTGACCTCCACGCGCTGCCCGAATGATAACATCTTAGTGTGCGGTATTAGACTAATCGTAATGAGATCGCGGTGACTGGTGCAATGGCAATGAATGCCATCGTTACATATGACCGCGGCCTCGTTAGGTCGGTTGCAGAGCAAACGGTGCGCTCGTTCCAACACCCCCACACCCCCACACCCACCACACCCACCACACCCACCACGCAACACTACAGAGCATATCAGCATTTTCGGTGACATAGTTTGATTTAGAGAGAAATAAAACTATATCACCGAAACATTTTTCGGCAATACTGAAGCATCTCGAAAGTGCCATTTTTCTGTTTAATGATTTTTATAGTCTGCTGACTGTCGCACGATCGTTACATCGATACATCGTGTACGCTGATCGGCTTCACGCGGATTTATGACGCGACGACTACTGTTTATTGTTTTACTGATTGACTTGAAAACGGTTGTGAACACAATTGATACACGAGTTTGCCTCGAGCTAATTAACACACGCGTGTAACTTACGGACACACACATGTCCGTAACCTTGTAAAATTTAACTGTAATAGTTTTATAATTTTGACTTAATGCCTTTTTTACAACGAGTGGTAAAAATAGCTTTAAAATCATATCCAGCCGATGAAGTCAATAACTCCATGATCGAAGCTGAATTGGTGTGTTTGCACATGAGGGTATTACGTTCACGAGGTTTCTTTGCGTTCGTTCATCGCACGCGTCCAACACACGGTGTGACGGTCGTCGTCATTTCCATTTTTGCTTGTTGCCGTGATCGATGCAATGCACCACAGTGTGTGGTGAACCAATCATCATATCATCATCATACTAATCAATGGTGTACTGTATATTGTGCGGGCGGGGTCACCGTTTGTAGGACACACACACACACACACACACACAGACGACTTAGCACAAGTTTAATTAGTTGACAGGTGCAGCGCGCATTCGATACATTTATTTGTTCGAGCTGCTAAGGCTCAAGTACAACGCATGCATTCTCAGATAGTTGTTATTCAAGTCTGTAATTTTCGAAATTGTAAATTTGTGCTAGGCTAGCCACAAATTGTATAATTGTGTTAGTCTAGCCACAAATTGTATAACTGTGTACACGTCGCATCACATGTTCGATGTGAGGAGTGTGAGCAGTGATTGACGTGTGGTTCGCGTACAATTTCCAGGAAGCTGATCGTGTGCCACTACAAGAAGGGCACCGAGATATGCAACTACAGCTACAGCAACACCATCTTGGCCGTCAAGCTCAACCGCTCGGTGAGTGTCCATGTCGCCCGGTGCGGTGCCGCACTGAACGCCAGCGCCGCGTGCGGCGGGCGGCCCGTCCAGGTCCGGGGCAGCACCTCTCCCGTCACATCGATACGTTACTTATTAGCTTTCCATTTCACTTTGACCGACGGACGCAAGTGATTGACAGTCTGAGATAAATCATAATAGAGTCATTCGTTCCTTCATATATTCATATATTAACAGCCTACAGCTGCACACTATTAGACGTAAGTCTGTCCCGATCTTGAAGGGTGTGTCCATCGACGACACGTGAGGTAGAAGGATTGGAGGCCGCAGAAACTGGTTTCGGCACAGTTTTCCCAAAACTGTGTTTTCATTGGGAAATGCGTAGCGCCGATCTGTATTTTACTTTTCCTCATTCTTTCTGATAAATCGTCCACCTGGTCTATGGAACGTTAAATATGTTATCTTGTATAAGAGTTATTGTTGCAATTTGACCGTGAGCAGTGATGTAAGTCGGTGGCGGTGTGTGGTTGCAGCGGCTGGTGGTATGCCTGGAGGAGTCGCTGCACATCCACAACATCCGCGACATGAAGATCCTGCACACGATCCGCGACACGCCGCCCAACCCGCGCGGGCTGTGCGCGCTGTCGCCGAGCGTGGACCGCTGCTACGTGGCGTACCCCGGCTCGAGCGCCGTGGGCGAGGTGCAGATCTTCGACGCGGTGCACCTCAACGCCAAGTGCGTGCTGAGCGCGCACGACAGCCCGCTGGCGGCGCTCGCGTGGTCCATGTGCGGCCGCCGGCTGGCCACCGCCTCGGAGCGCGGCACCGTCATCCGCGTGTTCGCGGTGCCGGAGCGCACGCGCCTCTACGAGTTCCGGCGCGGCGTGAAGCGCTGCGTACACATTGCGTGCCTGGCGTTCAGCGCGTGCGGCCTCTACCTGGCCGCCACCTCCAACACGGAGACGGTGCATGTGTTCCGGCTGGTGGAGGCGCGCGCCACCGAGCCGCCGCCCGACGGCTGGATGGGCTGGTTGTCGCAGGCGGTCACCGCCGGCGCGGGCTACCTGCCGGCGCAGGTGGCCGACGTGCTGGCGCAGGGCCGCGCCTTCGCCTCGGCGCGCCTGCCGTACCCCGACGCGCGCGCCGTCGCCGCCATCACCAAGTGAGTACCGCCATCCGCCATCTCATATTGTTTAGTAGTTAGTTATAGTGCGTAGCTACATTATAATATGAAAAAATTTGAAAAATGGAAGTGATTCGTCACCAGGGTGGTTTCAGCCGCGTCGTCACACTGATCGAACGCTGTGTCACGTAATGTTTGACGAGCGGTGTTTCACGTTGCAGCGTGGCGCGCGCGCCGCGGCTGCTGGTGGCGACGTCGGCGGGCGTGTTGTACGTGTACGCGGTGGACGCCGACGAGGGTGGCGAGTGCGCGCTGCAGCGCCAGCACCGCCTGCTGCCCGCACCCCACACCCACCCGCACCCCGCCGCCGGCGCCGACGGCGAGGGGGGCGCGGAGGGCGGCGCCGGCGAGGCCGGCGGCGACACGCACGCAGGTACGGACGGCTAGCGCGCGCGCCGCCCCGCCGCCCCGCCGCCCCGGCTCACTCACTGCGACGACAATTGTTCACCGTACAAATGTAGGAGAGTTTATGTTTGCCTCGTGGAGGTTCAATCGCGTGTCACCCGGCGCAGTGCCGGAGAACTTGTCTGAGTGCAGCGGCGCGGTGGGTTCCACTCGGCGCTCAGTGTCCGCACTACGACTGCCGCGATTACAATCGCACGCTGTGGCAAACGAACTAATCACGTAGTCCGCCTCGCTGCAGGCGGGATTCATTTCCGCATTGCGTTCATGTCCGCTAACAAATACTGAGTCACTCACGACGTGTGAGCGGGACCGCATGATGATCCGCACTCGTCAAATAAATCGCGGCTTTGACGCGATGCAAAAAATTAAAAAAAATTACACCTAAAAAAAATTTGATAAAATGTCCATATTTCAAAATGTCATGAGTACAGTTGTTGTCACTTGTCACCTTACAAGTGTACGGCGCGGGCGTTCGGAGCTCATCCGTGGGTCTCGTCCGCACTGTGCGCGGGTTTGTAACATTCAAATGTATACACTCGTACCGAGTGCGTGCTCTTATTTATTCGATATTTTCTGTTCGTCGATTCAATTAAAGTAAATCTGTCGACAACAGTAGTAACGCGCCACAGGACGCGGGCCGGGTGCGCCGCGCGGCTGCCCTCGGCCCCGCGGCGCACCGCCGCCCTACATTTGACCCCATCCCCGGTCTCGGCATCCCCATGATCCCCGTCCTGCTCCCTCTGTTCCCCGCTTCACGTTCGTCCGTACCGTCGTATTGTAGTTTACTTACGTTGCGCCGCTACCCGTGTCCCGCTCCCGCTCTAACAACCCTTTCACGCACATTCTCGGTTCATTTATCTAGTTTATTCGTATATAATGAAGAAACCAATATAAATTATACTTCTCATTTTTATTTGCTCAATTCGCTGCATAGTCCTACCGTCTCATATTCATATATAATCTCTCGTCAAAATTCATATATATTTATTGATCTCATATGTAATCATATTTTATAATTTATTATTATCATGTGTATTGTATATTAATATTGTAAATACAACGTGACGTACCGTGCGTACGGCCGTTATATTGGACTTTGCCGAGCGACGCCGGCCCCCGCGCCCCGCGCCCCACACTCCGCGCCCCACGCCCCGCGCCCGCCCGTCGGCCTCGGCACTGGGTTGTGCGGTAACTCGCTGGGTAAAAGAGAAAGATGAATTTTGTACACGAATCTACCCAGGGCCCAATACATTCCGCCGCGGAGAAGAACCCTCCTCTATCGACGAATATTATAAACCATAAAGGGGTGCAACGTCTCACCTTCACCGACGCACCAGCTCTAACTTCAGGCGGTCGCAAGTAATTATATTATACTACTACGGGGCTGAAACTTTTTTTATTCGAATTGAACGGTTCCATTAAATTGGCAAAGAGCGTAATGTAGCCGATGGCAGGCACAGTGTAACATGCGCTGAGGGCGCGCGGCGGTGGGGCGCGGCGGTGGGGCGGCGCGGGGCGCGGGGGCCGGCGCTGACGTGTGGTTCCCCGCAGCCGCGGCGGGCTGCAGTTACGCGGGCGCGCTGCGCGGCCGCCACCCGGACACCATGACAGGTACCTCGCCCGACACCGCCCGCCCTCCCCGCACATCCAGCACACCCAGCACACCTCGCACCGACTCCCGCATCAAATTTTCTAACCCTAACCGCTTCCACGCTTTCGGCGGACGGCGCCTCATGCTCGCCCGCCACCCCTCACTTCACCACTCCACCACCCACCTACTACCACTTCACTGGCGCTCGCGATCGCTCGCGTCGGCCTCCATGCCGTTGCGAGCGATGCGCTCTCATTATTATGTTTTTACTTTAATCATTTCTACGTCAGCTTAGAGTGTGACCAGCGTTCCGGGGGGTAAGTATCGCCACGTCTCCGTTGCGATCAGCCCGCGCCGCACGGTGACGCGGGCGGGTCGCTTGTGCATCACCGACATTGTCTAATATTGTATCGTTACAAGTTATTTACTAAGAAAAGTTTGAGCGTCGCTGGTGTAGCGAGCGACCGCCGCGAGCTGCGGTTCTGAGCTGTTCACACTGTGCATGGTGTAACCTACTACGGCCCGCGGCGCAGACGGCCGCTGCCCGCCGCCTGCGCCGCGGGCCGTCGGGCCGCCGGGCCGCCGGAGGGCACACGGGGGGTACCGGTGACCCGGCGCTCTACGTCATGTGTACGCGTGCGGTGAGCCAACAGACTTGCCTCTGCGACAGACGGCACAAACAGTTATGTACAAAGAAAAAACTGGGTCATAACTAAGGCTGTGCGGAGCGCACTTCGGTAACATGTGCGAGGAGAAGAGGGTGCACTTATTGATGCACGATTGAGGACAAGGATTGTGGTTCCACAAGGAAGTAGACCTAACTAAAAAATTGGAAAATTATGTACACTTCTCCAATAAAACCGCAAACGTTAATGTTTGTACTTTTCAACGCGTACACTTTAGTCATATAATGCTTACTGTTTTTAAAATATGACACGTTACACGATAATAGTGTGGGGCTTCGATGGAACCCTTGCGGTACACCCGCGGTCGTTGCGCGACAACACAGCGACGTGTTGCGGCCGCCACTGTTTGTAACGACACTTTTCACAAATAAATATTGTTGTCGCGGGTCGGAGCTCGCGCTGCATCCCGACACTGCGGGGCCGGCGTGTCGATGTGCCGTCGATTGTGTCGAAAGCCTGACTAAAGTCGGTGGCGACTGGTGTTCCGTCTGCACAATTTGTTTAAATGACTGATAATTTAGTCGATCGTAAAATCAAAATTCTCACGGATACTGGGTTATAAACCTTAGTGTTTTTGGTTAAATCACTTATGCATGCAGTGAGTTTTGTAATGATTTCAATTTTGAACTTTGGTGTCATGAATCAAGCCCGTAAGTAGATTTTTCTCGTTCCGTTGTAATGTACTCGTGGTAGTGGCTCACCGCGCGCGCCCTGTCCTCCATATTGTGGAATTAGGTCAGTTTGTATGTTTGCCGCGGACCCGCTCGCACCTCCAGCCGGGCCCACCCGCGCTTGTTTTCTGAATACTTGACAACTCGTACCGTATCCGTGGCCGACTGTCAGCGCGGTTTGGTGACACAGCCGCCGCACACACACAGCCGAACACGGCGTGACCACGAACACAAGTTGTACTCGCCGGCGCACCACTACGATCGGTTTAACTACATTAACACTAACAGGATCAGCTTTGAGCTTCAGTTGACTGTAAGCCAGGGAGGTTGGAGGGGCGTTGGGGCGGTGAGGGCGCGTGGGTTGATCGGGCGGCCGCCGGCGCAAGTACAACTTGTGTTCCGGCTTGTGGGCTCTGGGATACGTGCGTGTGTATGTATGTGTCTGTATGTGTATGTGTGTGTGTGTGTGTGGTACCAGTAAAACAAAGTGGTAAATGAAACCGCGTCTGATAATAGATTGAACATTACAGTAAACAGTGTTATATAGGTCTATATAAACAGGTTATATAGGTCTATATAAATCTACAGTTAACACTAGATAAAGTACACGCTGTAGTAACAATATAAGTAAAGCAGTTAACATTCAGTTGGTTAACGTAAGATATATTCAGTTAAAATTGGATGCGACGTAAGTTCGAATCAACGAACTATTACAACGACCGCACCAACGAGATCCGGCTACTGGTATACAACACACATCGACACTGTTGTCCGTTAAACATAGAGTATCTCATTGACTTCAAATGAGTCCCTTTCACCAAGCAGTTCATTTCTGTTGCATCGCTGAGTTCTTTGATTTAAAATTAAAAGCAATCGCTTTGTCATGAAGTAACGTAATCAAATAATAATAATAATATCAAATGAAAAAAAATCTGCATTATAAACAACACACACACAGACACAGACACAGTGTCGCACTGCCCGCACCAGTCTGCTCGTAGCGCCCCCCACCCCACCCCGCTGCGCACCGCCCGCCGCACTGCCGGCAACATCGTTTTATAGAAATCTCTCTCTGTTTGTAATATTACTACTGATGATGTTATCTTTCAAACACACGTGCGACTGTTCCGACGTTATAATATCACCACGTATACGTACAGTCAAGGAGAAGCTCTTCGACTGTACGCATACGGTGTTATTATGACGTCAGTTTAACCAATTTTAGTGATATGATTCAAATTTAGTGTTTGTCCTTGTTTCGGGTAAAGCTATAAAAAGCTGTACTTAACGCATCGTGACACGTATGGCACCCGATCGGTTTAGTTCTGACGCTTGCAGTGCGTTGGGTGACGTGCGCGCCTGTGTGTATGTGTCGACGTGTTCGCGGGCGAGCGGCGCGCTGACGTGTGTGTGCCTGTGCGTGTGTGTGCAGACTCGCTGCGCGCGGCCGAGCTGGGCGCGGCGCTGGCGGGCTCCCCGCCGCGCGGCGACTACGACCTGCGCGACCCCAAGCACTTCCCGCCGATGCGCGCCCCGCACCCCGCCGCCGCCGCCGCCGCCGCGCACCCCGCCGACGCCCCGCCGCCGCCCGCCCTCGTCGACTAGCCCGCCACCGCCCCCGCGGCCCCGCTGCTGTTCACGCGACCCGGCCCCGTCTCTGACCCTGCGACTGTACCGCTACTACACTACACTATACTGTATATATTTCACAACAAGACACAACTCATAACGTCTTGCTGTTAAAACTACGGTCATGTACCCAGGCCTTGCAACAACAGTAGTGGACGTACGTCGCCGGAGGTATGACGACAGATGAGTGTATTGTGCAAAGAAGACAGAATAACATTCTATCTCTTTTGTGCCTCTTAATATAATAATTTAATGAAACGAATAAAGCGATAAACCAACCGAACAAGCCGATGACAGTCACTCGACCGGCGCGCGCGCCGCACCCGTCGACGGCAGCGACCCACGGCGGCGCTGACGCGAAAGAGAAGTTATGACACGACCGCACTAATCTATCACCATTGAAAATGGGTTTCGTTGCAACACCTGCGTACAAGACCGTGGGTAAGACGTGTTACCGTTTATGCTGTTGATGCATTCGTGTTCGCCTCCGCCTCGACCGGATCAAAACCAAACTGTTGTCGACATTGTATCGAAACAATTACGTCAGTCCTTTAGTGCAGCTCCTGCGGGAACGTCGTCGGCGAATTGGAAAAGCCGTTGATACGGTTCGGTCGTTGTAACTGGTGTGTGTGTGTGTGTGTGTGTAGTAGTTACCCGATTATTCGATTTATATTGGAACATTTTGTTTAGTTAGTATAACTTAATGAATTGTAGAATAGTCATTTCACGTAACTAAGGGCTAGCAAAAATATAATTTGCTGAAAATTATGTTTGTAATTAATTACCTGCCGTACATTGGTGTACGAATTGCGCTTTAAATTTTAAGTAAGAAAAAAGAAAGTTGTGTCACAGTTATCAAATACGGCGGACGCGGTACAGGTTCGCGGTTGAAGTCAAAAGGAATCATTCTTAGCTCGTTGTGATGACGCCTGTGTTTCATAAAATGAATAGATCGCTCCCGCGCACGGTCGCGTGCGTGCATTGCGGCGTTTGGAATTACAATGAATCTCGCCAGCACTGAATTTTGGCTTTTAAACACTGCGAACAAAGAACATAAACAACGGACAAAGAATCTAAAAATAGATTTGTTTCAGCGTAGCAACATGGTTTATGACACACAAATGAAATTACTGCAAAACAATTCTAAAGAATTCTTGAGAATTCTCAATATACGTTTGTATGTAAATTTTACATAATTCCAAATAAGTCATTTTATACAAATTACAATTATTTTATACAAATTACAATTATTTTATACAAATTACAATTATTTTATACAAATTACAATTATTTTATATAAATTACCATTACACATTATCATTACATAATCTGCCGACAGAGGGCGCCACAAGACATGAAAATTTTGTCTGTTGCATGAAATAATTAAATAGTGATATTAATTCCGATGCGCCGAGATGCACGTCGCGGTGGGTGAGTGGGGGGTGGGGGTGGTGCGTACGTCACCGCTCGCACCACTTGTGCAAGTGTTGAAGCTTCAGTGTATGCGGGAACACGGTGACGTCACACATTTCGACGCTACAATAGCTATAAGATATTTTTAATGCGTTATTCAGAAATTTGTAATTAATTAAAATCAACAGATATCTACTACAGTAAGGATATATTGACTGTGAAATTTTAAACATAATATTATGTATTCAAATAAATAGTACATCGATTGCTATAAATTTATTTTCTTTATTTATTTGTATATGTTAGTTAAATTTGTTATTGACGTGTACGGGGGCGCGGGGGCCGGGTTGGCTCACGTCGCTAACTCGCAGCGAAACGTTTAAATTGTTTCCACACTAATGACGTTGACAATATATGGCATGTCGTCTCTTTTGTGCACAATAACGAGCGATTTGGAATTTTAATTTCTTCTTGATAATAATTTCGTGGTACATTTTGCAGTTGCTAAACTGACATAAAATGTATTATAAGGAATTATTTGCCCAAACGTCAGCACCGAGCCCCCCCCCCGCCCCCGCGTCGCCCCCCGCGTCGCGCCGCAGTGAATGTGATGATCATTACCAAATTATATGTGTGTATGTTACTGCAGTGTGCAATAGTTGCGCGCTGTGTGTGCGCGCGGTGCGTTGCGGCTTGTGATTTTTTTTTGTAAATTTTGGTGACAGCAATATTAGCGCTAAGACAACACCTACGTACACGTGTACACACGTGGCGGAGCGCCCGGCGCCCGGTGCGGCGGCTCCGGTGCTCCGCTGTGCACCCTGTACATAATAACACGTAACGTACGTGGCACTTGTAAAATATAATAATAATTAAATAAAGTAATTCATCTTTTAGATAATTCCGTGTGAGTGTACATTTATTTACGTGTGATATGTCATCGGAATGTTTGTGTGATCTGACGTGGGACGTGGGACGTGGGACGCCGGCTCCTCGCTCGCAATAAATGTAAAAAAAAAACGTAAAATTTTAAATTGTAAATAAAAATGTTAGCTATTGTTGCGGACGACGCGCGCGCACCGGCAGCGGGTCGTGCGCGTGCGCACGCATGCGGGGGGGGGGATGCGGGGCGGGGCGGAGTGAGGCAGGGCACGCCTTTGCGCGGCCCGGATAGTGTTGCCTTTGAAATTAATATTAAAAACACCGCACACGCTAAGCAACGGCAACGTTTATATTCTGCTACTACAATTATAAATGTTCCCATCGCAAGCGATCAGCTTAGTCAGCGTGCAGGATGGGTCGGGCCGGGTCACCGCACCCCCCTCGACCCCGCCCTCGTGGGTTTCTTTCTATATGTAACTGTTACAATAACGACTTGTTGTACACCTAACCGTGTATAAGCAGAAGTAGTTTGCACCCCGCCCCCCTCCCCCACCCCCCGCTCACCAACAACAATTGTACATAATGAATAAATATTTTTACAAAACCAGTTGTCTGTGTCATTCCGAAAAGTTTATTTCCCAACATCAACGAATGTCTCCGATGATAGCGGCCATTGTATGTGACAGTCGGTCACAGGCCGACGGCGATGGCGTCGCGAGGCCCAACAACCCGCGGATTGAAAAAAACAAATACTACGTGGGGCTGCAACCGTGTGCTGCCGCTTCGGCAGTCATCCTCCTCACCCGCTGTACAACACACGAGGCTCTGTCCACCGGCTGAGGAGATTTGACGGACCATACTTTTTATGGAATAGGAAGGCAAAGGCAACAGGTATTCCTGAAGGGGTCAAATCATTTACTCACCATCAACCGCAGTTTTTAAATTGGTCTAAGTCAAGTCATTATAGTAGCATCATTTCATCAATAGGAAAGAACTATTGATAGGATTTTTAAAGAAATTTGGCTATGGGAATCTGAGGTATCAGTTCATTTTGAAAAGGGAGCCTCTTAATAAAAATACTAATCCCTGATCTAGATGGTGGGAATGAATTTTTCTGTACATATCGAGTAGTAAGTGTAGTGCTGCGGGCACTTATGTGCTGATACACACATTAAACTAGACGTATGCTTTCGATGTGGAAGGTCCGCTGTATGTCTTCCCGCCCAATGTGGGTGTGGTCGGGTGCGCGTTGTTGTGATCTCTTAGTTTTTTATAACGATTTCACGTATGTTTGTCCTCGGCACTCCAACTGCATCCAATATAATGTTCACCTTCACTTTACACATAACAAGCCTACTCATCTCTTGAAGACCGGCAACGCAACTGTGATACCTCGGGTGTTGCACATGTGTGTGGGCGGCGTTAATTGTTTCCCCAGTATATTTCCAATACGCTTGCTCGTTTGCCTCCCTATGCCCATAAAAAAAAACAAAGTGTTGGTATTGCTTGTTACCCGTCACAACATGGTAAATTCTGCGTATTGTATTATAATACAGCAACATGTCAGTGATATTTGCTATTCTAAATTTGGTTAAAACTGAATACATCCACAAAACTGATCAGCCGGTTAAAAGCCACCCATAAATTGCATCCCACGCTGAGGGGAGGGAGGAAGCCAACAAAGAGTGCGAGAGAGAACAAGAGGGTGCGCAATTATTTATAATATTAGTTAAGCCATCGTTTGCCAAATTTATACAAAAAATAAAATGTGTTAAAAAAATTGTAAGTCTTAAAGTAACTTGAAAATGTTTTTTACCTATTTCTATATTATATTTCTTTTTCCACAAATGTAGTAATGCATGGGATTCGTCAAAAACAATCAAATGAGACCAAACTCGGAGGGTTTCTAGTACCGGTTGAAGAATTTCACTGGCCTTCTAACGGAATCGTCCGTTCGAATCGAATAAATAGGGTCAAGCTAAATAAAATGGTTTAATGACGAATTGGTCTGGTTGGGCTTTTGCCTTCAATCCTGTTGCTCCTGTTTCCCGCGCTTCGGAGGACACTCGGCGATTTGTTGAGGTCACAGTCGGGTACGAATTGTACAATGCGAAGACTTAATTACTTTTGGTAATGTTTGTTATACTAGAGCAGGTCACTGACCAGGTGTCGGAAGGTTGGAGATGACTTCATGGAAACGACAGAAATCCAATTCATTATCGATTATATCGAACAAGTCGCCTAGTAAATGTTAGATTAGTGTTCTCGTTTCTAACGCCATCTATCAATTTTAACTGGAACCAGCTCGTGTAGTACGAAACCAACTCTGCAAACTGTACGTGTCCGACTGTCAACAACTATTTAACTGGTAGTTATTATTTAAAAAAATATATAATAATTGTTATGGTAATAATAAATGATAAAATGTGGTTTACTACATACGTACAATATTTATTTTTCTATCTCGCATTGTCGTCTCGAAAATTGTTATTTTTATCGATCTTTTATAAGGTGACCAGATTTTTAGATGGGCAAAGCGGGACAATTCTGAAGGAGGGGGGGGGGAGGATCAACAAAAAATTTCATACAGAATAAAAATAATATCGTAATATTTTTTTATTTTTAACATGAGTACAATGTATAAATACAAAAAAAGAATAATATTTTATTCCTTGACATATTTTTTATTTGAGTGAATTTGTTTCAGTAGATTGTTGTCATTTTTTAAAATATTGTAAAAATCTTCACAATAATTTGTCAAATTATATTTGACATATAAAATGGCTTTCAAAGTTTCAACATTTAATTTTGAATTTTCTGATATCCACACTTGATTTACTGTAGAAAAATCTCGTTCAGTCGCAGCGTTAGTTCCAGGTAAAGATAGTACACATTCCACAATTTTTAATACATTATTGTATAGAACATAGTTTTTTCTTTTAAGATTAAGGTCGGTGATATCCTTTTTGTCATCAATATATAATAAGAAAATTTATGTATTTATGAAATATATAAATAAATTACTTACCTTAATTTTCTATGGTAAGTAACAGATTTCTAATGTTTATTTGTTTGATTAGCTTGCTAGCACGCAGTACGAACACGAAGTGTATCATCTGAGAGACAAATACAATGTAACTGGGTAGCATAAGCAATATGTTAGTCGTCGTAACCCGTAGGATTTTTAGAACGCAAAACAAAACAAAACAAATTGAAGGATTCTTAGAACGCAAAACGATGATTTTCATAAATATAAAATTTAACTTAATTCTAAAAGTCGGGACTTTTGAAAAACGTCGTGGTACGCGGGACAAATTGTGTAAAATCGGGACTGTCCCGCCAAAAGCAGGACGTCTGGTCACCTTAATCTTTTAAGAACTGGAAAAATTCAATTGAAATATAGCGTTTCCTCTGTCGGCGTTGTGAACATACTACATACGACTGTATGTATAAAGTATCAAGCATCAACATTCAGATTATTAATGGAGTCAGGCGTTACTTTGCGGAAATCCATCACATCTTGTAAACGACAAGTGTTTCACAGGTATAGTAGACTCTACGGAAGATAACCGAAAAGTCATTCGATGGAAAAGTGGTAGTGTGTGTTTGGTGTTGTGTATAGTGGTTGGTGGGTGGAGAATTGATGGCCGATTTTCGGTAAGTTTTTGGTTTAAGTTCCAAATAAATCCACTTCATCCAACAGAAAGACTATTAATTTTCTTTATTGTTTTGTTTTTCGCTGATCTTAGCTAAGTAAAACTTTTACTGTCCATCAACATTCAATTTGGCGACAGGTGTGTAATATCTCAGATGCTGTGATTAACCACCCTTCCGGCCAACATGTGGAAGCGACTATTTTGGTTCCACTTGGATACACAATTGAGTGGTAAGTTCAACGTTCAAGCAGATCGTTTCAAATGTCAAACGTATGAACAGCAGCAGTAGTCGTATTAGATGCAGAGGAGCCAGGCGAAGGATGTTTTCAGAGACGTGTGAGGTTACTGAAGGTCAGTGAAAATAAGAGTGCTCATTGCATGCGTGGCGTGCCTCGCGCCGTGTGCACCAGACAGACATCACCTCCATGGCCTGGCGCGGCCTAGCGTGGGTCGCTGCGGGTGCCGGAGCGGCGGGGAGGTGGAAAAAAAAAAACAACTTCGTACATTCATAATTCGTGTATTCGTGTACGTAGAACTGTCTCCCACCGCGCGACAGACAGACCGCACTGGATCTCTATAACTAATTAAAATATCTTCACATTTATCTTAACGAAATAAAATAACGGATTTAAAATAATACATTCAAAATAAAAACACAAAGCAACAACATACATTGGTATCAAAATAAGTACATCGACGTCCGCTTATATATGTGATCGGTCAACACAACTAACAATATTCTAATTAATGTTCTTGTGACGCGATCGCCTGGTGGTCCGCGCTGGGCGTCGCAGTCCTGCATCACATCGTCAGCGACAACACCAGTACGTGTGTTTTGTATCGAGTACTGGTGTATACGTAGCAAAGCATTATTTCGAGTCAACACAAACGATGCGAGTTATTGTCGTTAATAAAATCCAGCATTAATATTTTTCAACATTTTTCTTAGGCCGCAGGATATAGACAATAAAAACAATTCTAGATTTTTTAATTACTTCTATTTAGCATTATTCTATAATCATAAAATTATAAATACTTTTAAAATTCTGAATTATTTTTAAGAATTTTAGATATATATTTGTTTTGTAAGTGTATTACATTTACTTACAAACAGAAATGTAGAGCACCGAAATGATTTCACTTCTGACATGCAATGAGTGCGTACACACGGCGACGAGGTCGGTGTGTGTCGCCTTTTTAGTTTTTAAGTACCAGCGGTTGTTCTCGGGCGTGTTTCCCCAACTGTATGACTAGCTTATACATCGAAACGAATTGTGGCACAATTGTTGTACGGCTCGCTGATACTAACAACAATAGAAAAAATCGGTTACTCACGTATGCTTTCTCAATAACCAATGATTCATCAAATATTGCCTCGATGCGTGAATAAAATGAAATTCATACAAACACCGGGTGATGCGACGGCCAGGACGCCACAACGCGTCACGTGTTTGTGTTTGAGTGCACACACACAGCAATAAATGTATGTCGGTATTAATGCTGGTCTGCCACAATGTGATGCATCGCGATCTCACCGACCACAAACGACATAACACTTCTGTACAGTCACGAACTTATATATCTTACAAATATTACAACAGGTTGTGAGCACGATTTTAAAATAACTAAAACCTTATACTAGCATTCACTTACCGACAAGTTAAGACACAAATTTTGTACTTCAAGTTCATGACGAAACGTATGGTTAGAGACAACTTTTTTGTCAAAGCGATATGCTTACTAAACGGCGGTAGTTTATGATGGACGTACAATTTTGATCATTATTTTTAATAATATGTAGAGCGTGAAGACCCTCCGGCGGGCGAGCGCTGAATGAGTCAACACCGCTCGCCGCGAGCGACGGCGTCGGTCGGCCCGCTACGGGTTCTGCGCCATCTACCGACCGTTTAATAAACACACGCTCGTATGAAAACAACATACAAAATAACATTTTCCACCCTGACTTACACGAGAACACCTTACTAATCTATGAAATGTCACACGTTTGGTTGAAATCGAACTGTGATGGTCTGACGAGAGTTAGTAAAATTATTGTAACTTTTTTAATATTTAACATAACCGAAGAAACCATTTCAAACACAAATATACAGACAAAAATGATTATAACAATAACTAACATCACAGCGAGCGCCTGAGAGTCTCAAAACTTAACTCTAATAATGCCTAGTACGTACAATGAGAATGTCAAAAATAATATATTTCTTTTTATTTTTATAAATTAAATGTACACTTTTGTTCGAACTACTTAAATCTTTGGCCTGCAGGTTTCCATCCTTGTCATTTCGATCTTATTGCACATTCGCGCCAATAATCATTGCATTATCTTAACACTAACAATAAATTTAACACTGAGAAGGGAGATTTTATAAATAACTAACTATGTAAACATATTACATGCTTACTATAACGTGAAGTGTGTTCAAACTGACGGGTGACACGTAAAATGATAAATTCGAAATTAAGTACACAGCGAATACTCAACAAGTATGGCAACATCACTACACAACAGAACAACACGCACGCACGCACGCACGCGCTGCTGGAATAAAAATAATTCCTTAAAATTATAAATAAAATGGGAATGTTCACAATATTTGTTCAACTACGCGACCTACGGGACTTATTTACAAATGGTAACAACAATCGAACATCAAAAATATTTTATCAAAAATTCGTTAGATCTAAACAACCTTTAAACGTTCGGCCGCGAAATACCTCGCCGAGGATAAACACCACTCGTAAAAATACAATAAAGTGACTTAAAAAATAATATGGACACTTCAACAAGTCGGGCGAACAACCGATAATTGACAGACGCAGCCCCGCGGCCCTCCCCCGCGACCCAACGCGGCAGCCCGCGCCACCGACGGAGCCATCCCTAGCCGCGCGTCCACCGTACCTTTAACCACATCGAAAACATTTCAGGAAACATCTATCTAATCGATAACCATTTCGAATGCACTCGTACCTATCGAGTGTTACACTTCTCCGTGTGGCGGAGTCGCTGCACAGCTTCCGTTCGGGTCCATGGCGTCATCTTTAAGCTCATTCGTTGTCGCAACGTAAACATTTCTTCATCCAGCGCACACATCTCTTTCGCATTGAGTCCAAACTCGAGCGAGCGGTGAGTGTCCCGCCGACGCGGGAGCTGCCCACCGACCCACGCCGCCCTACAGTAAACATTAACATCTCCCCCTTCCACCTCACTACGGCAACTGTCAGCTTCCAACATTCACAATGTTCATTAGCCTAGAATCTCTCTTAATTGAAACTAGGGATGCGTCATGTCGTGGAGGTCGAATTCTGATTTGACTTTGAGGAAGTTGGGGTTGTCCGTGTGGAAGTTGGGCCCCTTGTGACCGAACTGGTAGACGAGGCGCGCGGTGGGCACGGAGACCAGCACCCGCTGCCGGTAGTGGTACCGCATCGCGCGGCTGAACTTCTCGAACGTCATGTTGTCGTTCTGCTTCATGGTGCCCCACAGCTTGGCCACCTCGTCGGGCTTCACGAACCTGTGCCAACAGAAAGTACACGTTGAGTCAATCGACGCTGTTACCCGTGAAATGTTTTAAAACTCCATTTTCACGATGTGAACTAGTGGCGATCTAATAGCGTATGTTTTTTGAGAGACTTAACCCTTTCCCTCCTGACGGTACTAATAGATACCACCTTCTTTCTCGTCTATTACATTGAATATGAAAACACTTTGTGCTTGTAATTTCTAACGATCCTTTAGAGCATTGTTTGCGAAAGCCTATCAAAGCGCGCCATTTGAATTACCGCGAGAAATTACCGAGTGCTTGGAGCAGCAAGTTACAACGCGTTGGCCATTCGGTCACTTTGCTTTGCTGTTTGGTCGTAAAAATTGAAGGTATAATAAAAGTCCAAAAAATATCTGTACTTTCCTTTTTATCTACTCTATTAAAATAGGAAAATCTATACCTCGGCAGCAAAGGGTTAATACTTACCGTAGAGGTATGGTAGAATTTTATTATACCATACCCCTAGGGAAACTCTGGAGAAGTATTCACGCACCATCGCACTATGGAGCCAGCTATTTTCGACGGAGTTTCCGAACCGATACAATACTGGGACCTTCAAAAACAAGCCTACTCTTATCTCAAAGGGCGGCAAAGCATTTGCAATGCCTACGGTGTTGTATATGTTCATCGGTGGCCTTGCAATCCCATAAAAAAGTAAATTAAACTTCCTTCGGCAGTGTTAGCGAACGGATATTGAAACCCATGCGACAGGAGTTGCACTTTTCTCAAACGCCAGCAGCGCATGGGCAGCTCATGTCCATGCGCAGTGCCGGTTGTCCGCCGAGGCCGGGGTACGTCATCTAATAATACATTTTTCTATCGCGGTCACAGAATCCTCACTTCGGGCTGAACAAAGTGTTTCAATTGTCTACTATTACAGATGTAATATCTTTAACTGACTATTTGTAATTCAAGGTTCGACGGCGCAATCGTCGCGTCGTCGCGGTCAACTTCCTATCGATGGCGAAAATAATGCAGTGCTTATTGCAGTCATTGCCAAAGTCATAAAATGCACAATTTATAACAATAGCTGGCAACACCAGTGATATGGAGCAATTACAGTGTGTATGGTTTGATCGAATTGTTTAACCGTTATAGTCCCATTGTTTTTTACTCATATATACTTAAAAATGCCATGAAAACCCTTGTTTTTGATGTCATTTACCCTTGTCCTCCTTGTGATGCCCATTTCAAACATTATCGTATCAGAAAAATAATTGTTATCGTCAATATTATTACTATGACGTGGCAATTATAGCTAGCGGTTAATGTTGTACTGAGACTTGAGTGTCCTGTAATAACCAAAAGTTATCCGACTCATCCTGCTCCTTGTCCCCGGATCACAGATCACATACGTTAGCAGGGCGCGGGGTAGTCGTATAGAAAAAACCAAAGTTGAGTTTTGTTCTTAAAAAATATATGAAATTATAAGACGAACATAACACCTTTATAACTGTGTTGTAATAAACGCGATTTGTTAAATGTTTTCTTTTTTCAGTTTTCGCCGTTTCACTGTTTACTTATGTATATATTAATGCAATTAGAAGTTATATTGAATTATAGAATTATATAGTTAATATTAATATTCGTATAACCAAATAGTTATGTGCGTATACAGATAATATAATATAAGTTTCAAATATTTGATTGTAGCAATAATTCATTAAATTATCGAATCGTACTTTCTCTTCAATTCTCAACGTGCTCTATTATCTCTATTTATCGTATCTCATTAGAAGTTCAAAAGGTATTCTATTCTAGAAGGTCCAAACTGATTCACTTGTGTCACACGCAATGACCGCATGCACGCTTTAGTATGTACCCGCTTGCCTCAAGTTGACAATAATTTAGAGTCATTTAAATTTTATATTAAAAACGTGTTTAATGTTGAATCACGTGTACGATGTATTCTATTAGTTTACGGTGGTCGCTCGAACGAGAAACACAATCGCAAACAAGTCAAGTTCAACTGGAAACAAGTAATGAGGTATCTGCGCGTGTAATTAGCAGATCATTAAGCGAGTACCCGGCGCGGGCGGCCGGCGCGTGAGGTATTCAAATAACTGGGTCAGGTCACAGTGCTGACGCGGACTGTCCAGATAGTTGTGGTGTAAGTCAAGGTCTGCGTGTTGCGGCCGCGGTCCGACCGCGTCACCAGCTGCATCTCAAGCCGTGCGCATCGCACTCCCCCGCGCTCGCATCTCTCCCTTTCTAAATATCTTTATACTTGTCTATTAGCGCAGCGTTAGAGTATTAATTGTTATTGGTTCTTGTGACGTTTAAGGATCAAATTGATTCTATAACATTATAAAACTCATTGATTAGATTGTATGTCGAATAATCAGCAAACGCACGCATAATGATTATTTTTTTTCGAATTTTGAGAGAACATCCTGCTTTCACTTCACGTACATAGTTTCAACAAGATGGCACCGCGCCTTGCCTGCTACAAAAAACATGATGCTTATTCGTAATTTCATCCCTTACAAGTTAGTAAGCCGTTTCAGCGATATCCCCTGGCCACCCAGGTTGCCACTACTTCAGCGAGTGGCACAGAATACTATGGATAGATTCCATGTGTGTGCCCGACGCGGCGGTCCACTTTTCAACATAAACCCGCGCTCCTCTTCTTTGTAGAACTTACTGGATTCTATTAATATTTTTTGAACTTTTTTATTTATGTTCCAAAACCTTATCCTGCCACCGACCACTCTGTATTTAACTATAACGTAAAAGGTTGACTGCAAAAACTTATGGCGAGTAGTTCATGTATTTTTTGTTTGTGATTATTATTTTTTGTATATTTTATAAAGCAGATTCTGTTCTGTTTAATAAGTTATAAGAAATATCGGTATATTTAAACAAAGCATCACATAATTAGTTAAACGTTGGCTTTAGGTAGTGTTGTTGTGTTGTGTACAAGTAGTAAGTTTTGAAAAAATAAGAAGCTCGAGATTAAAATTCTCGCATAATTTTGCTCACAAACCGAAACTTCGCGCTGAATTGTACAAAACTTCATTAAGGTTGAAGAAGCTACGAGCAAAAAATTGTATATATGAGGTTTGATAAAAAAACATGACTTTCAAATTTCGAAGGACGTACATCCGGTTTTCGATTTTTTTTTTATTATTTTGGTATACATATCCCCAACATTTTGCATTTTTTGTTTGTTTTTGACAGATATGTAAAGGTAAGACTGGTTTTGGTGTGTTTGGCCTTTTTTTTGCCTTGGAAATAAATGGATCAAAGTATCTTTATAAAAAATTGAGAGAAAATTAAAATTTAGTACTCTGAAGCCCAAAAAAAGTTGACAGTGGCAAAGAATAATGTCTATAAGTGGTACAAACTCCTCACAGAAGGCCGAGATGCTGACGACGTCGAGTGTCGACGGGTCGATGGACACGTTGAAGCGAAGATGATTGCGATGGAGAACCATGGAACTATTAAAGGAGAAGGTGCCAGAAACGTCGGCATGTCGGTTGGTTCGCAACGTATTAAATAGTTTTTCGGAACTTCTTGATCATGAAGTCTAAAATTGCTAAATTTTGATCAAAAAACCCGTCGCGTGAGCATCGCTCAAGGGCTGTCTCTGTATTCACTGGATTTGGCTCCTTGCAATGTTTTTCTATCCGCAAAACTGAAAGGCAAGGGATTTGCCACGATCGAGGAGATAAGGACTGTATCGCTGTGAAAACTCAGGGCCACACTAAAAGGCGAATATCAGAAGTGCTTCGACGGTTGAAAAAAGTGCAAGATATTGATGAATAAATAAATGTTATTCAAAAATAAAAAGAATCAGGTTTTCTTAACGAACATCTCACACTGCACGCCGACGGCACCCGAGAGCGGTCGGTGAAGAAAAAGCGCATCACGTGATGTAAACATATAATTATCTTATTTTTTACTTCAAAGCTGCGCCCGGCTCGCGTCAAGTAATAAACACAAAGGAAAACAACAATAACGTGATGCAGCGAAATATTCAACTGTGTTGATGACCAGCTGAGTGAATGTGAACGACTGTTGTGAGTGATCAGTGAGGGCCCGTGCGCTTGTCACGGATGTACCGCCATGCTTGTGAGGGACAGCGGTACTGTTGGCCGAGACGGAGGCCGTACTCCGGGCCTGGTGTGTGTGTGGGCGGCGACTGCTGGTGGTTGGTTCACTATTAGGGCATTTTAAGAAAGGTGTGTCGATTATATTCTTTGTATAATGTTGATGGTTAAGCAGAAACAGGTTTTGTATGAACTGTATTGTAATATATCGTCTGACACACAACGGGTGTTAGCACTAAAAGGTTATTTTTGAAAAAGATTGTCGGGAAGTTGGCAATGTTAGAGCATTTAATAAGTGTCCAACTGCTGGATACAGAGCAGATTTAGTGCGATATAGAATATGTCTGTGACATACTTGAGAGAGATTAGCTAAGATGTCGCGCCTCGAACGAAACTAATTTGCCGATTCCATGTCCAACGTGATGTATTCGTGTTCCGCGTGAACACGAGGCGTCCTCGACGGCAACTCGGCTCTGCTCCTCGCCGTCCCGCGTAATGCGCGCAGATTGTTAAGTGGAAACCGCTGTCGTTACAAATTGAATTTAGTGTTGGTACATGCGCGATGTCGGCGAGATAGCGGCCTCGCAGCTCGCAGCCGTAATGGCTTCCGTGACTGTTGTGTAAAGCGAGGAGTCACGTGAGCGCGCGCGCACGGTCGGTCGCGCCGTCGTCGCTCGCAGCTCGCTCTTTCTGTGTTTGGGGTTCGATGTCAGACATTTGCCATTGCACTCGACTGTTTCACAGCGGCTGCACATCGCTTTGCACTGAACACACCGAAATTAACATCGAGTTGGAAACGTTGAAAACACATAACATCATCGTTTGCATTTTTACAGGGACACCCTGTAAAAATGCAAACGGTAGCAGAATTAGGTTAAAAGGTAAATAATAAAAAACTACAAAAAATATAAATTAAATTCAATAAATTTTACAAATAAGAATAGTGTGACTTTATTTTTCAAAGAATTATTTCTTTATTAATGGAGTCAGGCGTTACTTTGCGGAAATCCATCACTATATGGACCACTAAACCCAACAGAAAAACACACATTATTAATTTTCTGTTATTGTTTTGCTTGTCGTGGATCTTAGCTAAGTAAAACTTTTGACTGTCCATACAAAGAATTATTTCGTCTAAATGTTGACCACCACGTCGGGCACACTGTTGGAATCTAATCACAGTATTCTGTGCCACTCCTGAAGTAGTGACTGACGTAGGGCAATATTTCTCTTTAGTGCTTAAACGGTCGTTCGGTTTATTTCAAAGACTTGGTGTTTGAGGTTACATAGGGCTGAGATCTGACGACGTCTTATTAATTTGTAATCACGAAGAAGTGGTCTCTAGCAGTGCAAAGCGTTGTGCCATCTTGTTGAAACTTTGTGCGTGAAGGGAAGACAAGATGTTCTCTCATTGTTGGTGAAAAATAATTAGTAAGCACACGTTTACTGATTATTCGACCTATAACCTAATTTAGCCACCGGACACCCTGTACATATATAAGTAACTAAATTGTTTACGTCGTTTGCCGTACGAACGAACGACGAAGCAAGAGTACCCAAACGCCTAATTGACAGCGAACCAGATGGTCGTAGAATTTGCGGAAGGCCTAAGCTCAGATGGCTAGATGGAATCGAGGACGATTTAAGGACAATCGATGTGAGGGGCTGGAGGGAACAAGCTAAATGAAGATCCGACTGGAAAAATTTACTGGACCAGGCTAAGACCTACCCGCAGCTGTAATGCCTTGATGATGATGATGTTGTTGTAAATATTTATTTATTTATTTTATTTCTTGATGTTTGATATTCTAATATATTGGTAGATGTAGTAAGATTATAAGAAATCATCAAGTTAAAGAATATCGTCATCTTCAAAGTGGCGGAGTGCATAGTGGTAAAATAGTTGGAGTCGGAACCAAAGAAAGGTTACCGGTTCGATTAACAGCGGTGGACGGCGACACATCTTGTTGACAATGTACTAATGACGTCGCGCACCATTATCGTTTTGCATTGTTTCTGCAATCGTTCGCTTGATTAAGGTTCTCGCATGCAATTTGTGCTTTACACAATGGCGAGGGAAATTGAAGCGGTTCACAATGACATCGCCTGATAGTTTCCAATCGGTGCTGCTTCAGGGTTCCTGGTTGCCGTGAGATCGACTCATTATCTATTTCATCATTCAATCGGCGTTGGAGGATTTAATAATGAAAAAGAGATCAAATTAATCACTATATTTATCTGATCAATAACGTCCCTGCATATTGTTGATGTATTTGATAACACAGATTTAAACACTTCGTTATGATTTTGAAATTTGTTCAAAACCTGTGAACCTTCTTGTAAAGAAACAAATGAAAAGAGTACACGCGGAGTTTCTTTCGCTGTTTCTTCTTTATTCCAGACGAAAGACATTTGAAAAAATTGTTAAAGAAGTAAAGAATTTTATGTTAACGTAATTGATGTTATTGTATAGTATAATATATTTAAGTCACAAGTCGAGCGGGTTGCAGATAGAGCTCCATAACAAGCACACATTGTGGATGCTGACCTCATCGAGTGGAGGCGAACCCTTGACGCGATAGCGCCGACCTTCCACCGCGAGCAGAGCGAACTGTAACGTGATTCACACGAATTTGGATGCGCGGTGCGTTCACACGAGGCCGGGGCCCGGCCTTGCCGCGTATCGTGCATCAGCCGGGCCAAGGAGCCGGCCCTACGTGACGCGCATGTGCACCCCGCCTTACCGACGAACTCACAAACAAACCTTCTCTCTACTGGAATATAGATAGATAGATATATAGATAAATTTATTTCCTTCTGCAGTATACATTTTAATTTATTGTATATTACACATTCATGTTAACATGCAGATGGAAATGGGCGATGGCTTATTTAAAACCGCCACTCATTGAGCCGACGAATTGATTTTCTGCCACCGCCCGATCCTCACGGAGGTACATGCAGCGCGACTTGACAAATACAAGTCCCATATACTATTCTTGTTGTAATTGAATTAAAACAAAATCTTAATAGTAAATTGAAAGCTATTGAAATGTGCATGACCGGAGAATGCTGAACATTATTTTGTTCATTATTATATAAGAAACGTCATACACAAACTTAAACGAATAGATAGATATACAAATGAAGGTGTTTTAGATTTAATGAACCGATTGAATATTTAGAGGTTAGGTCATTTAGTTACAACGATCAAAAGGAACAAGTGACGTAGTTTGGACATAATAATGAAAGTTATTATTAAAAACAGAATTCAAGTTAGAAGAGCGGCCTCGTAGCCGTAGAAAAAAAATTTCATGGACTAAACATGTAAAAGGCTGGTTGAAGGTGGAAAACATAGAAAAATTGATTCCTATGATTGAGAACAGTCGAAATGATATAATAAAAAAAATAAAAAATGATATAATTATAATTGTCGTCTGATCGTCGGTCTGTTAACAATCACACATCGGTTGACGTTCTGTTACATAAAATACTCTTATCTGGGTTACCAGTGACTACCAA